>KI911120.1:1222703-1250956 GCA_000482085.2 Cladonia metacorallifera KoLRI002260 | reverse complement strand
GTGGGCGGTTAGGGTTGTGGGGGTGGGTGGGGGGCCGATGCGGAGGGTTATGATGGGGGATTTTAGGTAGCTGGGATGGGAGAGGGAGGTTAGTGATGATGGGTTTGGATTGGGTGAAGGGGGGGGTAGGGGAGGGGGTATATTACTCGGCAAATGTTGATCGGCTCTCTGTTTCCATTTGGGTTTCTTCTTCGACATCGTCGCCTGGCGCATCCGCTTGGGCGTTGGTTTCGCCTATTTCGAGGACGTCGCCGTTGTCGTTGCCTTGCATGTCGATATCAAGGGAGTCGTCGGCAGCTCCGGTGGAGATGCGGACTTCTGGTTCCGCCATGATGGGGGTTTCAATTGATCTGGTTCACTTGGGATATATCTTGAAGAAATAACCTGGGGTTGGGTTTGCTTTTGTTGAAGGGAAGAATTGCGCAGTAACTGCAACAAAATGTAACTGAATCAACTCTGTATGGGAATGACTGACAAAGAAAGCATGAGTAGAGTAGACAGGGAGAAAGTGAGAGTGGTGAGAGAACTTTGTATGGAGAAAAGAGAAGGCTGGAACTGGTACCTGAGGCTGGCGCTAGTCAGCGGCTTCTTCCCGCCTTGGCACTCTAGAGATTGGACTCTGCCTGATTATTCTGCGGACAACTGCGGGCAGGTGGAGCAGCGGGGAAATCTGTATCCTGCAATACCTTTTCCTCCCCATGCAATACACCACACATTGACATCCCTAACCAATCAATTCTGATCAACAAGCCATCAAAATGGCACGACCTCGAAGGTTCCGTGAGTACAACCCAAGATGTGTGTTCTCACTCCCAAGGCTAACCCCACCCCCCCATACCAGAGAATCCTGCTCTGTTGTACGCCCCTCCACCCCTCCGTCCCAATACAGCATCTCCTCTAAACCCCCCCTCACAGCATCTGCGACATCCAAGAAAAATTCCGCCCCGCAATCTTCGAATACCCAAAAGTAATATCCACCGCCCAAAAAATGATCCGCGCATGCACCACCCTCCGCATCCCCATCTACGCCACCACGCAATCCGCCTCGCGCCTCGGTCCCCTATGCACCGAACTCACCACCGCCGCGCCCAACAATTCGCTCTTCACTATCGACAAAACTGCTTTTTCAATGCTCGTGCCTGACCTGCGATTCGCACTGCAAACGAACTCTAGTCAGCAGTATCAGGTCGCTATTGTGGGGATTGAGACGCATATTTGTGTGACGCAGACGGCGCTGGATCTGTTGAGTGAGGGACATAGGGTTTATGTGCTTGTGGATGGGGTGAGTAGTTGTAATGCGGGCGAGAGGACGGTGGCGTTGGAGAGGTTGAGGGCCGAGGGGGCGATTGTTACGACGAGTGAGAGCTTTTTGTATGAGTGTATGGGGGATGCGGGTATTCCGGAGTGAGTTTTTCCTTTTGGTTCAGATTAACCATGGAGGAATATGCCCTCGACTTACGGTTTTTATGCAGATTCAAGACCATTGCTGGCTTGGTGAAGGAGACGAAGGAAAGTACAAAGGATGCAGTGCAAACTCTGTGTAAGATGTAGGAGGTATGGGGAAAGGGAGAACGTAGACCATAGAAGTGCAGACCACGAAGATGTACATATGTAAAACTTTCTTTTATTCCTGCATAGGTGTAATACTACACACAGGTATTGTACATATTATAGCACAAGCAAGAAGCATTGACCAAGAGTCAAAATCTTCTCTGGATGGCAGGCAGAAGAGCTTCCTCAGTCGGTCGGCGCAGAAGATTTCTGCTGGCCTGTATTCAACCATGGGAAAGCTGAAGCCCCACCAACTGGGTTACTCGTCCTTGGTTTGCTGCCGCTCAACGGCTTAGGATCACTGGAAAATGACCTTCGCTCGGTATCAATACGCTGATTCTCATCATTCACACCGGGTCGACTTGTATCCGCAAATCGCGAAGGGGCAGCATCAAACCCCACTGACTGTTGCCCAGAGCCTGTACGAGGAGCATTTGCTCGTAATGGCTTGAGCACTTTCATTCCTCTGCCGCGACCCGGTCGTTGATATCCAGAAGTTGTTGGGTTTGCTCCAGAGTCTGTCCGCGCACCTGTGGTAGACTCTCGTCTCCAGGCACCGCCAGACGGTCCCCAAACGTTGCCGCTCTCTGTTCTTGAGGGTGTACTCATTGTTGTGCCATTCGCTAAGCTTTCCGAGTCCTGGAGGTCAGTACTAGCTTTTGGTGATGCTGTGACGTCGCTATTGTTAGAGACTACTGGAGTCTTTCTTCCCTCGCCTATCACCGATGGTGAAGACCTTGCAGACGGACCCATAAGGCCTGTCGCGGACTGCGGCTTGCTTTCATCTGGCTGATCATCAGGGTGATTAGCTGACATCTTCGGCGCTGGTTCCGTCGCCTTTCCATTACTTTTATCAAATTCGCGGGCATGACCGGCCTCAGCTGCCACAGAAGACTCAAGAGAATTATCACCCGCATTAGTCTGCAGATTCTGGAATAGAACCGCATTTTCCGGACGTACCAAAGGGACAGAGAGCTTGTTACGATCATCATCAAAGAGTGTAAGCCGATCGAGGGAGAAATGTATGTCAGCATTGCGGGTTCGTAGCACATCGCATCCAATGAAGATCTGGATCGAATCTTCTTTGCACTGTATGTTTGGCACCACAAACGTAGTGGTTAGGGTTGGTAGAGTTGGCGCTGGACTAATTGAGCGTGCTGAAGATTGCTGGATCGTGGCCTCGGGAAGATAGACGGGGAGCTTGATAACACGTTGTCCTTCACGGTCCGTTGTTACCTGATCCTGGTACCCTAGACGAGATATTAAACCGAAATCTACTGTTGACTTATATGACCCCGTGCAGACTACAGCATAAAGTAAAGTTTCGTTTGAGAAGTTGGTGTCAAGCCAGCAGCGGATGATTGATGGCACTGGACCCAAGATGAACAAGCCCGGCGGAGGACCCAAAGGCACAAAAGGAGCCACTGTGGCCGAAAGCGGACGAGATTCGAAACCAAAACTGCTTGCCCTGGCTGAATGAGTCGAACTTTGTCTGCCTTCTGACCTGTGTGATGAAGAGCGTTCAGTCATAGGGTGACTACCAAATGCACTACCAGTCCTCTGTGGTAGAAAGTCTGCCGACGACCGAGATGCTTGACCGAAGTGGCCTTGCATGGCGCTCTCATCAAAACGGACACTGTTAGCTCTAGAAGCACCTCTTCTTGGTTCGTCATCCGTGTCGAGGTGTAGACTTCCAAGCATATTACTGGACTCTTGATCGAAATTTTTGAAGGCTTCTGCAGCAGGATTGTAGCCTTGCTCTTTTCAACAAGAATTAGCAAACTTTCTAATAGACACATAGGAGCTGTTATACCATGCTGGGGGGTCCCATTGATAGTGCTAGGAAAGGGTGATTGACTGCCCCATGGGGACTTTATGCGATTGTCACTGTCCTGTCGTTGCTCGAGACGCATGAGCCGGTCGGCATGCTCCGCTTGCGTAGCATATACATTCCTCATCTCGTTTTGTAAGCGCCAGAGATCGTCTTTAGAAGCAAGTCCGTACTGCGGATCCATCTAGTACGGAAAAGCCAAGTCAACACAACCAGTGTTGATCGTCTCCCCGGTCATCTATGCAAGCCCAAGCTAGCAGCTTCGTCGTGTTCTCGATAGTCTCGATTAATCCTTATGAGCAATTGGATGTTGTAGATATGGTATAAGCGCAACTCCTCACTCCTCCAGCTCCACCTCCCTCCCTAATGCGCCGGCGGCGAGGTCCCGTTCACCACCCTATTTAGATTGTCAATGAAGATTCCTAAGTATGCGGAGGATTGTACCGACTTGCCTCCAACCCGAGCTTCGCGTTCTATACGAAGATTCGATAATGGTCTGTGTCTCTAACACTTGACTAAGGTACTTGTGTGAGGTCCTGAGAATGGCTGGATTTATTGAATGGCGAGCCTCGGATTCCAGGCGGTCACCCAAAAAGCCTTGTCAAGAGTAGCCTGTTGTCCTTGAGTGTGTGCTGGCTGGTCGTCTTTCTGCGGCGATCAAAGTATCATTGCATGAGCGATACCCCGAAAGTGTAGCTAGTAGTTTCCTCGTGTTAGAGGACCCGTTCAGAGTAACCGCGACACTGAGAAAGCTTTTGGATGTCCGTGGGTTGTAGTAGGACTGAATTGGGAAGTGTGGTAGTGGAACCGCGAAGGTTGAATGGGGAAGTGTTCTGAAACCGGCGTCAGACAGGCAGACTACGACAGTGGAGGAAGCGGTAGTGCAATATCCGTCCTTCTAGCGTACCAAATTAATGGATTTTGTTATGTTAGATGCATTAACAAAACATCTTGAGGAAGCAAAAGACCGAATCAGATTTTCGGTCGTGCACTTAATGGAGAAGTACTAACAATTGTTTCTTTATCCGCTACGGTATGGCCACATGGTCTACGGAGGGGTCTGGACTCTTACCAAAATGCCCCGCAAAGAAGTATGTCTTATGATATTTAGGCGCATTAACAACACGCCAACTCACACTGCTTCTGCTCAATCGCTGCTGCCTCAAATGCCCCCATGAACAGCCGCGGACTGCATTCTTCGGTCGCAAATTACTCCGCAGTCATTACAGCAGCTAATCCCCCGACTGTGGGGCTACGAGGCTGACGCGACTCTTATCTACATGAAAGACCGACAAGCGATCTGGAAAGCTCTTTGAACATGCGCTTCGGATTTCTCGCCTCTACGAGCTTGCTTAAAACTCCAGACTCAATTATCGGTATCGATCGACGTGCACCCAGGCCAACATTAAACAGCTGCACAGCAGCTCTTGTCTGATGTAGGAGGGTCGAGGCATGCATACACCTGACGAAAAGCATGCTGGATCAGAGTCACTGTCCTCGATACCCCAACTTCCACGGACCCCAAGTCCTTCCAAAGATCCCGGTATTGCTCCCAATGAGGGGTTATCTGAAGCCGACAAAGATGCAGTCCCAGATCTCGAGAATATAGATGTCTTCACTCTGAAGCCTGTGGCGGCTCTGAAGCTCCTCTGTGGTACAATCGAAGGACTTGTACGGATAACAGGCGACGTACCGCCAACGCCTCCGATCAGTCTACCCAGCACCCCAAACCTAGGTATCATCCACACTGAGAAAGAGAATGTTGCCCGGCACGTGAAGGAGGTAGCTCGTCGAATGTCTGGAACAATAGACGGAGCCAAAGATGTGGATAGTGTTCCCCCAAGAGCAAAGACTCCAATCGGAAGCCCAGAAGCCCACCCTACCGAGCCTTTCCATGTTGTTGGGGCCAATATGGAATCTCTGAGCGTTCAACATGGAGCAATCACTAGGAAGTTTTACTCTAAAAAGCCTCCCGCGATCGGGTTGGAAGAATACCTGATGCGGATTCATGGCTATTGCCCCATGTCCACCGCGGTCTACCTTGCAACTAGTTTGTATATCTACAGACTTGCTGTAGTGGAGAAAATCATTCCAGTAACTGCTCGTAACGTCCATCGTCTTGTGCTTGCGGGCCTTCGAGTTGCCATGAAAGCTTTGGAAGATCTTAGCTATTCGCATCAACGCTTTGCTAAAGTTGGTGGTGTGAGTGAGCCAGAACTCGCAAAATTGGAAGTCAGCTTTTGCTTTCTGACAAATTTTGAGCTAAGAGTCGACCATGAGATGCTATTGCATCATGCCAAAACTATACGAGAGGGTCCGTTAATGTATGGATGCTCGGCAGATATTGATCTAAGGATGCCTTGGCTCCAGGACAAGCGTACTGTGGTGGTTGGTCAGGCGAAAACGAGTCCTGCGATGAAGGCAGAGGCGCCTGCTGCTGCATAATGTGTTGTCTCAATTCCAAATGAGCAAATCCAGGGAAGGGCTTCAGCAAAATCAAAATTTTCGACCACAGTGAGATGCCCTTCAGGGAATCTGAAATCCGTGATCTCCTTGATCAAGTCAGGGCACATCCTTTCTGAGGGACGACGAATGTCGGGGGTCAGAATGCTTATGACCTTCAAACTGTAATGTTCTTGAGGCAGGAAAGACAACACCCAGTCTGTAGGATCGTGCATGTGTCATTAGCTAGCGCTTATAATGCCAGGCCTAGTCATCCTCTAACGGTTTCCAGGGGTTTTAGCTTGATTGGAGGTGGCAGGAGTGGTCAGTGGGCGCGAAACATCGAGCAGTCCTCCATCGTGGGTTAGTTGGCGCGGGAGTGTCTTGCAGACTCTCCGTAAAAGCTTTGTTCCTACTTTTAGGGTTCCGGGGTAATGCTACCATTTTATGTAAGGGTAATTAAAAAACGCTGTATAATGGCAAGAACACCTTCCCTAGTAGCCTGTGAGGCTCGAGATGTTGAATGAATTGAACAGCTTGATAGCAGATGCTGATTGGTTGCTATATCGGGACTTTTGCTAGCCCAATTTGGCTGCCCGGGTCTTGGCTGAGAGCGGCGTCGTCACTTTCAATATCTGAACTCCTCACACTCGTCACTTACAGCGTTCCTCACGAATTTGAAGCCACTATCGATTACGAACACCAGTCTGCTGGGGTCTGCCTTGGTTCCGCGTACACTCATTACCAGCCGCATCATCCATAACAAATATGCTCTTCAGGCTTCTTCTTCTCCTGGCGGCAGTCGCCCCCTACACCCTCGCTGATGTCGAATTTACATCTCCTGCGGCCGGGGCCACTGTAACAGGTGGCTCAACACTAGATGTTGAATGGAAAGACTCTGGGACGGCACCTCCAATATCGTCTTTTTCGACCTACCAATTATTTCTGTGCGCTGGAGGAAATGATGCAGGTAGCTTTGTAAGTACTCGGACTGCGTGCACCCAGATACGGCTGGGGCTTGTTGTGCAACTGCTGAAGTTTCAATCGCAGCTCCCGTTAGTTCCTCTTTCCACAAATGGGGAATATAGTGCTGGGAATACGGCAGCAGGAACTGTACAAGTTGGCATAGGAGCGCCCACCAAGAATGCATAGTAAGGATATACTCACTCATTTTATTGGATAGAAGGGTGGTAATGACTTTATGTTTAGCTTCCTAAAGATGATATCTGTTGCACCAGGCGGTACTGTCATCAATTACTCAAATCGATTCTCACTAAGTGGCATGACGGGCACTTTTCCTGCGGCTGTACAGCAAGGTCTAGCAGGCTTAACAGGAACTGATGGCCCACCAACCGAGAACAACATCGCTTCCAATCCAGATGCTGGCGCCGCTACAGGAGCTGGAGGTCCGTACGCGGTGACTTACACAGCACAGACTGGCCTCACTAAATATGCTCCTATGCAAGGCAAACCTGGGACTAAGATTACCGCTAAATCTCCAACGCCTCAATACCCTACAAGTTCTGTTAATTTCGCCGTCACCTTCCTTCCAACGCCAAGTCAAGTCACTACTATGACTCTGAGCGCGACCTACAGCACTTCAAGCATGGAGAATACTGTATGCAAATATCCAAGGCTTCACGGTAGCTTTGATTCTTGTAGAGATCTTGCTAATGAATGTACAGGCTGCTCCAGCCCCTCCACCTCAGAACGATATGCAGAAATATCTCGCTCGTTGGAGGGATTAGAGGCTTTTCAGCCTGCCGTTTGTGATCCTAGTGCTGCACTTTAGCGGGAGGGACATTGTTAATAGATCATCCTGTACGGGACCTCGATTCTTTGTTTATTGCATTTCGAGGCGTTTAAAGAGCATTTGCTGGAGCAATCATAGATATCTATAGATAATGCATTGAAAACACATTCATAATATCAATTTTGAGCCACAAACCTATTTCTGTATCATGAGATCTTGTATGACTGCAAGATTATCCCAATTCAAGAGCTTTCTCTCCAGTACAATTACAAGTACTCCCCATCCCCCATTCCCCTCACTAAGCATCAGACCTCATTGCCAAAAAAGGTCTTCCCCACGATATTTACCAGCCATGAAACATCAAGACGACATCCTTCGAGGCAAATACCCCGCCAAGGCGCACTGTTCCAAGGTCGCCGCCTATCTTAAAGAAAAGACTGGAATTGATGGCCCATCGAGAATCTACCTCCAAGGCCAGAAAACCCGTATGATAGAAGACAACGACGAGCCTCAACCATTCCGGTCTACCTCCTTCAGACGCATTGATAGATCAGAACTCTTACTAACATCTTCCCCAGACAGCGCCGTCACTTCTTCTACCTAACAGGCTGCGCCCTCCCTGACTGTCATGTCGTCTACCACATCCCCACCTCCACCCTAACGCTTTTCATCCCACCCCTCGACCCCTCCTCCGTAATCTGGTCCGGTCTCCCCCTATCTTTCAAAGATGCTCTCAAGAAATACGATATAGATGATTGCCGTCCCTCCACCGAATTGCACGATTACCTAGGCGAAATAGGCCCGCAGAAACTCTCATTCGAGGAACGGCAGCATGCCACTCAGCCCTTAACATTCGCTGAGAAAGCCCACCTACCAGAAGACCAATTCGACCAATCCGTCTTCCTACCCTGGAATCTCGATGCCCTCCACCCCGCTATCGACGAATGCCGCGTCACAAAAGATGCCTACGAAGTCGCCGCCATCCAAAAAGCCAACGAAGTCTCCACAGCCGCACACATTGCTGTTATGAAGAATCTCAAACACGTCCACAACGAGCAAGAGCTCGAAGCCGTCTTCCTAGAACGTTCTATAGCGCTCGGTTGCAAAGAGCAAGCATACCATGGCATTTTCGGCTCGGGACGCAATGCAGCTACACTGCACTACCAGGCTAACAACCAGCCATTGAGCGGGCGATGGAATCTCCTCGTCGATGCGGGAGCAGAATGGGAATGCTATTGCTCAGATGTCACGAGGACGATGCCGCTTGGGGGCAAATTCAACGAGGAAAGCAAGCAGATATATAAGATCGTGCAAAGGATGCAGGAGGAGTGTTTCAGCATGTTGAAGACCGGCGTACAGTGGGAAGATGTGCATGTCCGCGCACACGAAGTGGCTATTGAAGGGCTTTTAAGCTTAGGCATATTGAAAGGTGAGAAGAAAGATATCTTCGATGCTAGGACGAGTGTTGCGTTTTTTCCGCATGGGTTGGGGCATTATTTGGGTATGGACACGCATGATACGGGGGGTCATCCGAATTATGAGGACGAGGATAAAATGTTCCAGTACCTGCGCGTTAGAGGGAAGCTACCGGAGGGCAGTGTCATTACCGTCGAGCCAGGTGTTTACTTTTGTAGATTCATTATTGAGCCGTACCTGAAGAATGAGAAGCAAAGTAAGTTCATTGACGAGAAGGTGTTGGAGAAGTATTGGGATGTTGGAGGCGTGAGAATTGAAGGTATGTCTCCTTCTAAATTTGTTAGAGAATAGAGCTGATGGACTAGTAGATGATATATTGATCACGAGGGATGGTTATGAGAATCTGACGACTGCTCCTAAAGGGATTGATGAGATGATGAAAATCATTGACAGCTAGGTATTAGATCTACCCATTATAGACGTCAATACCATGAGCTCTGAGTAGATGGATTGTACTGAAAGAAGCCCGCAAGCCCCATTTACCCAAGCTTCCTATCTCCCAATACGTTCATACGTGACAACAGCAGACAGACATATGGTGTATTCGGAGCCAGACTCCGACTCTACTTTTAATAATAATAATAATCATATGGAATCTATCCGGCCAATCTTGATAATATCTACAATATTCTGAGCATACTCACTCTGCCTGTTGCTAGTCAATGTAGCAGATTGATATTTGAATCGTGGGTAGTGTAGACTTGTTGCTGTTCTTACTGTTTTACCGTCATCCAACGATATAGACACGGACGACATTATATATCAGCTAGGAACGGCCGTACAGGACAAACTAACAAGAAAAAGAAAAATATAAGCCCAATTCGGCACGAGCAGCAAAATTATGACGAGCCAGGAGTACAAAGTAGCCGTGTTGTCACTGTCAAAAGCAAAGGATGAGAGTGGAGTACGTGAACGAAGGACTGAAAATCGTTTCGTGAGCAGGAATGATGGACAATTGAAAATTCATCTATTCAACCCCGCCATGTTATCTGTCAATAGACGAACTTAATATATGATGTGTAATGCACCGAACACCCAAACGCTATGCTAATGCTATGCTCTTTCCAACACCACATTCCAAAAAAAATGCACTACTCTTCGCACAAAATGCCATTGTTATAAGGTATCAGTCATCCCATCCTTTTCCAACTCCTTAACATACCTAACAAAAGCCTTCTTATGCACCATCCCCGCAAACTGTCCATCCTTCAACACACAAATATATCTCAATCCCAATTTAACAAAACACTGAAACACTAGATCCATCGGAGAATGAACATCAAGCGCCACAGGCGACGGATCAATATAAGGAGTAAAATCAGTCGGATCGTGTTCATGATCTTCGTCGTCTTCAATGTCGTCGTGCCAGATGACTTCCGTAGCCATTAAGCAGAGGCTTTGTTCTTCGTCCCCAAGTTTGTCGAGAGCAAATTCGAGGTCGGGGGCTGGAATGAGGCCGACGAGGACGCCGTGACGGATGATGGGGAGACCGCCGTCAATTTCGCCGGCATCGTGGAGGAAGTCTAATTTTCTTCGAAGGACTTTTGCGGAAATGAGGGGTGAGTTGGAGATATCGATGATGCGGTGGGTGCGAGGCTTAGGGGTGATGCTGCCAAGGTCGTTGGTAAAGATTGGACGCAGCTTGTTATCGAGGAGAGGGTATGAATTCATGTCTGTCAGGAGGTCATAAATGCTGAGAGGCTCGAGAGCGTCCGCTGTCCATTTTGCTACTAGGACTGAGATCGAAAATGGTAGGACGTGGTCCAAACTGCCAGTGAGCTCGAAGAGGATGACGGCTAGTGTGACTGACAATCTGGTTACACCACACATTGTAGCTCCCGCAGCAACTAGAGCGTAGACTCCTGGAGTGACACAACCCTCGAGCCCTCCACCTGTGGGACAACTTCCAAAGATTGCATTATCAGGATACATGACTACCAGATATTGGACGAGGTGGCCGACAATGCGTCCCATCAAGCCGCCAACTACCATAGACGGAACATAGATACCCGCAGGTACCTTGATGCCGAAGGTAATAGTTGTAAGAAGGCTTTTAATGATGAAAGCAATACATAGGTAGCGAAGTACACCTATGATCTCGTCCTCCGTCTGAGGACATAAACCAGATTTGGTATCCTGGCATGGACTGGCTAGCTCAAAAAGAAGCTCGGTCACAGCAAGTTTAGTGTAGCGATTCCAGAAGCTAGCTGATCCTGTGATGAGAGCCACGAGTACGACCTCGAGTACGGGCCACTTTCTGATAGCTGGAATGCGACGAAAGGTAGTGGCCCAGATCCGGGAGGCTTTAATGAAAAGAGCACCAAGGGCACCTCCCATAACACCGAGGAGGATGAAAACTACCATCTCGAAAAATTTCCAATCGGAAATATATCGGACCTCGAAAATAACTATCTTTCCAGTGCCGTAGGGATTGAGAAATTTGAGTGACAAAGCGGCTACTATACAGCAAAAGAAGGTCCTGAAGAGCGTTTTGGGGGGAAAGTAGTAGCTGACTTCCTCCAGACTGAACAGAACGCCTCCGATCGGGGCACCGAATGCGACACCAACCCCACTGGCAGCGCTTGCGCTGAGAACCTCGCGTCGCTTTCCATCATTATGGTTATATTTTGAGAATAGTCTGCAGGCAATGTTACCTACGCACGTCGCAATGTGCACATATGGACCTTCTTTGCCGAGACTCAATCCGGAGGCCACGCTGAGTATTAGGGCAAGAGACTTCACCACGAGAGTTCGAACACCCAGGTATCCATGCACGACAAATCCACTGAGGATGACCTTGACCTCTGCCACTCCGCTACCCGCCGCGGGATAGTATACCATGGTGGAGGGTTTAGGCCTCGAGTTCACAGATTCAGTTGGAATCATGCCGCTCTTGTCGTCTACCACGCCGCGATGCACAGCGCCCAAATCTTCGTCCAGAGTAGATAATGAGAATTTGGATGGTATTTCGGTCTTCGTCAGTAGAGTTAGGAAGCATGCTAGAACGGAAAGCAAAATGACAGAAACAACGTAAGCTACGAAGTCAACCCATTTCTCCTCAACACCGGCAAAACTCATGCGTTGCCCCCAGGTTTCCCAAGAGGAACAAAGCTCCTGACCTTGGCAGCATTTTCTTTTACTGAAATACCAGCCTTCTTTGCAATGGCCCTCTTTGATGTCGAAGATAGACGACTCTGTGACATTGACAAAGTAGGCTATACAGGCTGTAATGCAACCAATGATAGCCACCAGTATCCAGCCTTGGGCTCCATCGAACCAAGCATAGACGCGCCCTCGCAAGTCTTTTCGCGATCTCAAGTCACGGACTCGAAAAGCATCGGCAATACTGTCGTGGACCCAATCGGTTGAGGTGAACTGATCGTACCATACACGCTCGTCCGTAAATATAGAAGACTTAGATTCCTCCATTCCGTTCGGGGGAAGCCTTCGGCCAGAGCTTAAAGCGCTTGCGATGCGAAGACCCCATGAGCTTGCTCTGCTGTGATTCCTAGGCATTCGCATGCTAGCTTGGCTTGCCGTGCGTGAAAAGCGCGGCCGTGCAGTATTTGGCTCTGTGTAGCTCCTATGTGGTCCATCTCCGAACCCTAGTAAACTGGAGCTTTCATCGGATGCTGATTGTAGCTTGGACGGCATCCGACTTCTCAGGTTCACTTCCGATGTCATTGTAGAGCGCAGCCGGCGAGTTGATGTTGGAGAAGGCAATATGAAACTAGCTTGTTGCGATATGAGATTGTCTTCTTCATCGTCTTCTTCATCAACTTTCTGAGCGGTAAACTGGGAGGACGTGGATCGAGGCATCGTGAGAGGCGGGGGAGTACGAAGTGGAGCGAAGCTTAGACGAAGATTTCTAGGGTTTCGGTTGTCAGTCATGGTGGGTTGAGTCATCATATGGCTTTGGACAAGGAGAAGTGTGAGTACATGAGGCGTGCATCAGCAGGGACGGTAAGCACGAGATGCAGGCAGGTGCGAATGATGGATTATAATCCTATCCATGACTGAAGGAATACGATCTTCTTTAGCCGTGTAAGAAGGATGAGGCACAGGGGCAACGTTGAAGGGATTGAAACACTGCGGATGGCGTTTCAATGGAACAAAGGAACAATAATCGGGTGTTTGGTACAAGCAGGCATGTATGTTGACCCGGGGACACCCCTATGGCTGTACGAGTTTCATGATAGGCGTTCCACAGGGTACGATAATAGATGTACCTCGAGTCAGGCGAGCAACTACCATATAAATTAGAAACCGGTCAGACGTGCTCTGTTATACCAAGTGTGGGGAAGGGGAAACCCCCGTACATGTCACGTTTCTCTTTCGTTTGAAAGCTATTTTTTGGTCATTTGAGACGGGCAATCGGCCATAGCCCGGCGCTCTCCCGCCTAGCACCATCTGGGGTACACCATGGCAACGCGCCTCCCTTCGCGCCACATCTGCCAATCATTCAGGCGGTCTGGGCCTAAGCTCGGTCGACTACAACGGACTCAGTTGGAAACTTCATGATAGTGTGGGATTGCGACAATAGAGTTTGAGGCCAGATAGATCATATGAGTTGGCGAAGAGAGCCAGTCGCGCAAGCCGAATGGGGGGGATCTTTAAAGACAGCAAGCAATGCAACAGATCCTCCAACATAGCTGACCTTGAGGGCATAGTTCGTGATAGTGTGAGCAATCTCGTTGGGGACTGTATCTTCATCCTGTATGAATGAAAGCATGCGGGAAAGAGTGATCTGAATCTGCAAGGAACGTAGATGGAAATCGATTTGGAAGCCCAAGGCCGTTGCATATGCAGGTTCTCCGCTCCGTGACGTAACAGACGGGATGACCGTTACAATTGACAATATGAGCCTGGATAGAGTGCTTGAGCTTCAATTGAGAGGCAACCTTGCAGTTCACTACGAAATTGAATCGTATCATAGTCGAGGTTGAACAACAGCAGACAACATGCCGCGAGACCAACCCCCAATCAAGGTCTCCACTGACCAGACTGAAGAGGAAAAGGTACCTTTTTACAGCTCATGCAGCAAAGCATCCCTCCGCTGAATTGCTATTCCTAGAAAAACATCGCCGTCGTCTTGGAATACAGGTCGACCGCCTACTCCCCTAAAGATAACAAGGGTCGCTCCTCAGTCTCCCATCTTTGCTCTACAGATTCGACCTTCACCGCGCCCACAACCTTCCCCAACTGCCACACGCCCCTCGACTATGCCGATTCCCATGCACATGTCATGTCAGCCATTGCGGATCTCCACATTGTCTCGTATGATATCGTCTTTGCAAAGGCTGGACATGTGCTATTGAGGTATAGCGCCGAAGGAAGCCACTGCGGTGAGCCACACAATGGCATAGAACCAAGTGGAAGGAAAGCAAAGTGGTCGGCTTCTGCAATCTTTGAGGTGAGGAATGGAAAGGTACACAGTTTTACCAAAGAGTGGGATAAGCTTAATATGTGGAAGCAACTTGGCTGGATGAAAGGCGACGAATATATATGAGAAGCTGTAGAGAAACGAAGAAAATTGAATCAGCCGTGTATTGTAGTCCCCATAGTCGTATCTTACAACTTGTGTACAGTCCAACTCTCGGGTCGTAATGTAAGCAGTATCTATCTAACAGTAACACCGTGGGGATGAAGGTACTGCTAGCGAAAAAAGACTGCATTGGATTTCTCTGGGCACCATTGAATGATCAATATACTGATGGAAGTATTTGGAGCATTGACGATAAGGATAGATGCCCTGGATCTCTCATGCAAAAGAAGCACCCTTCCGGTTTCCCTGTTAATGTGTATGGAGTAGTGATGTCTGAATGCTGATTGCACAAGTCAACGCAAAGGGATCTACCGACATAGCTAAGCAGGTCCTCAGACTCTTCCATTGGTCGATCTGTACAACAAAAACGGGTTGTTGCAGAAGAATTCATACAACAGAACCGGGTGGTTGCAGAAGGACCTGTACAAGGAGACGAGTAAATCAGACTATTGTCATGAGTCTTGTTGTCATTCTGTTGGAAGAGACATTGCGGAGTAAAGAAAGGCCATTCTGCCGCCTGTCTCTCAGGAATGAGCAATAGGTAATTCTGCCTCATGATATAGACACGAGGTATCCGTGAAAGGCATGGGCAGTAAGAAGGAAATCTTAGATGGCTAAGGTAAATGCAACTAGCGTTCAGCCCTATCAAAATGTCGGGGACCCTTTGTACTCCGCCCAGGCTGCATCATCAGCTGTCATCATCGTCCCTAGAAAAAGTAATAAGCCCGGACCCCGGTCTCATTCCTGGAGTACGTCTCCAACGCTGGACAGAATGCGGTGACACCTGAGCTTGTGCTGTCAATAGCATATCAATCATGAGCACACGCGCCGCTGAGACAAGTCGTGGAGGTATGCCCAACTTACCAGGTCTGGCAAACGGGAAAGCTGGCGCGGCTCCGCCAAAAGTCAGCGAAGATGGAACCATGGAACTTGAGAACATGGACGGTTCTGCGGATCAGGAAAAATTGCCTTTGCACGAGGACATCATGCAGTTGGCGCGTCTAGGAGAAATTGGCCCTATACAGAAGCTATTTGAGGAGGGCAAATTCGATGCAAATTACAAAGATGGAGAGGGCATCACACCACTGCATGTATGTCGAGCCTAGGGGGTTCATTTTGAATGTCTATTGATCAGATTTCGCAGTGGGCAGCCATCAACAATCACTATGCGCTGTGTAAATATTTGATCGAGTCTGGTGCCGAGGTCAACGCAAAAGGAGGCGAATCTGTGGCTACACCTGCCATGTGGGCGGCTCAAAGATGCCATCTCTATATTGTTCATCTACTGCTCGAGAACGGCGCGGACCCTCTCCTCACCGACGGCCAAGGCTACAACATCCTCCATTTAGCTACATTCGACGGCAACGTTTTCCTTCTGCTTATCTTGCTGCATCAGAATATACCAGTTGATGGACCAGATCCTTCAGGACACACATGCCTAATGTGGGCTGCGTACAAGGGATTTCCCGCCTGCGTGGATCTTTTTCTGGAATGGGGCGCAAGCGTTAGTGGTGCAGATGAGCAGGGGTTCACGGCGTTACACTGGGCTCTGGTCAAGGGTAACGCAGCGTGCATAATGAAACTCCTCGAGCATGGAGCTGATCGGTTTGCGGAAACAAATGATGGTAAATCACCACTTACAGTCGCACATGAGATGAGCTCTACAAGCGCCTATCAGCGAGCTCTCAAAGATATGAACTGTAATTCGGACGGTACAGTCAAACAGCTTCCTCTGCCATATATCTCCTTCATCAAGACACGCCCGTTTTTCAACAAATTCTTCTTCCTTTTCCCGTTCCCTCTTTTGTTCATAGTCTTTGCAATTCTGAGCGGCTTGCCAATATTCGCGGCTGTACCTCTTGCGGTGTTCTTGGCATATTCTTTACAATGGGCTGCTCAGCAAGTGCTGCAATGGGCACCCGCCGATATGAAGCATTTACAGAAAACGGTTAGTCTCCCAACGTACTTCAGAGCATACAGAGCTGACAGCAGCATTAGCCATATTTAGCGGGTGTGTTCGCGGCGACGCTGTTTTGGGTTGGTGTGCGATGGGTTACGACTGTCTTGACGAGTAGGCTTCAAAGATTCCCATCGTACTATGCTAGAACTAACGGGTTCCAGATACGCTTTCCTCTCATCCCATACTTAACATACTCTTTGCTACTTGCTACGGGCTTTGCGCATACTTTTACACGATGAGCATGCTAGAAGATCCAGGCTATGTACCGAAACTTGGAAGTCGAGCACAGCAAAAGGCGGTCATCGATGAATTGTTGAGCTTATGGAAATTCGACGACCAGAACTTCTGTGTAACCTGCATGGTCAGACGACCATTGCGTAGTAAGCATTGTAGACGATGCTCGCGTTGCGTAGCAAAGCATGATCAGTGAGTCTCTCCTAAACGTGGTTGTCACAAAAGCTTACTAACGGGTGAAGCCATTGTCCTTGGATACATAGCTGCGTTGGCGCAAACAATATCCGACACTTCGTCATATATGTAATCGCTCTGGAGTTCGGGATGTTTTTCTTCCTCGCACTTGTAACATATCGTATGGTCCTCTAGAAGCTCGCTCCTCTACGGGTAGCTGACCTATTGCAGATATCCTTCAACTTCCGGCACCAGCCCATTCTCAATGCAATATTCTCTCTGAGGATATATGTAAATACCTACTGCGAGATCCTTTCACCGTAGTCGTGGCCATCTGGACGTGTCTGCAGCTGCTATGGGTTTCTATGCTCATGTCCGTACAATTGCTGCAGGTCGCAAGGGCAAAGACCACTTACGAAACCATGCGTGGTAACATGCATGAGAGTACAAATACAGCTGCAGCTATCACGTCAGCATTAACTGCAGGATCGACAAGTAGGGACGGCGCACAACTGAACAGCGCTGGCATGGGACCTAACCCTGCTATTCCTAGGGGCCACCATCCACATGCCAAGAAGGAGGGATGTTTCGCCCAGTGGAAGAAGATCTTGGGCCTTGACACTTTTGTGGCAGCAGCCACAGGAGGCGATGGTCGATTACGAAAGCGAGGCAACCCTTTTTCAAGAGGTGTCATAACGAATTGTAAGGACTTTTGGTGTGATCCAGCGCCTATCTTTGGGAAGCGCGAGAATGGAGTAGCGATGCTCGATGGTGAAGTAGTGAACTATACCCGGCTGTATGAAACACCGCCAAGAATGAAGCTTCGGAGGCCTCGGCAGGATGGGGATGGAGGCATGTATCATAGTGTAGGCACGGAAGATGCTGTTTAATCTTGTAAGATATTTAGCGCTGCTTGAGCGACCATTGGCAATTTGAAGCGTTATGATGACATCCTCAACAAGTAGCCTAAGCAATGATGCTTACCTTGATCATGCGTACTATGCCCCTTTTCGACAACTGCCTATTCATTTGTGCTGGGACTACCTAGCTTGGCGGTGCTTGGCACTGTAAAGCCTTGGGTTTCGCAACTCGCTCAAACCATTCGCACGATCTGTTCGCCCAGCGTACAAATAAGCCAAATTCGAATAAAGAGGTCCAACAAATCTTATCTTACTGGATGTCTGCGATGGCTCCAATGACGGAGCTCTACGGACACACAGTTTTCGCTAAGTCTTATGTACCCGGGGGGTCAGGTTGAACATTCTCCTTGTATATTTCATTGACTCCCAAAGACACACAGACCCTAGCACTCATTATTTGATAACACTTACTGTGTATTTCTAACTATTACTGGTGATGGAGGAACCCCGAATCAAAGCTTTCCGGGCTCTCAAACCCCCCTGTGTGGAACTTAGCCAAAAAGCTCTGCAGTACAAAGCGAAGAAAACCAGTAGTAAAGACGTTATCAAATCTCTAGAGATCCTGTCAGAGACTCTGAGGACCGTCAGTCAACAAGCTGACGCTCTTGATTCGAAACTTGCAGAGTATGCTTTCTTTCCTCTATCACACATCTTTCGGGACACCAAGGATCTACCTGTGCGAGCTGTGGAATTAGCCTTGCATTGCTTACAGATTCTGATATCGAAAGGCTGGCGGGCTAATTTATCGTCTGACCTCGCTAAACAGCTCTTGATCCTTCTGAGCTTTCTCGCTGGAGGGAGTGCTACGGATGCTAAGGTCAAGGAGGTCAATGAGGAGCTTGGGACTGCCGCTTTCGATTGCTTGACTGCTCTCTTTGAGGCTACGAAAGGTTCGTTTCTTGGCTTTGAGGTGGTTTCGTCACAAGATGTTCCCATCCTTGGTCATGCTGTTACTGTAATGCTCGATGGCGTATTGGACGGGCCTTCACTTAGGGTGCAACTTGCAGCCTTGAACGCCTTGGACAATCTGATAAGTGGTATTACAGACGATGAAGCCTTGAAGAATGTGTTCCCTGGCATTGTCTCGTCCTTGACTAAAGCACTCTCTTCCAAAGCTGGTGCAAAACCCTCCTTTAGAGTCATAACGGCAAGTATAGCTACGTTGACTAAGGTCTTGTGTAAAGTTATCAGCGACGACAAATACGAACATCCAAACGACAACCAATCAGAAGCTGTGGCTGTCATAAAGGATGGGGACGAAAGGGATGAAAGCAAGTCTTGGATTGCAGCTACGGCTGCTCAGGTTAAAATGGCTCTAGCGAACATAATACCACTCCGTTACCACGAACGATCGGAAGTGCGGACGACCTTCTTCCAGTTATGTATGTCAGTCATACAGCACTGTCGGAGGTCCTTATCTCAGTCCATACCTATGCTGTTAGACACTCTTATCGTACTGCGCAGCCAGTCTTCCGAGGCTGAGAAATTCAATATTTTTGCTCTTGATAGCCTGCTGGCTGCCGATGCTGATCTGCTCGAGATATTGAAGAGCTCGTTACATGATTGGATTGTGGGTTTGCCTAGAGTGATGCAAGCGAATGATGATACTCGGAAGCGGAGAACTATAGAACAGATCTCAACAGCTTTCAAACTCCTACAGAATCAAAATTACAGACTTGATGTCTTGAATGACTCGATAACTGCCAACCTACGAGCCAGTGTCTCTTCTGCAATCCAAGCGTCCTCGCAGAAAATGCGGCCTGTTTCAGAAAGCAGTCTTGAATTCGGACAATTGATGCAGCCAAAGAACGCCAAACACCAATCGATGAGTTTCAGCCCCATACTGTTCAATGAAACAAGCAGTAGAGATACTGTAGCCGCACTTCAGAATTTGGTTGTGCAGCTCAAGGATCTCCCAATGTCAACAAGCTTGCAACAAGGTCTAACGAATAATTTGAGGAACACGTCTGGAGACGAGCAGCTGGCAAGCCTCTGGATTTCGCTTCAACTCCTGAATAGTGCGTTGTCTGAAATGTCTGCTATGGATCAGTTCCTGGATCTACCGCCTGAACATGGTGCTCAAGAGCAGTTTCTCGACAATGTATATTCATTCTCGGTCGACGTCTTGGGCAATTCCACTTTCGAAGACGAAGACCGCTGGAAGCTACAATGCCTTGCTCTAGAGACCGTAGCCCTGCAAGCCCAGCACCAAAAGTATGACTTCCGTCCAGAATTAGTGGACGCTCTCTACCCCATCCTCGAACGCCTAGGCTCCAATAATTCTACCCTGCAACACCACGCCATGACCTGTCTCAACATCGTCTCGACCGCCTGCACATATCCCGACCCTGCTGCCCTCATAATCGACAACGCAGACTACCTCGTCAATGCCATCGCTCTCAAGCTAAACACCTTCGACATCAGTCCTCAAGCCCCCCAAGTCCTCGTCATGATGATCAAACTCTGCGGATCAAGTCTAATCCCCTACCTAGATGACCTAGTGGAGTCCATCTTCTCAATCCTAGCCTGCTACCACGGCTACCCAGCCCTCGTCTCATCTCTCTTCTCGGTCCTCAACGCCATCGTCGAAGAAGCATCCAAAACACCCACGCCTACCATCACCTCAAATCAAACCCGTGACTCCCTCCGCCCAAAAATATACAAACCAATCACCATCCCAGCCCTCGCAGCTCTCCTCCGCTCAAATCTTGAGCAATCAACTCGCCCCTCCTCACCACCGCCTGGCGCGCCTCCCGAACAGGAACAGGAACAAGAAACCAAAGACCCAACAGACGAAGAAATTGAACCACGCTCATCCACACCTACTCCTCCATCCCCCTCAAAAACCCACACCCTCCTAACCGCAATCACAACCCTAACCCCCGCCCACCTCACCACCCCTTCCCCCTCTCTCCGCATCTCCCTCCTTTCCCTCCTCACAACCTCCATCCCCGTCCTTGCCTCTAACGGCACCGATACCTTCCTCCCCATAGCCGCGACCTTATACCCCGCGCTCACGACCCGTCTATTCAATCCAAATACCAATTCCGGTAAAGGACCAGAAGAACAACAGGGTGAGGGGGGAGGCGTCTTAGTAACAACAGCCTCAGCTCATGCCTTACGCGTCCTCTGTGAAAACGCAGGAGACTTCCTCTTCACCCGCATCGAAGAAGACTGGATGCATTTTATGAAATTATATGAGAATATGGAGAGGGGGATGAAAGAAGAAATGCGCGTAATGAGCAAGGCAAAAGTCAAAGGAGCAGGAGCAATGAAGGCCCCTATCATGCGGCAAGGGCCCAAAGGTCTCAAATGGCGCGCTTGGGACGCGGTAGTGAAGTTATTGTTAGTGCTTGTTAGGGAAGTGGGTGTGAGTCCTGAGATGGAAGATGGAGTTTTTGAAATGTTGGGGGGGTGGGCGGGGGAGAGGGAGGATGTGAGGGGGGTGTTGGAGGAGGTGAATGCTGATGCTTTGTGGTTGGTGGAGGTGAAGGAGGGAAGGGTGGGGGGCTTGGTGAGGCCGGAGGGGGTGGAGGGGTGGGAGTTTAGGGATGTGGTGGTTGGGGGTTTAGATAAGTAGGTATATTCAAATTGTGTTGTATTTGAAATCACTTGGATGATTGAGCTTTTGATGGAAAGTGGGGATTGTTGTGCATTTTGTTCTAGCTATTAGTGACAGGGGAGAAGAGTACCGATTGAAAATGAGAGTAGAATAACACAAACTGTCGCCAGAGCGGAGAGACATTTGAGCTTTGCGAGAGCCATAAGTCAGCAAATGGAGCCTGGCGCGTTACGCTCTAGTCTTACCGAATGACGTAGACTAGAACGACCAACGACCTCGAAGGACCTCACTCCTCCACCTCCTCCTCAGAACCCTCGGACTCGTCGCTCTCAGCGTTCTCAAGCCATTCGAGGAAAGGTTCAGCGGCCTTGCGGACCTTCTTGCTGGTAGCCAGATCGACGTACTTGTGACTCTTCTTAGAACCCCAGTTCTTGAGCACGGCTTCGGAGATGAGATCGTGCTGGTAGTAGGCAAGAAGAATCTTGGGGACCTGAGACACGAGCTTCGGGTTCTCTTTGCCGACGAAACGCTCGGTTCCTCCAAGGAAAGCTCTCTCATGCTTCTCAGCCGTGATCATCTGTTGTCTATTAGTATCGGGAGATCAGAGAATACGATCGAGATGGTACGAACCTTCTTGAGCATGCTAGCACGACCTGGAACTTCATTGACAATGTCAGTATCGAAGATGGTCTGAGCAAGCACAGTCAAAGTCTTGTGCTTGGTTTCGATGCCCAGCTCCTTGGCCTTGAGATAGATCTCCACGTCTTCCACGTTCTTGACGCCACCCTTCGACTCGGCAGTGCTGATGACCCAGCTTCCAAGCTGATCGTAAGAGTTGTTGCCATTTCCCTCGCCTTCGGCGTCTTCATCATCATCAAAGTTAAGCTTCTGCTTGAAGTCATCTGGCAGCTCTTGAGCGCGAGCCTTAACGGCCTCCTCGGAGACATCGACAGTCCATTCATCATTCTTGTCATCGGTACCATTCAAATCTTTAGCCTCAGCGTTGATACGACGTGTAAGCTCGTCATCGCTACCAGCTTCAAGAGCCAGGTCTTCTCCATCGGCTTCGCCGTCGACGTTGTCAGAGAGACTGCCGTCAGGACTTGCGTGTCCATTTCCATTGGTCTCAGCGTCGCCGTTCTCTTTTGCCTTAGCACGGCGAGCTTTCTTGTCGGCCTTGTCCTTCTTGCCCTTCTTTGGCTGATTCTTGAGGATGAAAGAGCTGAGCTTGAGACGAAGGTCTACGTCAGTGCGGCGGCCGCACGCTTTGCAGTCCAATGTAATATGACCGTCTTTGATATTCACGTCGGTCTCGGGGTTCTTGCAGTGCTTGCACAGAACAAACTTGTTGATGAATCCATCGAGATAGTCTTGAAGCTTTGAAGCTTCATGGGCACCGTTGATGATCCAACGGTCGTCGGCGGGATTGGTGTTGGTCTGCGCACCAAGTTCAAAACCGAAGTACTTGATGACATCTGAATTCATGTTAGTAACAACAGGACATAAGTATAGAAGGTTGAAGGACATACAAGATGGCGGGCGACTAAGGGAGGCAGCAACACTGCTGAGATTGACAATGACAGTCTTGATACCGTTGCCCTTGCCCTCGATCTTGGACTGGAGACGCTCCATCTTGTAGCGGTAGAAGGGGTCGGCGATATCCTGTTTGACGTGTTAGCAAGCATTATAGTTCACTGGGACATAGCATACTGACCCGACGAATGTTGATGTTAGCCATGGTGGCTATGAGGCTTGAAAACTTTTAATTTTGATGTAGATTGAAAAGAGACCCGACAAGAAGAATGTAACCACGGAACGAAGCCAACAGAGATAGAGACATGCGTGGATCCAGATTGCTCAGCGAGAACACCGCGAAATCGTATGCCGTGGCGGTTGTTGTTGAAGTTGTAAACTTATTACCCGTCCGACCTTGCGTAGTGACTACAAGGCTTCCGCGGTATGCGAAATGATTGCAGCGTGAGCGGCGACTGGTGTCTGAAGGCGTTGGAGCACGAATACATAGACAGCAGTGTGATTCCGGTGGCAGGTCTGTTTGGGTAGGTTTTGCAATCCAAAAAACCTAGATGTAACCTGAGCGTGTAGTTGCCTGGTCTACACTGTTTGTAGACGTGTGTATTTAGCTTGACAGAGCTCCTAAACACCGGTGAGTGTTTGTTTGTATGATTGATGGTGTTGGGTGGACAATGTGTAGTTGTGAGGAAGAAGAAAGAGCCAGGGCGAGAAATTAATAAGATGATCGACGGTCGTTCCAGGCAAAAGCAACAACGTCCGTCGCTCCGCGCATGTGCCCGGTTGGAACCGTCAAATTTTCCCCTAACAGAAAAAAATGACTGCATCGCATCAGCACGACATGATGCACGCTTTACATTTACATCCTTCCAGGCTACCGCTTTTCCCTTTCCCGTGCTACCGCTTACGTGAAGAAATATTGGAGGGATACCTTGTACATATGTAAGTAAGATCCCAACTCGGCATCCCTTCCTTTTTATCTCCGAGGCTTCCTCCGTGAGAGCTACAGTCAAGATTCTTCTATATAGATAGCATCACAATGCCTTTCAACAGGTCATATTTCGAGGAATCTGAAGCGTGGTTTCCGTAATGAGATTACTTGTCAATTCTGGATGGATTGGAAAGCGAGGCAGGTCAGAATGATTCTGACTCACGTTTTCCAAAGGATGAACATCCAACCATCTGCACTGCCTTAGATCTGAAACCGTTCTCCTGATCGAATCATTCCAGGGAGTTATGTGTCTCTTTCCGGGTCTATAGATTGGATCGAGTGCTTTGCTACTAGGCCAACGGACAATGGAGATCAATTACTCTCTTTATCTTGTCACAGACTCCACTGCACCAATTCTTGGAAACAAGCATTTGCCCTCTGTTGTCGAGGCGGCCATTGAAGGTGGAGTCACAATAGTACAATACAGAGACAAGAAGAGCGATACTGCTGACCTGATTCGTATGGGAAAGCAGCTTCATGCTATCACTAAGAGACACAATGTGCCACTCTTGATCAACGACCGTGTTGACGTTGCTCAGGCAGTCGGTGCCGAAGGAGTGCATATAGGTCAAGATGACATGGATCTAGGAACAGCCCGAAAGATTCTAGGCCTAGATGCAATTATAGGGGTGACAGCCAACAGCGTAAATGAAGCAACAGAAGCTGCAAGAGGAGGCGCCAACTATCTAGGAATAGGCACCGTATATGCTACTCCTACGAAAGACAATACCAAGTCTATCATTGGCCCTGCTGGGGTCAAAGATATCCTTCATCGTTTATCAATGATGCACGCAAGGGTTCCGACAGTCGCTATTGGGGGGCTCAATCTTTCAAACGTAGAGCGTGTCATGTTGGAATCCAAGTCACCAGACAAGGGACTTGATGGGGTTGCTGTGGTGAGCGCAGTCATGGGTGCAGAAGATCCTAAGTCTGCTGCTGCCGCACTTCGGAAAGCAATTGACGCTATTCCCGAGACAATGGGCCCCAAGGCCAATGGAAATCAGAGCCTTGCCATCATTCAGAACCAGATACCTGACATTGTTGCAAAATTGGCGCGTGTGTCCCCACTGTGTCACAATATGACTAATCTGGTAGTTCAAAACTTCGCTGCGAACGTCGCTCTCATGATCGGCGCAAGCCCCATTATGGCCAACTATGGCGAGGAAGCCAAAGACTTAGCAGCGCTTGGAGGAGCCCTCATTGTGAACATGGGCACCGTAACCCCAGACGGTCTACTCAATTACACCTCGGCAATACGAGCCTATAATGAGGTTGGCGGACCAATATTGTTCGACCCTGTAGGAGCGGGAGCCACAGAAGTCCGTCGACAAGCAGTAAAGACGCTCATGAGCAGTGGCTACTTTGATGTCATCAAGGGCAACGAGAATGAAATCAGGACTGTGCTTGGAGAGAGTCAAGGTCAGCAGAAGGGTGTTGATAATGGATCCAGCACTTCTACAGAAGAAGAAAAGGTGCGGTTGGTGAAAGAACTGGCAATAAGAGAACGAAACGTCATCCTAATGACTGGAAAGATCGACTATCTGAGTGACGGCGATAGGACACTTCGCATTCTGAATGGCCACCCATTCCTAGGGAAAATCACAGGCAGTGGCTGTACGCTGGGAACTACCATAGCCGCATTCCTCGCGGTGCATAAAAAGGATAAGCTTCTGGCTGCGTTGGCGGGAATCTTGATGTTTGAGATTGCAGCTGAGCAAGCTGCTCGGCGGGACGACGTCCAAGGGCCTGGAACTTTCATCCCAGCTTTCTTGGACCAACTCTCCGTTATTGCAGTCAACGCCTCANCCGAAAGATTCTAGGCCTAGATGCAATTATAGGGGTGACAGCCAACAGCGTAAATGAAGCAACAGAAGCTGCAAGAGGAGGCGCCAACTATCTAGGAATAGGCACCGTATATGCTACTCCTACGAAAGACAATACCAAGTCTATCATTGGCCCTGCTGGGGTCAAAGATATCCTTCATCGTTTATCAATGATGCACGCAAGGGTTCCGACAGTCGCTATTGGGGGGCTCAATCTTTCAAACGTAGAGCGTGTCATGTTGGAATCCAAGTCACCAGACAAGGGACTTGATGGGGTTGCTGTGGTGAGCGCAGTCATGGGTGCAGAAGATCCTAAGTCTGCTGCTGCCGCACTTCGGAAAGCAATTGACGCTATTCCCGAGACAATGGGCCCCAAGGCCAATGGAAATCAGAGCCTTGCCATCATTCAGAACCAGATACCTGACATTGTTGCAAAATTGGCGCGTGTGTCCCCACTGTGTCACAATATGACTAATCTGGTAGTTCAAAACTTCGCTGCGAACGTCGCTCTCATGATCGGCGCAAGCCCCATTATGGCCAACTATGGCGAGGAAGCCAAAGACTTAGCAGCGCTTGGAGGAGCCCTCATTGTGAACATGGGCACCGTAACCCCAGACGGTCTACTCAATTACACCTCGGCAATACGAGCCTATAATGAGGTTGGCGGACCAATATTGTTCGACCCTGTAGGAGCGGGAGCCACAGAAGTCCGTCGACAAGCAGTAAAGACGCTCATGAGCAGTGGCTACTTTGATGTCATCAAGGGCAACGAGAATGAAATCAGGACTGTGCTTGGAGAGAGTCAAGGTCAGCAGAAGGGTGTTGATAATGGATCCAGCACTTCTACAGAAGAAGAAAAGGTGCGGTTGGTGAAAGAACTGGCAATAAGAGAACGAAACGTCATCCTAATGACTGGAAAGATCGACTATCTGAGTGACGGCGATAGGACACTTCGCATTCTGAATGGCCACCCATTCCTAGGGAAAATCACAGGCAGTGGCTGTACGCTGGGAACTACCATAGCCGCATTCCTCGCGGTGCATAAAAAGGATAAGCTTCTGGCTGCGTTGGCGGGAATCTTGATGTTTGAGATTGCAGCTGAGCAAGCTGCTCGGCGGGACGACGTCCAAGGGCCTGGAACTTTCATCCCAGCTTTCTTGGACCAACTCTCCGTTATTGCAGTCAACGCCTCACACAATACCTTTGACTGGCTTGACGCAATAAATGTACAGCAATTGACGCAGATTGGCACATGGAAGATATTCTAGCCTAGGTTGGAGCCGTATTATACATTTCATCATAAAGCGTATATATCTATATCGTACATACATGACCATACTGGTACACATGCCCTAAAAATTTCTCAATCCACCAACTCATCCCCCATTCCCACAATACCCCATCCTCTTCCCCCCCTACCTTACACTTCCCCTCCTGCCTCACCTTCTCCACCATAGTCGTACACATCCCCAATAATTTTTCAATCCACACCCTCCCTAACCCTCTCCCACATACAAACCTCAAACTCCACCTCCCCCTCCCTCCTCACCCCCCCCACCCCCTCCTCCCCAACCCACCTCTCCATCTCCTCCCTAGACCTCCGAACCCACTTCCCAAAATCACCCCTAACCTCTCCCTCTCCTTCCCCTATAATCGCCCCCTCCCCTTCCCCTTTTCCCCCATTCTCGACAGGCATAGGCAGAACCCCTTCGGGGAAAAAAACATCACACTCTCCCTCCCATTCCACTCTCGTCCATAAGATTCTCTCACAACATGGCATGCGTAAAGCTTGAGCATAGATTTGTGCGCCGCCGATTATGAAGACACGGCCTAATGCCACCTTGTGCTCTTCCTCCCCTTCTTTCCCTGGTATCTTCTCTTCCCCTTCTTCCTGCCCCGGCATCTTTTCCCCCTCCATCTTGTGACCTTTCCCATCCATATTTTGCCCCTCCGCAGGATACCGCTTCAGCAACATCCTCAACCCCTCCTCCACGCTTCCCACAGCCATTACATCCTCCCCCTTCAAACCCCCATTTCCATCTGCCTTCCCTATACCTAGTTTTTCCGGAGAGCGGCTAACAATAACATTAACCCTCCCCTTCAACGGCCGATATTTCACCGGTATAGAATCCCACGTTTTGCGGCCCATTATTAGGGCGTTTTTCGTTCTGGAACCGCTCGTTTTCGAACCACTGACATGTTGTGCGGCTGATGATAGCTGCGCAGAGGAGGAGGCATGGCGGGGATTTTCGGAGGGTTTGGAGGGTGAAGGGGGGGAGATTGTGGTTGAGGGGGTAGAGGAGGTGGGACTTGGGGGAGGACGTTTCGTAACGCGAGCGAAGAGAGCGAGGTCGGGTTTTAGCGGGGGCCAGGGGAGGGAGGAGCGGAGACCGATGCCGAGGTGGGGGGTTGTTGCTACGATGAGGGTTAAGGGTGGAAGGGGGGGAAAGGGGGGCATTGG
>KI911120.1:824604-1217286 GCA_000482085.2 Cladonia metacorallifera KoLRI002260 | reverse complement strand
CTCCCCCTCCCCCTCCCTCCTCCCCCCCCCCACCCCCTCCTCCCCAACCCACCTCTCCATCTCCTCCCTAGACCTCCGAACCCACTTCCCAAAATCACCCCTAACCTCTCCCTCTCCTTCCCCTATAATCGCCCCCTCCCCTTCCCCTTTTCCCCCATTCTCGACAGGCATAGGCAGAACCCCTTCGGGGAAAAAAACATCACACTCTCCCTCCCATTCCACTCTCGTCCATAAGATTCTCTCACAACATGGCATGCGTAAAGCTTGAGCATAGATTTGTGCGCCGCCGATTATGAAGACACGGCCTAATGCCACCTTGTGCTCTTCCTCCCCTTCTTTCCCTGGTATCTTCTCTTCCCCTTCTTCCTGCCCCGGCATCTTTTCCCCCTCCATCTTGTGACCTTTCCCATCCATATTTTGCCCCTCCGCAGGATACCGCTTCAGCAACATCCTCAACCCCTCCTCCACGCTTCCCACAGCCATTACATCCTCCCCCTTCAAACCCCCATTTCCATCTGCCTTCCCTATACCTAGTTTTTCCGGAGAGCGGCTAACAATAACATTAACCCTCCCCTTCAACGGCCGATATTTCACCGGTATAGAATCCCACGTTTTGCGGCCCATTATTAGGGCGTTTTTCGTTCTGGAACCGCTCGTTTTCGAACCACTGACATGTTGTGCGGCTGATGATAGCTGCGCAGAGGAGGAGGCATGGCGGGGATTTTCGGAGGGTTTGGAGGGTGAAGGGGGGGAGATTGTGGTTGAGGGGGTAGAGGAGGTGGGACTTGGGGGAGGACGTTTCGTAACGCGAGCGAAGAGAGCGAGGTCGGGTTTTAGCGGGGGCCAGGGGAGGGAGGAGCGGAGACCGATGCCGAGGTGGGGGGTTGTTGCTACGATGAGGGTTAAGGGTGGAAGGGGGGGAAAGGGGGGCATTGGTGTTGTGGTTGTGGTGGTGGAGGGGGGCATTTTATGGTCTGGTGGTGGTGGTGGTGGTGGTGGTGGTGGGTGTGCAATAGTGAGAATGTGAATGAGAGCAATTTAAGGGACAGAGAGATAGATGGATGGTCTGTTTTAGATATTTAACTTTCTTTGGATTTTTTATGTATAAGTTAGTTTAGCTATGGATCATGTCCATTCCCATATCCTTCGCCATCATTGCCATAGCTATCAATATCCATAGCTTGTTCATTTGATGGGACTATGCCTGTGCCTGTGCCTGTGCCTGTGCCTGTTGCTCCTCTTTCCATGGCCTGAAGTCTAGCTAGTCCAGCTGCGACTTGTGCGGCCGCTTCTTCTGCTCGCTTTTCTGCTTCGCTGGTGCCGACTGTTTGTAGCTTGCCGAAGAGCCAGGATTCTTTGAGCTCGCGGGTTAGTGATAGGATGTCTTCTGCTGCGCGGACCTGGTGAGAAGAGCTTTGTTAGTTTGCGGGGTAGAGGTAGAAGAGTTGTATGGGGAGGGCGGGAGTGGATGAAGAGATGTGAAACAGACTCATGTACTCGCACGAAGATACACATACCAACGCAGCAGTCTCAACCTCCACAACATACGTCCTCACAGCAGCAGCATTCCGATCCGCCATATGCTTCTCCTACACCACCACGACCGCAACAGTCAGCTCCTCATCCCCATTACATGAAACCTCTCACCTCTTTCCCTCTCCTCCACTCACGCACACACCCTACCATACCTCAAACCCTTCTCAATATCCTTATTCATATGCCCAGTATCGAGCACAGCGCCCCAAAAAGTAAAAGCCCCCAGCCCAGCCCCCACCACACATCAATAGAAATCAAATAAAGCATGTAGCACCATAACAAGATAAGAAGGGCAATCCTTACAGGAGAGAAGGCGATGATGTTTTCGAAGCGCTTGAGAAGTTGGGATATATCGTTATTTGCTCGGTCTGTCATGGTGGGGGAGGGTTGCTGTTAGCTATGAGGTTCTCTTGGATGAGGGTAATGTTGGGATTGGGAAGCAGGGAAGAGCATTAAGATATATGTACCTAGGAGCAAGTTCTCGGTGCGCTGATTCTGATCCATGTTTTGTGTTTCGAAATCCCCGGGAGGAAGAGGGATGATTCGTTGGTCTGGGATGTGTGGTTATGGGCATGGGCTGTGCTGGTTGACAGACCCTGGGGAAGAAGGTGTACACGAGTGATATGGCATCATAGTAACTTTCATGTTACGTGGGAAATGGTAATTAATGCCTTGCATGGGCAGATGGCATGGCGTGGCAAGGAATGTAGCAGTAGCAGCGAAGGATGAAGGAGCTTTGGCAGGGGTTGTTTCGCCGAGTTTGGACACTCGCTGCTGCAACTAGACTAGTAAGGCAACAATCTAGCCGTTTGGTGATGGGGGACAGGATACTATTATCGCGAATCGCATATACCATATTGGAAGTCGGATAACTTCAATAGCTTCTTTGTTACTAGAGTAATTTATGCTAAGCTAAATCATGCCTTTAATGTCATTGTTCGACTGGATGTGGTAGAGCAAGAGCTTTGTGTATAGGAGTCGTCAGGCCGTCATCTTCCCACTCATGTTTCTCATCGTACACATCGGCAGCCATGCCAACCAGCTGGCTTGCTTGGCTAACTCAGTAGTTGTTGCCTCCAGAGCCGGAGTCACCTCCATAGCCCCCTGAGCCGCTGTTACCGCCTGAATTGCCCTTGCCTAACGCGCCTTCAACTTTGCCCATCACTTTCTCCTTCAGACCTCCTGTGTTGCAAAGATGTCAGGATCAGTCCAACTGAAGGGGTTTGCACATGCCAACTTACCTCCTGAGCCGCCAGATTGGCCTCCGCCCGAGCCTGAGTCACCTCCTCCGTAACCGCCAGATTGGCCTCCGCCCAGGCCTGAGTCACCTCCTCCATAGCCGCCAGATTGGCCTCCACCCTGGCCTCCTCCCAGGCCTGAGTCACCTCCTCCATAGCCTCCACCCTGGCCTCCACCCTGGCCTCCACCTAGGCCTGAGTCACCTCCTCCATAGCCTCCACCCTGGCCTCCACCCTGGCCTCCACCTAGGCCTGAGTCACCTCCATAGCCTCCACCCTGGCCTCCGCCTAGGCCTGAGTCACCTCCTCCTCCATAGCCGCCAGATTGGCCTCCGCCCTGGCCGCCTTGATCGCCCTAGATCCAGGAGTAAGTAAACGTTGTTAGAGTGAATGGAAGTTCAGGCCTCAACTCACACCGTAGCCTCCTCCTTGCTGCTGCTGGTCGTCACTGTAGCCAGACATAATTGATGTTTGATTTGTTGTAGAGGGTAGGTAGATTATTCAACTTTCAAGTGAGGACAAGGTTTTAGAGATTGTTGTAGTGAGTTGGAAGGTTGTAGTGATTGAGTGGAGAAATGAAAGAAGGCTGGAAGTGCAGGTGTTTATAAGAGCAGGGCGCTTGGCGGGGTTGTCTGAGTGAATTGATGTTCGGCATGGAAGCTAGTCCAGTCGCCGCAAGCTGAAAGGCAAGTGACGACGATGTGGACCCCTGGAATCCTGGAATCTACGGACTAGGCGATCATTTGTCCGATTGTTTCTGCTGGCACCTCTCGACCTTGGTCAAACTTGTTTTTTGGAGGGGCGTTACCTTGCTGCAAGTAACTTACCCCTCCATCGAGGCACGACCCCGCACTTGCCGATAGGCGATCATCACTGCCTGCGCCCTGAGGCTTTCACCACTGCGGCCTGGCATGATCTCCCTGATCTCCCTGATCTCTAGCATTGGCTATTCGTAAGGTACCTTGCCGTGCAAGCTTCATACCAAGTACTGCTAATACCGCAGGAGGCAAGCTAGTCGAACTATCCTCGCCTTCAGCTGCTGCCAACATGCAGCGAGATCAAACGGGTCAAGATCATACCATGGCAGCAGAATGCGTGGAAGCAGCCATGTCCTCCACCATTCAGAGGCATCGAATCACGCCATATCTCATATCTGCTGCTACTCAAGTAAGGCGTGTACCTGTAGGCAAAAGGAAAGGGCAAAGTGACGGAGTACAAGTTTCCTATCTCCCACGTTCTCGCTTTAATGGGCCTCAGGCTCCTCGGAAGCATCGTAATAGCAAGGTCATTACAAGCGGAAAGGGCCGAATGAGACTTATCGACTGCTCTGCCGCGCCATGTAGTCAGTCTCGTGATCAATCACATGTAGCCTTCATGAAACAAAGGCGTATTTGGAATATGCATATGCATGTTATCACTGTTCTTGTTGCTCCCTGCCTGGCTTTGGCTTACTGCACACCTATAACAACAGGCTAGCCGTTCGATTGTTAGTCTTCACACACCGAACATCTCCGGCATTACGCCAACCCGCATCCATGTATAGATACGTAGACGGATTAAGTTGCTCTCGCCCTGCTGTACTTTGTAGATTGCTGCCTGAACAGTGCTTTGCTGATAAGGAGCGAGAGCGTACTGCGTCTCTGATCACGTATGCAAGGTAGACGTTGAAGTTTACCGGGTCTTCGGGTCATGCATGGTCAACGGCGGAGGTAATTGGCCGGTCCTTAGCGACCAATGCGAAATATTCATATCCAATGCCTCATCTGACGTATTTGCTCTGAGTAGCTTTAGCCTTCCTAATCAATAACTGTTGTGCGATTTTCTTACCATGAAGCGTTTGTGGAAATCTGAGCGAAGTAGATCCTGTAGAAGCATGATCAGTAAAACCTCTTCAGTGACCTGCCAGCCATTGGAACACACATTGACAAATTCCTTTTTGCCCTTGTTTTCCGTGCCCCGTGCCTGATTTCTGAATACCACATCATCGTCCCACCTGGAGAAATTGTAAGCAACGACGGCTTGCCGCATAGGAATATCCGTTGTACCTTCGTTTGACCTCCGTGTCTCTCGTCGGCATCAGAAGAGGATTTCCAAGAGCGATGTCCTTTTCCCGCTTTTCTTGTTCCAACTCAGCTTTTTCGCGTTCCTGATGGTACAAGGTCAGCAAGCCAACCATACGCCAAAGTCTTCGTATTCGACATTACCTCCTTCTCCTTTTGCTCAGCTCGTTCTCGTTTGATTTTTTCTAGCTCACGGAGAAGCTCCGCGGTTTCATCTTCCTCATCGTCGCTGTCATCTTCGCTGCTCTCGCTCTTGGAGCCATCCGAGTCGGCGTCGATGTCTCGAGTGTCTTCTAAGATGCGCCGCCGCTTAGCTTCTAGGTCCTCTTCTCCATCACTCCCACGACTGTCTTCCAGCTGACGCTTGCTGGGCGTGATCTTCTCTGCAGGTCTAGCGGCCGAAGAGTTCGTCTTCTGGAAATGGGCAGCTTCCGCCTCGAGAAGTTGAGCTCTCAGATCTCGGACTTGTGGGTCTGCATCCCCTCCTTGTCCAGGTTGCCTTGCCATCATTAGCTCCCTCCAACAAATATGTGTAAGAGGACGCTACCTAGTTTTGAGCTGTGTATGAGCTGGTAGTAGCCGTTGGTGATACGCTACGCCTCTCTGGGCTTCTTTTCCGCGAGCCTGAAGCACGAGGATCAGTATTGCTTTATGTAAAGATGGTCTGTATATCTGCATACTGGGTCGAACGTGGGCCTGTGAGCTGTTCAAATCAGCACAAGTCTTTTTGCTTTCAGGTAGGTCTACTATACCGGTTGTCATAGCTTAAGTTATAGTCTGAAGCAAACACAGAAAAAAATAAATTTTTGGCTGTCAATTGCGCGGTCCAGATTGCTTGGCATCGCGCTAGATATAAGGCTGTAGGGTTTCAACCCTAAAACTCAGACTACGAGTACATTTGACATAGCAAGTGGAATTGCGTATTCAGCATGATTTGCTTAGCAATGATGATTCTCAAGGATCTCCCTTTCTGGTACAGTCCTCGACGCTCGACCAGCACTTCAAAGGACAACCCGAAATTTAGACCGATTGAGCCTACTGCTTGGAGATCCTCCCTCTCAACAGTCAGTGATACATTACTGTAAGTTTTGTCCAACCTCATGCTGTTTATTAGAGCTGGCTAAAGGCCGATGCAAGGCCGACCTTTCACAGTCTCAATACGATATGTCCGAAAGTCGCGTTCACAATGAAATAAGCGCAATATATTATCTAGTGTACCCCATCTGAGTGGTATCTTCGACAAATCGAACAAGAAGAGATACTATGACCGCCGCGATGTCTAGTGAAAACGTCATTAACAGACATGTCTGACCAGCGAAGCATCCGTAGAGGCAACAGATTCTTATACACAGGCCTTCTTACAATTTACCGCTCATAGCCCAGCCCCGATATGCTCCCACAGCGCTCATAGCTCGACACTATCTTTGTTCACCTGGGAGCCAATCCTGGCTTGTCTCAGGAACCTCAGACATCCACGCTTGAGGCGGTCTAGGCAGCGTCCTGTACCCGTTTCCTCTTGGCCTGTTAGCTCCGCGCATGGTGGGCCTATGATTCAATGGCGAAGCAGCGCCGGGTCCACGTTGCAAGGGGGATGCTTCTCGTCTTACATCAGGATCATGTGGCGGTACGGCATAAGGGTCTGCGGCTGGTGGGCCAGACAAGTGAGGCTGAACCCATCGATCTGTATCATGATCTGGAACAAGTGGGTGGAGTTCGTAGCCGGATCGATTCGCGAGTGATTCAGGGGCGCCATTTTGCGGTGGCCAGCGCGTCCGATATTCGAAGTCCTGCGCTGTATTTCCAGTGTCCGAGGAACCGTGCTGAGCCGCGCTGGGTGGACTCGGCACATTACAGCCGATGAAATCTCCTCTTCGTGCTCGCCGCCTCTGTCTGCGTAGGCGAAGGAAGATAAATAAGCACACAACAGCTACTGCAAAGGTTATCAAACCGACCGAGAGTCCGATTTTGAATGCAGTTCTATGTGGTACGCCAATGGAAGAAACAGCCGAGGCTGTAGGCGAATTTGAACCTGAAGTGGTTGATATACCCGATGTGGGCATCATAGTAATGATCGTTGGCTGTATAGTCACAGTTAAAATGCTCTGACCTGAGGGCGAAGATGAAGATGAAGATGAGGATGAGGTCTTTGATGCTGCTGAGGCGCTCAGAGACGTCCCATAGCCTAGGCTACTACTTGTGGTAGGTTCAGCCTCTGTTGCACCACTCTGGCTTGGGGTAGAAGAGGTAGTCATCGCCGGACTCGAAGCCGTTGTTGGGGGTGTTGAGGCCGAGCTGATTGGAATTACATCTGTATTCGTATTCCCTAGGCCCTGAATGCCTATGATGGTCTGAGCAAGACCATCCTGAAGAGAAAAGGTTCCATCGCCACTTGCGCAGTTACACGTTCCAGCTGCAGCACCCGGTTGGCAACACCAATTCTGATTTCCACACGAAATCACCGAGCCATCATTGTCGTTAACTGGATCATCTGAGATTATTTCAGCAAGCATTCTTCGTCGCGAATACCGTATTCATCTTCGACACTGGCTACGCACCCAAGCAGAAATTTCCACAAGCTGTGTCATTCCATAGAGGATTTGTGCATGCCCCACGAGCTGCAGATCCCACGGGAGATAAGTTTGGATTACTTGAATCAGAGTCGGTGACCACACAAAGACCGTTATCAAAGCAAGTCCATCCACTCTTGCAACATAGCGTAGTGAACGCGTATGGGTTGCATAACAGATAATCATCGGCCAGGTCGCCTCCAGGAAAGTAGCATTGCGCTTGCACAATGCCTATTATAAGCACGACATATATTGGCCAGCATTTCGTGAGCATTTGAATTGCAGAAATGGCTATGATCTTAAATGGCTATCGCATTGGAAACGTAAAAGGGTATCGCCGACAGGGCACTTCGCCAATTTAGCAAAAGAGGCAGGCCAGGCGACCGCTATCCTTTTAGCAGACAACAACTCGAATTTCATTCTCATGAGGACGTAGAGTCAACCTTGGCTGCCACAGCCTTACCATTTTACATCACGATTTTCAGCCCAAAAAGGCTCCAGATGTCATCGAAATTATGGAGCTGAAGAAAGGTCTCATCGAATCCGCAGACTAGCCTGTAAGAGGCAGAGAAGTCAACAATTCCTTTCACATGGCGATGTTCGAGAACTTGAACTAGACGAATGGCGCGCAAGCGAATCTAGATCGGGCTAGGACGGAATTCAGTGCCATGTAGGTAAGCCCGAGTGGCGGCTCACTCATCGAATCATTGCCAGGCAGAATGCGTCAAGGCAAACTCTGAACATTCACAGGATGAGTGGTGGAGGCTGGCACCTACAAAGCGGAGGAAAAGTTGCCATGACCTAGCTGCAGCCTTGCTTCGCCTTGCTCCACCCTTGCTTTGGTTAATATCGCTGTTGCCCCACTCAATTCAAGAGAAGCTTCGTTTTCTGGTGAAATTCGAGATCACGAAACCTAGGGTCCCTATTTCACAGCCGGGAACTATTTCTTCTAGGAATGCCACTTCAAGGTTGAGAAAAAAGCAGCGCTTAATCCAATCACCGAACCCCCCGCACCCACCAGTACCGACCGCTTTGGAAGTGCGACTTACTATAATGCCCCTCGGTCAACAGCAAAATGGCAGCCACAATGACACGACATCTGACGAGGAAGATGTGACAACTATTGACGGCATAGAGCATGCTGTTCCTCTCCGGCTGCGGGACAGAGAGCCTAGTACCGAAGTGGTCCGGCAAGGACATCGACATCATGGAAAGTTGCGAGCAAATAAGACCCTATGGGAGGAGTGGGCAAACAAGTCAACACCAATGGAAAATTTGGACTGGATGGTGAAAGTCCTGGAAAAGCAGGCCGATGGCAAGCTTCGACGGACGTATATGAACGGTGTGCCATTGAATGATGTTGAAGAGTCCGCAATAAACCTCAATGTTGGTCTGACATTCTTAGCCGGAGCTGATAAGCCGCAAGTGAATCGGCTTGAGGAGCAAAGCATGACTTCCAAGCAGCCAAACCAAAGAGATGCTACGTGGAGAGTCAATACAGCCGGTGCGCTGCTCATGCAATTCGATGTGTCCTCGGATCTCTCCATTATCCAGACTGATCAGACTTCGGACGTACTAGAGCGGGCCAAAGCTCGCTTGCAAAAATATAACATATTCTCCTCCGAGCAGAGGAAACAGCTGGCACTCAGGGGCCGCCGCGAGGCAGTGACTATAGATAGTGAATTCGTGAAAATTGTCGATGATGTGCGGCCGGGGAATTGGGATCTCCAAGGCTTGCTCATCGAAGGTGATGTTTCTCAGAAGGTTTAGATACAACAATGCTGACGGGGTTGAAGTTGACGCATTCTCACTCTGGAATCTAATAATCAATTATAAGCACCTGATTTCACGAGGAGGTCCCGACATGACATACGAAGAGACCAAGGAGCTCCTCGAGACTATGATTGAGGACGCTCGTCGACTTTGTATACGAAGTCCCATTCTTTTCCGAATGTCAACGCGAGCCAAGATCATCAACTCCAACAATACTCGTTACGGAGCTGACCACGGGCCGATGTTTCGTACTTTGACGACTAGTAAAGGTATCAAAGAGATAATTTCGCTGAGCAGCTCATACTACACTTCTCTGGACCCAACGGGTGAGGACGACACAACACAACAGTTTATAAGGCCACGCTTCCTCCAAATGATGGTGTTGGTAAGTGCATCCTTGTGTCATTCTTGAAGTGAAATGACCTCTTGGTTGTATGACACAGAGGTCTGTGAACTGTGGTACTTTCGTTGTGGTTTTTGATAGAAGGGTTCCCCCCCTACTGTACACACCCACCCACTGTACAGCCCTGTAAGGCTGGACCTAAAGCTGGCGAAAAGCGCCCTCAAAGACTCCCTAAATTGGTCAAATTCAGGGCTTGATTCCCCTGCTTAGATGACCAATTTTAGGTGGTTCTTCTGGGCCTTTTGGCTAGCTTTAGATCTAGCAACCCTTCTAACGATCATCGGGCCGGCTGATACCTGCTGAACTACTGCGCAATGCCCCTAAGCGCGAGACCTTTAGGTCGGATCTTCGGGGCTTCTCCCCCTAAAGATCCTCGCCCAGGGCATTCTTAAAATCAGCCCGATGACCGGTATCAAATTTGAACCGAAAGCACTCTCGGGCAATGGGGTCCTTGGCACCCTATGTATCCATTTTATCTTTCAGGCTCTTTGTTAATGGTGAAGACCTTGAGAGACTATGCTAACATTAACAATATCAGCTTCTCTCGTTACTGAACAACAACGACCTTCTAGAGATTCAAGAATTCCTAGAATCGACATACAAGATCAAAGCTGATCGGCGCAACCTAGAAATGCTCTTCTTGAAGGTTATTCCTTTGTTATCAATCAATCCAAGAGTTTTCCTGAAAGCTTTGATACCCGCGATCGAGAGCTACCCTTTAAGCAACGACAAAGATGAGGATCACTCACACATATGGAATGTCTTCGTCAAACGGATACTTCAAGATGGCTACTTACTTCCGGGTACAGTAAAGGACCTAGGACGTGAACGTCTTTCTTGGCTCTATAAATGGCCCGAAGATGGGCTGAAATCAGCTGCAGTATTCAGTAATCTTCAGTTCGGTGGTCGCTTGAGAACAATCAATGATATTCCTCCAATCGAAATCAATCCAGGCGGGGCCAGCTTGAAGGAGGTTACAGTTATCATGACGGACCTCGCCCAGTATACGATTGATGCAACGGATCTGGAACACATCATTTGTCTCACTCCAGGCACCTATTCTGTGCGAGAAGCTGGATCGAGTCACCTAAATCACGACCTGATCATTGAGGAATATGAGATCAATGTTGACCTCCATGAGGCCATTAGGAAAACGAATGCGATCATTCAAGAGGTCAACAGTTGGCTGGCGAGCACGAATCTGAGGGGTAACGCGATAAGCCGATTCCGTAGTAAGGGGCGCAACGAGCCGGTATTCTTCACAGAATACAAAGGTTCAGGCCGCATTACGAGGAATGTAGCAATTCTGAATCATGCCAGAATGGCGGTGGCATACAAGGTCGAAGGCAGGAAAATCAGCAGGACGGATGTTGTCCGAAGTATGGCGAGAGATATTGGCGCTTTGAGAATACTCATCAGAAGGATTGAAAACCGATCGACTACAATCGACAATAAAGCGGCTGCTAGCAATAAGAAAGCACTGAAGCTCGCTCTGGACGAGGCTAATAACCAGATTCAATTAGCAGATCAAAGTCGAAACAGCCTGAACGCTGTAGATGACATTTCCGAAGAACCCATCGCAAAATGCCTTTACCCCGAAAGAGATGTTGGAAAAGAACCTGCTGTATGGAATGAGTACAAAGCTTCCTGTGAAGAAAATCAAGGACTTCTTCACATCGAAGGCAAGGTATCGAGTGTCAACGATGTACATTGGTTGAATGAGGACATTATCGAGCTTTCTTTGAATCAACAGGCGGCAAAAATCTATGCAACTCCGCTGAAACCCGTTGAAGAAGCGTATAGAACCGACGAAGTTCAAACAGGCGACACTGCGATCCTTGTCGGCAAATACATCATCCTTGCTGAGACAGATCCATACAACAGTGATCCTTCGGCGGGCTACATCATGACCAACTATCTCAGAGTGACGAACGTAGAGGAGGAACTACGAAGTAGGCGGGGCGCAAACCGAAGGCAGACTGCAGGTTCTCTGACATGTACCTTCCGGTAAGAGTGGCTTGCCTGCGTTGCGAGGATACAGTCAGAGGCTTCCATGATAGCAGAGCTGTTTCATTTACAGGACATGAAGTATCATTCGCTCAACGATTTGCCTTTCCTTTACACTGTCATTATACCAGTGCGTAAGCAGAATCATGTTGAACGTTGGACCAATCGAATTATCTGCAAAACGATTCTAAAGACCCATTTCATGTAGCACAACAGTCATACAAAACAGTGAGAGCATCAATCGGTCGGGGCTGGTAAACTGATTTTTCCATACAATAGATTTAATATTGACTATCGTGGCTCAGTAGAAGGGTTCATTAATCAACCGGATACCCGTAGACCCCATAGAGATACCCTAAAAACAGTTGCCTACTGTACCTTAGGCGACTGAATTTGGCCCCAGAGCCAGGTCTCGTTAGCGCAAATCTTGCTTTCGAGGGGACCAGCTTTAGGGGCTATAAATTAAGAGGTCTGCTTTCCGGCATTCTCATTCTACATGATATTGGTATCTCACTTGTCTACTGATCAATTTGGTAAACTATTGTGACTTTATTAACCACGCGCGTCTACCAGAAAGCCCTGGCTCATATCGATTAAGCAAATTCAATCACCCTTTGGGTCAGCTTCCATGTCGTCATAGAACCAAATGCTCTTGTTGAACGTTCAGTCCAACACGTACAATTCCTATTATTCGTGGTATTGAATGTTGTACAGGGATGCTAGATATATAATGAATCTTGACAATTCACCATAAGAATCAATACTTTAATGACACCGCCTGTTTTTGACGGTGCAATTTGTAGGTGATGGGTGACTTGGCTAACAAACAAGCGAATGGGCTTTGCTACCATCTAGGTGTTCGGGATATCAATTCTTTTCGGTCAAGCTTTCCTATCCAACTCCCTAGACATAGCAGCAGGAAACTCCTGTGACTGCACTGGCTGGGGAGTCAGAAAGTGGGTGGCGACTGCTGTTTTCGTTGGTTCCGTGGTTGAGAACGCCCACGCATTCTCTCCACTTCACAAACCTTTCACTGCACAACCCTTCCACCTTGTAACCTTTCCACATCTAAAACCTTCTTCTCTCTAGTCTTACTATAAACATGGATAGTCAGCCAGAGTTAGACTCAGAAGGAGAGGATGTCATTGTCAAGACCATCATTTTTAACGAATTGAGCATCCCGGCATTCCAGGAAATCGAAGTTGCCACTAAGACATATTTGAGATTCGAAGCCGAACGAAGCACTATGGATATCCAAGAGTGCGGATATGTTTACGGTAACCCACGGGGACATACTTTGATTGAAGAAATCCAGGACATGAAACGTCTTGTTCATCAGATCCCGAGAATGAGAGAGGAAATCGAACACAATGGGAAGGAAGTAGCATCACTTCAAGGACAGGTTGAGCTTTTCACACGAAATTCGGACTGCTACCTTGCTATTCGCGAAAGGTTTTTAGATGTCTACCAACGAGACATTGGAGGGCTTGATGCATTCAAAGGCTGTACAACTATACGTGAAGGTAGCTCCAAGGCACACCGAGGAGACGCCATTGCGGACGCCACATTGTTTGACACCGGTAAACGTTCTGACCCGGAACTCTTCCAAGAGCTGTATGGTCTGGGTTTCAAAGAAGTCTTGGAATTAAATGGTATGTATAAATACCTTGAACTATTGTGCTAAGATGTAACTAAATATCTAGATTCTCCTAGCAATGATGGAGCAGTTCTCTTGGTCTTAAACGAACATGCAACCATCCTCGCCGAACCTGAACCCTTGTCAAACGATTTGAGAACAGCATTCCATAAGTTCATTTGTCAAGTAAGAGGAAACTGGCTTAAATCCCCCCGCGAGGAGGCAACGACACCATTCGGAAAATCATACTACAACTTCTGGTCAATATCGAAGAAGTTTATTCGTTCAAGAGGTCAGCAGTTGGCGGGCGAGCGGGAATCTAAGGGACACTTGAAAGGTTCTCAGTCCAACTGAAAGACGAGACCCTATGCGATCCATAAAGAAGCCAGTGGCCGGGGATGTAGCAAGGGTTGCGCCGCCATAGATGGCCTGGAGAACTGAGTTCCATTTCTGTAAGTCTTTTGGGAGCACGCCAGCTCTTTGAACTAATGCGGTGGACTTGACAGGGACGAGCATTCCATAGAAAAACAGGTGTGTAAAGATGCTATAACACGCCACAAAATTGATGAAGGGAGGCGCCGAGCGAAACTTGAGGAGTTGCCCTTTACATGAGGAAAATGGCTTCAAGTGGGGTGCTATCCAAAGGCTTCTTGCAAGGGAGGCTCAGATGTACCTAATTCACCGCAAGCATAACACTAAAGCAAACATAGCTAATACCATGGAGATGGATATCAGCCACTCCACGGAGAAAGTGACACTCTGTACTCCACAGAATTCGGCGATAACTTGTTATACGTCAAATTGCCAATATTTGAGCTCTTCCAAGCCCGATAATTTCCAAGGTCGCTGGAATAAGACATAGTGCAAAGGTATGAGAGTGGGACAAAAGTCATGAAGAGGAACGTTCGGGGTGGGCGCCGGTCGTGATTTTTGAGTCCGACAGTATTCCCTCTACTCTATTCATGACTTGTAATCCATCTGCACTGTCTTAAGATTTCACCAGTAATGACTCTACTTACTGCGTAGCCCTATGGGGCTGGACCTGGAAGCTGATGAAGCGGGCCCTAGAACTCCCCCTAAGACCCTCCACCTCTAGCTACCTAGCCGCCGAGAATGCTGCCTGGGGCATCTCAGCTTCAGGCAATCTTCAGGGGCCCTTTTCGCTCGCTTTATGGACAGCCCTATGAGGCGCAATACTAAATATGCGGCAGACCAATCGCGGCAATAACGGAGAAATGATCGAGTCCTCATTCTTGGCTCTCCAGTATCAGATATCAAACTAGTGAATTGCTACTTGAGTCGCCCATTCGATTGGTCATGTTGATCCATGACGCTCATAGCTCTCTGGAAAACTTGAAACAATGTTTATAACACATAATTGTTCAGCCATATAAGTTTCCCCTGGGCAAAATCGTTCAGCTATGGCTTCTGCATCAACGGAAAGGTCACCGCTCCTACCTCAGCCAACGACCGCTCTCCCAGCACCCCACAAACCCCAAAGAACAGTTACCTTCAGTCCCCAAACCACTTTCAAGCACCCTGACAGTCCAGCGCCTTCAACTTCTCCGCTCCGACCCGCTCCTGTGCCCTCTCCCAGTTTTCCAACTTCCCAGCAAGGTCCTGCAGGGCCAGCTAAGCACTCAACTATCAATAGCAAGCTACGAAGGAGGAATAGTCATGGCTCCCCACTCGCCCAAACGCCAATGCTCCCCCCGGGTTCTAAGATCGGACCTCAAAGAACAACCAAAACTGCGCAGAAATTGAAGCTTCTGCCCAATCCGGATCCTGGAGAGGACGGGCCCGACGAGGAAAGTGGGCGAGATGTGTACTCGCAATTCACGAGGATAAAAGATCCTACTGCGCGAAGAGATGCTGCGAGGTTAGGGAAAGCGGACAGGGACAAGCTACCAAGGGTGACTGCATACTGTACGGCAAGCTCTTATCGATTAGACGGCCTCATGAAGTATTTAAAGAGCAGAACAAAGACTCGAGGCACAAACCCAAAACAATTCGACGAATGTATTTATTCTCCATTCAATTACTCCTACAAAGGGTCGAAAAGAGCTCGTCACTATGATCCTTCCGACCATCTTGACATCCTCACTGAGGAGACCGAAGTTTCCTCAAACCGCGAACGCCGCTACTCCGACAGCGCTCTCGAAATCGAAGAAAGCAAGATACATCATAGGGACAACCCCATGGATCTCACAACTTCAGCCGGCGACACCAGCTTAGAAAATGGGGAATCCTCCCTCCCCAATCACGCCCTTCTCGAAACCGACGAACCCACCGACATCGCACCCATAGACTTCGACACCCAAGTCCACACCCCCGAAATTTTCCTCTTCGATTATGGCACTGTTGTGATCTGGGGCATGACCCTCCAAGAAGAAGAGCGCTTCCTAAAAGAAATCTCGAAATTCGAATCCGAGAAACTCGGCGCCGACGACGTGCAAACGGAAAACTTCAATTTCTACTACACGCGCGAGTACCAAGCACGGATATACAATGATTTCATCTCATTGAGAGAAAAGAAGAATTACATGACCAAACTAGCCATCTCCCACGCCCTCTCCCAAAGCGTCAAAACCTCCCTCTTCGAAGACCTCCTCGCCACAACCATCGCACTCACGTCCCCCCTCCCCGCCGAAATCGCCCTTACAGGCTCTATATCCCTAAACCGTAAGCAAATCCACCAACAAATCGGTCAGCTATTCATCCTCCGCATAAACATCCACTTGCAAGGTTCCGTCCTCGATTCCCCCGAGCTCATGTGGGCAGAACCGAGTCTGTCGCCCGTCTATGAGGCAGTGCGGAGTTATCTCGAGATGGACCAGCGGGTGGGATTATTGACGGAGAGGTTAAGCGTTATTGGGGACTTATTAGCCGTGTTGAAAGATCAGGTGGGGACGAAACATGGGGAGTATTTGGAGTGGATTGGTATGTCTTAAAGACCCATCTTCAGGCTACCTTCTCCGAGTTTTGATGACTGATGTTTGTACATAGTAATCGTCCTCATTGCAGCCGAAATCGTCGTTGCTGCTATCAATATTGTTGTGGATTTATACGCTGGCGTCGAATGAGCGGCGGATTGATACCCCTGGCTTGTAATTACGACATCACTGCTACGGAGTACAAATTTCGCGCTGCGGATAAAGAATGTTCTCTTGCGAGCACTTTGGCATGCATTGCGGCTACGGTAGAACAGATGGAGACTTGACGCGATATGCTAGAGAGCTGTGGAGGTCCTTTTGGATCTCGAGTTGTCTTGTGTAGGACGAAGGGTTTGGGATTGCTGTACACAGATGGACCACGCATTGCACATACGTAGAAGGGATTGACATGCCAAGGAGGCAAGTTATCATTGTAAATAAAGTCATTCAATTCCATCGAAATTGAGATGTGACACCTTCCTGCAGTTTCGCTCTAGTACTAATAATACCTCTAATGATGTGACGACGCCCGTACCGGTGATGGAAGATGCCTAAAGTAGTCTAAGCTTCCCTGAGGAACAGACGTTTTCCTCGAGATACCATCTCAGTGCCCATGAACGCCACGTGTTGATGAGTCCACTTACATACATCTCATACCAAAACCTACCTCAGTCTCTCAACCATTGATACTAGTAAACCCCCCAACACCAGCCGGAGCATCCCTCGGCTGCTGTGCCTGTGGTGGCGGTGGCGGTGGGCCCTGCACTTCCATCATCCCTTCCCTCTCCCTCCTCTCCAACTCCGCAATTTGCTCCTCATAAGCCCTCAATTCGCGCTGATACTTGTCTTCATAGTAGTGCTTGTACTCCTCAGCCTCAGTCTCTTCCCACGCTCTATGAGCAACCTGGAGAAGCTCGTCTTGAGTTTGATGAGGATATTTCTCAGGATGTCGCTGGACATATCCCTCCAAGAAGCTGAAAAAGGCGGATTGGGGTGGTTGAGGACGCGGACGCATGACTTGGGGCTCGGGTTGGTAGGCGGTATTTGGGGGGTAAGTGGAAGGGTGTGGTGGGTAGTGTATGGCTGCATGGCCGTTCGTGGTTGGGACATGTTGGAAGGCTGACTCGCGGAAACCATCTCGTTGTGCCTCATAGGCTGATGTCGGGTGCGCTTGCGATGGGGCTATTGGTCTTGGATGCTGGTGGCCGAAGTTTGGAGGCGGGGAGCTGACAGGCCGACGATGGCTACGTTTAGATCGTAAAGGTTTCTCATGTGGCTGAAAAGAAGGTAAATTAGCGAGCGGCTTAATACAGGATGGCGTGCTCGGTGAAGACAAGGGAAAAACTACCGTAGGCGGCCCCTCACTGCTTCCATCGCTTTCTTCATCATATGGTTGTGGGAAACCATCTACACTGCTGCCATTCTTTTTCATGCGTTTACCCAGCATTTCGAGTAGATATGCACGCTCGAGGCGCATTTTGCGAATGCCGCGAGCGAGACGGGCTTTACGAACACGAAAGACGTCATTGCTTTCTTCGACCTCTTGCATACGGCGTTTGAGTTCGATGCATTTCTTCTTGTAGGCCTCCTCCACGGAAGGAGGTAGCGGAGGTGGGATAGTACCTGCTGCCACTGTTCGTGACGAAGATATATTAGCAATGTGATTCATACCCTCTAAAATCTCATCGGCCTCTCTATAATCCGTATCATGGAGCCAAATAGGGGGTATGAATCCGGGTTGATGTTGCAAGGAAAGCTCAACAGGGATGATGGCAGATGAATTCGGCCTTGGCCTAAGCCTAGGTTTCATGTCCATTCCTGAAGGTGGTACAGGTTCGAACCACATGTTGATTTTTTCAATAAGACCCTCGTCCGCTGGGTCAAGAGGATGAGTAGGTTGGAAGCCCCAGTTGAGCCTGCAAACGTAAACCATGAGATCAGGAATCATCCTCTCCAGAATTTCATCAGGGATATTGTGATGTGAGTAGGCAACTTGATACTGATTCACTCTACGTATGTTGGCACGCCTAATCGTTTCGCGATATTCCATGTCGGTAAGGGGGGTACCGTCCGGCCTAAATTTGCTCTGTGGATGCTTCTCGGCGATGTACGTTGTGGGGTATCCGTAAAAATCGGGTTCTTCGGCTACCGTGCGTTCTATTCTTTTCGGAGTCGTGGGGTTGCTCTGCGCGTCCTTTTGAGACTCATCTCTCTTCTCATCCACCAGGTTCACCATTATGGGCCCTCAGACGTCGGACTCAACGAGAAGTCCTTGGTCAACGAGTCCGCCTTACAATACCGGGCCTGGTACTATCCTTGATGTCTGGTGGTCGCCATCTCGCTCCACGAAAGATACTTGAGCAAAGGTATCCTTTCGGCCTTTCGCTGGAGTCTGTAGATGGGCCTTGTCTTCTCGTCGCAGATTGCGCTGTCTAGAAAAGGGGCTTGGGATGGTAAATAGAATCCAGGACTGCGTGCGTGGAAATATAGTCCGGTGTGGTAGCTTGCATTGAATAGCTCTGTGCGACGCCCGTACTGATATTGTCCGACGCTTGGTTCTTGGTTGCGTTCCTGAGTGGAGATGTGTAGGAACATGAAGGAAACTTATATACATACTTGCAGGAACTATTCTATAGGCGGAATCAGGTGCAACGTTCCTTCTGTGGGCAACAGACGCTCGGGTCCGTGGAAGGCAGTTGCGTCTTTGTGCGACTAGAGTCTTTCGCGGAGGAGCTTGCGGTTGTTACAACATAGACACCATATGTGAGGCTGCGACAGCGGATGCGGGATGAGTTGCATGCACAATACACCATTTGGTCGACCTCCCTCACTCATTGAGAGCTTAATCCATTAAAGATGTGAGGTGGGATTTTGCTACTGGTGGACCTGCATATGATCGCCCGCTAACTGCTTCTACTCCCAAATCGGAAAGGCACCGGAACGGAATATTCTATCATGGGGCCGCCTTTATCAAATGCACTGAAAACATCCAAAAATTCAGGATGTCACCGCCTAGCGAACAAGCCAATGGGACTTCGAGTCGTCTCACTGCCAGCATTCAATCATCAGGGCAACAGAATGGGGGCATGAGCTTGACCGTCTTAGGGTGTGGTGAGTATGTACCCATCAGTCAGCCTGTCTCCTACTGGCATTGCCGCTAACCCAGCACTAGGAACGCTGGGCATCGCCATTCTATCGGGCATTCTCTCATCTCTGTCTTCCGTGGGAACGCCAGCCCGATCATCCAGTGGCACCTCCACTCCTTTAGAAGACCTTCCTCCGCGCACACCTTCCAGGTTCATCGCTTGCATAACGCGACCCCAGTCAGCTAAACGCGTCAGATCTGAACTCTCTCATCTCACTGACTCCCTGACAATATTACAAAATGAAAATGTTCGAGGGGCCCGGGAAGCCGATGTAGTCCTACTTGCGTGTAAGCCATATAACCTCGCAACGGTCCTCCAAGAAGAGGGCATGCGTGAAGCACTCCAAGGAAAGCTTCTGATCAGCATACTTGCGGGCGTCCCAGTCGCCCAGATTGAGGACACCATGTATGGTCCTGGCAGTAGCGAATCGCTGCCCCCAGATCCAGCAGTGGATGGCCGCTGCAGGATTGTTCGTGTGATGCCGAATACTGCTTCCCTAATATGCGAGTCAATGACCGTCATAGCAACTTCGAGCCCACCGCTACCATCACAGCTCAATGCTCTGGTGACTTGGATGTTTACACGCATAGGCCGTGTCGTCCACCTGCCCCCAGCACAAATGGACGCCAGCACCGCATTATGTGGTTCTGGGCCAGCCTTTTATGCGCTTGTACTAGAAGCAATGGCCGATGGTGCAGTGGCAATGGGATTGCCCCGGGCAGAGGCGCAATTGATGGCGGCTCAGACTATGAAGGGCACGGCGGGGCTAGTCCTTAATGGCGAGCATCCAGCCATGGTTCGGGAGAAGGTCAGTACACCAGGAGGTTGCACGATCGGTGGACTTTTGGTGCTGGAAGAGGGCAGAGTCAGAGGGACCGTAGCAAGGAGCGTCAGAGAAGCTACTGTGGTCGCGAGTCAGTTGGGGATGGGGGTGAAAGGGGTCAACGGGACAAGATTCTGAGGATGTTCAGCGAATAATCAAAGCAAAGCAAATAGGCTATGCTTTATCATCTAGACTCTGAGCAACGATGTGGGGGACTGGCTTTCAAAGATGGGTTAAATAGAAATCCTTTGTTCGATTACAATTTCACCACAACTACCCGGCGCTTGAACTGGGCGACAGGTGCAAAACATCAAGCTCTTCCCCCACCATGATTGATCGTGCAGATTCCAGCTTACAACTTATTCATTCCAATGATGGCAGATCCATTTGAAGTGCGCATGCGCTTCACATCTCAGCTCCAGCACCTTAATGCCTCGGTAAATTCTTCTCAAAAGGCGGCCCACTATGCTCTCAAGTACAAAGACATGGACGAGGATCTGCACTCGTGTATTCTTGAGCAATTAGAACGAGTTTGTAGCTTGAGCCCAACTTAACGTACATATCGGAAGTCTCATAAGCTGATAATGGTAGAACTCTATGAACAACCGGGCAAACATCATGTATTTTATCGAGCACCTGTGCGAAGTAGCCCAGCGCGAAGGGCACCTCGACTTCGTCCGCATGATGCAACGAGACATTCTGCGAGTAGTAGACGCAGTCGCACCTAGCGATGGTTCCGGCGCCGCAAACGTAAAAGTTGTGCGGAGGGTAAGCAGCTCATGTCCCCTCTGCTACTCGAACATTACAACTAACACCCTCTCCCGCCAGGTCCTAGCAGGCCTCCAACAAAAATCCATCCTACTTCCCGCAACCGTCCTCGAAATCGAAGCCGGTCTCGCAGAGAGGGATATCCTAACCTCACATCACTCCGCCCTCTCGCCCATTTCTCCTAACCCTACCCGCCCTGACTATAAAGCGAATGGCACAAGAGACAAGAGGTCGATTGAACAGAGGATAGAAGAAGATAGGGAACGGCATAAGAAGCAGAGGGAGGATATATGGGCGGTGGAGCACGAGAAGGAGTTTGATAAGTTGTGGAGGGAGGCGGGGGATGTGGGAGAGGATGAGTGGGTCGCGGCTGAGGAGGATGCGGAGGAGAGGGGTCTGGCGGGGGAGATCTAAGAGGTATAGGGAAAAGATGGTTGATGTTTTAGTTGTTTGCTAACACGAACGACTGGTCCCCGCTCGAGAGAGATACAGAGGATGAATGAGAAGGTCGTGCTGCTAAAGTTGCATGCGGCAAGCCGATGGGCGGCTTCGAAGCGTCGTAGGAGAGTGTGGTGAAGTAGCGAGTGTCGCCACGATCACCGAGGATATGCCAACTCTTCTGCATGCATTGGAGGCTGCGAGTGTCCGATAAATGTTTTCGGAGAATATGGACAGTCATCTTGTGAGATGGATCAACATACTATTTCCCAATGATCTATTATAGCTGAGGTATATATCCCATCTAGATACATTCTGTACGCTGTAGGCCTCATCTTTCCTCGAAAGAGGACCGACACTCTATTAGGTCAAGCCAATCAAGACAGAATTCGCCGTTTCCACCGTCTATAGGGTATCATAACAAGCGGGCTCATCGTATAATACATAACAATATTCTGCCGCAGCTGGCCCTGCTCCATGCATCACCTGTACTGTTACAAGCCTCTCCAACGGTTTGGTGATTCCCTGTCCTCTTCTCAACGGCTTACCACTTGCTCTGCACATCTCATCTGCAGGCATTGGGGCTCTGCTCGAACCAAGCTGCCAATCTGCATGTGTCCCCAGGTAGCTGAGCGACCGGCGACCGACAGCTAGAATCAGAAAGCAAAAGCTTCCTTGCTGCCCACAAAACGGTTGGATACCCACTGATACGTGTGCGGAGCGTCACGGATCTAGCAAGTCATTGACAGAGCCTGTCTTAGACTTGCAAATTGCACTTTCCTTGGATTCGCAACTTAATCGATTTCTGATAGACCTCAACGCTCGTCAGTCGGGCTGTAGAGGCTTTCGCCATCCACACCGTCGCGGTTCAGCAGGCCTCTCGCCTCGCCTCCTTGCTCTTCCCTAAGCACACCACCTCCCATTCTGCCTGATCCATCTTCGGCTCTATCTAGCACGTACCAGATGTCCTTCTTGGTAAGGAGGCCTTGAAGGGATCCTCGGTCACAGAACATAACGTAGCGTAAGCCAAGCTTTGAGAACATACTCAGTGTTAATTGTAGGCTGCTCCTAGCATTAAGCGTGATAGGCGTTTGGTCCATCCAAGGCCGAAGATCTAACGTTATTTGGGGATCGGCGTCGGGCTGATGAGAGAAGAACACTTCGGTTGATGGCGGTAGTTTTCTAGGCTCTGAGGCTGCTAGTCTGAGTGCATACATGAGTTCTGTACGGGATATATAACCCAAAAGAATGTTTTTGGTGGCATCAGATACAACAGGAAAGCCACGGTATGGCTGGGAAACGAGAATATCATGGATAGACTGGATGGTGTGACCAGTAGCCGTGAGCACAGAAAGGTCCTCAATCTGGGTCATGATCTGTGAGACGGGAACATCGGGAACTGGCGAGTCGTCTCTGTTGTCCAGAAATGGATATTCCTTGAAGTGTATCCAGGTCTCATATATGCCCCTCTTGCCGAAAGCGTCCCCAACCCATTTGCTAATCATGACGGCAATCATAATAGGGAGCACATACGTCAAAGCCCCTGTAAGTTCGAACATGATGACGACAATGGAGACTGTCATCCTCGTGACTCCAGCCAGAGCGGCAGCTGCACCAATGATTGCATACGTGCCTGGAGTAATGCATGGTATATCGGGCTCGCAGGTTGCAAATATGAGCGCGTTCGGATGATTGCCTTGCCACACTTCGACAACAATGCCGACTGCTCTACCGCAAAGCGCTCCAATAGCCATAGATGGAAGGATGATACCAGCTGGTATTTGTAGCCCAAATGTAACCGATGCTAGAAGACTGCCAACAGCTGCTGCTTCTAAAAGAAGAATTATCACACCTGCAGATGCCGCACCAGTTTTACAGATACCAAATTGGTCGTCCGTAACATTTGCACATTCGGCAAACAGCATGTAGACAAGCTCCGAAGACTGAGCTCTCATGAACTTGTTTGGGAAATTCACGACTGCAGTGATGAGGGCAATGACCAAGACTTCATATATAGGCTTGGTTGCCCATGGTGACGTCTTACGCCATTGGGCGATCTTCATGTTCAATCGGATGAATATGCCACCATACAAGCCTCCCATAATACCAAGGACTGCGAACGGGATAATCTCGAAGCCATGCCATCCACTGCTATAAGTCACCTGATACAGCACAAGCTTGCCGGTCCGAAAGGGATTGAAAGCCTGCAGTGTGACTGCGGCCACCATAGCACAGACAAAGCTTTGCCACATTGTCTTATCCGGGAAATAGTATGACAGTTGTTCGAGGCTGAAGAGTACGCCTCCGATAGGAGATCCAAAAGCGACAGATATTCCAGCCGCAGCTGCAGCGGACCAGACTTCACGTTTTCGAGCTTCATTATCGTTCAAGCTTGGAGATAAATTCATCAGAAGGTTTGCACAGCAGCAGGCTACGTGAACGAGAGGTCCTTCTTTTCCTAGCCATAGTCCCGATGCTACTGCCAGACACAAACCGAGACATTTGACTATCAGAGTCCATATCCCCATGAAGCGGCGGATGACGAAGCCTCCAAGTACGGTCTTGATCTCGGGGATACCACTATGCCTAGCGTATACGGCAAAGTGTTTGACGAGTATACTTGCGCAAAACGCAAAGAACACAGAATATAGGATGTAGAATATGTATCCGACAACGAATTGACCAGCAGATGATCGAACGTGAAGTGCACTGCTCCAAGAAGTCCACCCCTGGCACTGAGCTAATTCTTCATGTCCCCAACAACAGAAGCCTTTGTTAAGGTATAATTGCCCTCCACCATCTCCGCTCCGGCAAAAGCCTGTCTTGAGATCTGCGAGCCAATCGCTGGCAACATCTATACCAGCAGCAAGCATTCCAGAGGCTACCCCTGTTGCAATCAATATGATCCAGATCTGGCTCGCATCAAGCATTTGTTGCGCGTATCCGAAAAGGCCTGTAGCGTGAGAATAGAGGTATCTCAAGCGCTGACGTTCTTTCGTATACTCGAAGATCCAATCGATCGCGGTAAGATCATCATAGCCGACTCGGCGCCCGGGGCCCTCGGTATACCAGTCCAAAGCTGAGCCATCTTTACTATCGTTGTAGTTGAGCGCTTCGCCTGCATGCCCATTACCAACACCCAGGGAAACATCTGAATCGTTATTTGAGTTCACATCTCGCAACCGACGACTACGAGCAGTGGGTAATGGCAGGTTTGGCAGGTTACGAGGGCTAGCACTGCGGGAAGATTGGTTTGAGTTCGAATTCTGGGTGAGAAATTTTGGAAGGCCAAGTCCAGATGGAAGCTTAGGCTTGCGCTTAAAGCTGGTGCTGTGTGATGTTAGTCTGTTCTTTTTATGACAGTGCGGTGTGGCATAATTACGGGGCTTTACTGGGACCTTCTTCCAGAGGGTCGTCATCGAGCAGTGTAGTATCGAGGCTCAGGTCCGCCTGATCATCGCCATCGAAGTCTTCCGAAGTGATGTGGCCATATCGAGCATGTAGAGATGACGAGGAACTACCATCGCCATAAGATCCCGGCGGCCTACCGGTCATGCTGCTAGTTCACAGCAGTGACATGTCGTTGTGATGTTGACTGTCAACCGTTGCTGGAGGCAGCTACCGGCGAGCTTGGTCAAGCGCGCCGCCGCGGTGAAACCTCGGCTAAAGTTTTCCGATGCACGAACTTTTTCTTCAGATATTTAAGAAACGATCAAGGACGACCCATTTCTACTTGCCATGTGTCGGACTTATAGGGTATGGATATTTCTACTTGCGCGTCTCGGCTGCTTGGTGCGCAACAATGTCAAAACGACCTCCCCGAAGAGGTCTTGGTGATATTGCGCAATGATAGCAATGCAGCATACCTTGATAGGCTCTCGGGACTGGCCCTCGATCCCCAATACACCACTATAGTCTTCGTGACCCATGAACCAGTATTTGTAGAAGTCTGCAGCAGGTGGCTGACAGCTTCGAACATCGACGTCCTTTCTGCGCTGGCGACATTAGCAAAGATTCTCCCCTTGGCAAGTCACCTGTCAGTTTACGCTAAAGCTCTACTGGATCGAAGATGCGATGGCCCCGTGGAAACCTTGGGGTCACGAAGAGTAACAGCACTATCAGATTTGCCAGCTAAGCAGCTACACACACTTCTACTTACCCTCTGCCGCCTCCTGATGTTCGACAATGATGCATTTGCTTCAGCTGTACAGCCGTCGCAGCTCCAGCTCCTTTTGACGCATGAACATATACATATCAGATACCTTGCTATTCGAATCCTCTGTCTCTATCTTCACGCTTCGGACAGAACTTTGGGTTCTATGCTTAAGACTTACGTAAGAGAAGCGGAGCCAGCTGGCCCATGGGAGGAGAAGATCATTGACTACACATTCCTCAATTTGTGGGAAAAGAGGAGGTTAGATGATCTTGATAGAAAGCTGCAGGACATGCAAGGGACCCCATCTCTTACGAATCACCAGGATCTTTCTACAAGAAGAGTCATTGAGCTTCAGGATTTCTCGAGAACGACAATATGTGTCGGAGGTATTCTTCTGCCTCGATTGGACGGAGGGAGCTCAGACCCTTCATCTCTCGTAGACACGGTAACGACAGCGCACAATTTACGATCGCTTGCCGAAGGTCTCCGGAGTTCGAAGCCCCTATTGATCACGGGTTTGTCAGGCGCTGGGAAGACCTTATTGATTAGAGAAATCGCGAGGGAGCTGGGAAAAAGCTCCTCAATGGTCACTGTACACCTCAATGAGCAAACCGATGCCAAGCTACTTGTGGGGATGTACACAAGCGACACGGCCGAAGGCTCTTTTAGCTGGCACCCGGGTGTCCTGACGACTGCGGTGATGGAAGGTCGTTGGGTAATCATAGAAGACCTAGATAAGGCGCCCAAAGAGATCATGAGCATCTTGCTACCACTTCTTAAACGGCGCGAACTCCTCATTCCGAATTGGGGAGAAACAATACCCGCTGGCCCTGGCTTTAGATTGATTGCTACTGTGCGGTCGGCTGTGAACAGTCAAGGTGAAGAATTCGTCCCCACCGCGAATCTGATTGGCATTCGACACTGGCAGCGGATTGCTCTTCAGATACCATTGGATGACGAACTTGCCGAGATCGCCCTCAGCAAGTTTCCTATTTTACGTGCCTACATGCCAAGGTTCATGGACGTATATCGGACTTCTAGGACCCTTGAACATGCCATCCCTGAAGTATCGGCAAAGACCAGCCTAACGAGGTCATTAGGGCCACGAAACTTCCTGAGATGGTGCAACAGAGTTCAAGATCTCCTCGTGACCGCGGGCATCAGCTCCGGCGAAGAGTCAATTTCCCAGACCATCTTTGATCAAATCTTTCTTGAAGCGATTGATTGTTTCTGTGGGTCCCTCCCGCCCGGCCAATCACGGCTGTCAGCTATCACTATTGTTGCCCAAAGTCTGCACATATCTGCTGAGCGTGTTGCATATTGCCTGACCGCCCGTAAACCGGATAGCCTCTCAACCGATTCAATGCTTCGCATTGGACGTGGTGTTTTGGCTAAGCATAAGCGAGCCCAACGTGAGAAGCCTCATCATCTTTTCAACCATTTCGCCTTGACAAAGAATGTGCTCAGACTTTTAGAGTCCGTTGCTATCACGATCAAGCAAGCGGAACCATGTTTATTGGTCGGCGAGACTGGCACAGGCAAAACCACAATGGTGCAACAACTTGCGGACGCATTGAATCAAAGATTGACTGTAATTAATCTATCCCAGCAAAGCGAAGCCGGAGATCTTCTTGGTGGATTTAAGCCAGTGGACATGTGGGCACTAGCCGTTCCAATGAAAGATGAGTTTGACGACTTGATGAGCTTAACATTTCCTTCAAAGCGGAACCAAGCTTACGTTGAAAAGCTAGCCGAATCTATTAGCCACAGTCGCTGGCCGCGCGCATTGAAATTATGCCAAGAAGCTTTGCGTATGTTCGAAGTACACCTCAGGCCTGAGCCTAGCCCCGGATCCCCTAGTCGCGGTCCACATCCAAAGAAAAGAAGACTACGGTCTCTTGTATCGACGTCATTAAAGAGCAGATGGGATAGATTTGCAACTCAGGTGCATATGTTCCAGAAGCACCTCGCTAGCGGCTCTAAAGGCTTTGCGTTCTCCTTTGTGGAGAGTAAAATTGTCAGAGCAGTAAGAAAGGGAGAGTGGGTGTTACTAGATGAGATCAATCTTGCTTCGCCGGATACTTTAGAAAGTGTAGCGGATTTGTTCTCCGACACAGTTGATGGCGGCCCATCAATACTATTAACAGAAACAGGAGACATTGAGAGAATATATGCCCACAAAGACTTCAGAATTTTTGGTGCAATGAACCCCGCCACCGATGTTGGAAAACATGACTTGCCCGCAAGTCTCCGGTCAAGATTTACAGAGCTTTTTGTCGAAGCTCCCGACAATGATCTCCACAACCTGATGTCAGTGGTCAAAGTTTACTTGGGTCAAACACACAATAATGCAGATGTACGCGTAGCAAATGATATAGCTCAACTGTATCTCGATATCAAACAGCTTGTTGAGCAGAATCGACTAGTAGATGGTGCGAATCAAAAGCCCCACTTTAGTCTTCGAACATTAACTCGAACGTTGGTCTATGTGCTGGACATTGCGCCAATCTATGGTCTCCGTAGAGCATTGTTTGAAGGGTTCTCCATGAGTTTCCTTACTGTTCTCGACCGAGAGTCCGAAATGCTTCTGCAGCCAAGGATAGACAAGCATATTTTGGGAACTCAGAAGAATAGCAGAGCTTTTTTAACACAGATCCCCCGGGCCCCACAAAGCACTAACAAGCATGTGCAATTCAAGCATTACTGGATTGCTCGAGGGGACGCTACAATCGAAGAGCAGCCGCAGTATATCATTACTCCTTTCATTGAACGCAATCTTCTCAACCTTGTACGAGCCACCTCGACCAGGAGATTCCCTGTTTTGCTCCAAGGGCCCACATCTTCAGGTAAAACAAGCATGATAGAATACCTTGCAAAAATATCTGGTAATAAATTTGTGAGGATAAACAATCACGAGCATACCGATCTACAGGAATACCTTGGTGCGTATGTTTCCGGTCCTGACGGTCGACTACATTTCCAAGATGGTGCCCTCGTTCGTGCGCTTCGGGAAGGAAGCTGGGTAGTCTTAGATGAACTGAATCTGGCTCCAACCGACGTGTTAGAGGCACTCAACCGGCTGCTGGACGACAACAGAGAGCTCCTTGTACCCGAAACTCAAGAAGTGATAAAGCCACACCCGAATTTCATGCTTTTCGCAACACAAAACCCACCCGGGGTCTATGGGGGTAGGAAGATCTTGTCGCGTGCTTTCCGAAATCGTTTCCTAGAGTTACATTTCGATGATATTCCGGAAGACGAATTGGAAACTATCCTACGCGAAAGAAGCCAGATAGCGCCTTCATTCTGTGCGAGAATTGTGGCTGTATACAAGCAACTGACTGTCCTCCGTCAAAGTGAACGGCTTTTTGAACAGAAGAATAGTTTCGCAACGTTGAGAGATCTGTTTCGCTGGGCACTGCGTGACGCCGATGATCGCGAGCAGTTAGCCGTCAATGGCTTTTTACTACTGGGGGAACGAGTACGAAATCCAGAAGAACGCCTAGCTGTCAAAAGGGTCATTGAGGACGTTATGAAGGTCCAGATAGATGTTGATCGAGTCTATGATGTGGAGAGGACAGGAACATGGTTGGGTTCCAGAAAGTCAAGCCCAATGGATGTCATTTGGACCAAATCCATGCGTAGACTTTGTGTACTTGTTGTGGAGGCTATGAAACACGACGAGCCTGTGTTACTCGTTGGCGAGACTGGTTCTGGCAAAACCACCATTTGCCAAGCCATCTCCGACATGATGGACATCAAGCTACACATCGTGAATGCTCATCAGAACCTGGAAACGGGCGATCTGATCGGTTCTCAACGCCCAATACGGAATAAAGCTTTCTCGGAATCGCAACTGGCTGCAGATCTCATTTCTATTCTAAAAGACTGTAGAGTCTACGAGGATGAATTCAAAGCCGATATTCGCGTTCTGCAAGGAGCATACGAGACTTTGCAGCGGCAGTTGCCAGCAGTGGTAACAGATGAAATGAAACTTCGCGTTGAGCAAAGCATGGCCAGAGCAAGAGCACTATTTGAGTGGGTAGATGGCAGCCTGGTCTGTGCGATGCAACAGGGCGATCACTTCCTTGTGGATGAGATATCTCTCGCCGATGACTCAGTTCTTGAACGCCTGAACAGCGTGCTAGAGCCAGGTCGAACTCTATTCTTGGCCGAACGGGGGACCAATGATGCTCTCATCAAGGCATCACCGGACTTCCAGTTTCTTGCAACTATGAATCCAGGGGGAGACTATGGCAAGCGTGAACTCTCCCCAGCCCTTCGAAATCGTTTCACCGAGATCTGGGTCCCTCATACTTCAGACGAAAGCGAAATGTTAGAGATTGCTCAAGCAAAACTTGCGCCGTCAATGCTCGGATTTGCCGAGAAGATGATTGAATTTGCGGCTTGGTATGCCTTGACTTACAATCCAGCAGCACCTTATATCTCAATCCGCGATTTGCTTGCCTGGATACAATTCGTTAATAATTGGCAAGTAGCAGACAGTGGATTGGCTCTATTACACGGTGCTGCTATGGTCTACATTGACGGCTTGGGCGCTAACCCAGCTTCAAAGCTAGCTATAGCAGAAAGTGCGGTGTCAAAAGAGCGTCAGGTGTGCCTTATGAAACTTGATGAGCTCTTTCAACGCGATTTGTCTTCTCTGTATAGTGAAAAATGTCTGATTACTTTGAAGAATGGGGGCTTTAACATCGGTCATTTTGGACTCACTCGACATTCCGACACGTCGGTGAGCCTGCGGTATAGTCTGCGAGCTCCAACGACTTGTGTAAACGCCATGAAGATCGTTCGTGCGCTCCAAATTCGGAAGCCCGTGCTCCTTGAAGGAAGTCCTGGGGTAGGGAAGACAACACTCATCGCTGCCTTAGCTCAAGCCATTGGCATGCCTTTGACGAGGATCAATTTATCGGATCAGACTGAGCTGATGGATCTCTTTGGCTCTGACGTTCCCATTGAAGGAGCTGAGGCCGGACAATTCGCTTGGCACGATGCACCTTTCCTAAGAGCAATGCAAAATGGCAGCTGGGTTCTCTTAGATGAGATGAATCTGGCTTCGCAGAGCGTCCTTGAAGGCCTTAATGCTTGTCTCGATCATCGAGGTCAAGTCTACATCTCAGAGCTTGACCGGACATTTCAACGTCATCCTGATTTCGTTGTATTTGCCGCACAGAATCCTCATCATCAAGGCGGAGGGAGGAAAGGGTTACCTGCTTCATTCGTTAATCGTTTCACAGTCGTCTATGCTGACACTTTCACAACAGAAGATCTACTTATCATCTCCAACGAAATCTATCCCAATGTCTCTTCAACGACCACAGAAACAATCCTGGGATGTGTGTCTACTATAAGCCAGTTACTTCAGCATAATCGTATGGTTGGAGCAGACGGCGGGCCATGGGAGATAAATTTACGCGACGTCCTGCGTTGGCTCGATCTATTGACATCTCAGCATGGACTAATGCCATTCGCAAATCCCGATGATTTCCTTAACTTATTGTTCTTACAGCGATTCCGGACACCTGAAGACGCTGCCGCTGTTTCGCAAAGCTTGCGACCTTACTTTCCCCAAAACACTTCAAAGAACTACTTCCACTCCAAGGGCGAAGAGGCCATTGAAATTGGAATTGGTCTCCTCCCTAAAGATCGATACATTGGATCTTTGCGCACTCAGCCTCTTAATATAGGACAGGTTGATCTCTCAATCGCGGAATCTGTGATGCTTTGCATACAAAACAGTTGGCCATGTTTACTTGTGGGGACTTCGGGCTCTGGAAAGACTTCTTTAGTTCACAAGCTGGCGGATTCAATCGGAGCCGATGTTTTAGACATCTCTTTGAACCCTGAGATGGACACAATGGACTTGGTAGGGGGTTATGAGCAGCAAGATCCTAAGAGACAGGTTGCAAGTCTCTTCAAACGCTTGCAAGAATACACTCGGCAAACCATCATCGAACAACTTGCGGCTGGTCATACAATAGATGACGATATTGCTGAACTTGTGGCTAGATTACAAGCGCCAGTGGCTAGAATTGCTGATATATCCCAGCTACTCCATTCAATCGCAAAGGAGAACCCCTCTTCAGGGTACTCTAGATTGTGGAGTGACTGCGCAGATCTTATGCAACAAATCTCTACCAGTAACCGAGCTCGGTTTGAGTGGGTTGATGGGATTCTGGTCAAAGCCTTAAAACAGGGCAGATGGCTAATCCTGAATAATGCTAATTTATGTAGCCCTTCTGTTCTTGACAGACTCAATTCGCTCCTGGAGCCGAACGGGTTCTTGAGCATTAACGAGCATCGTAAGCCGGATGGCAGTGCTGACATTGTCAAACCTCATCCGGCATTCAGATTGTTCATGACAACGGATCCACGTCATGGCGAGCTGTCCCGAGCCATGCGTAATAGATCGGTTGAGTTGTTCATGCCTGTCAAGTATCGCTCTCCCAAGCTCGGCGTGCTAAGCCCAGGGAGTGATTCTATTACCTCACGTTTTGAGTTGTTTCAAGCTTTCGACTGGAACAGCCTTGACGATGCTCACTTCCTCGAGACTCTAGCAATCTTCTTTGAACATCTTAGTTTTCATGATCTACACATATGTCATCGATGGCAGACGCAGATTGCTACAGGCTTGAGTGACTTATCGCCTCAGAAACAAGCATATGTCTCATGTTTTGCTGAATTGTTCCAGCAGATGCTGGATTTTGACGGGATAACACTCAGTGGCACACAAACCTCGTATCGAAAAATAGGCAAAGAGCTTGGGTCAATGCAATATTTTGAAAGATTGCAGGTAAGTGTCCAGGTGAAGATCGATGGGCAGTCTTACTGACATAAATCCGTTGGGTAGACAATCAATCCCTTTAATAATCCCATCTTGCTTTCTGAAACAGCCAATGAAGCCAATTTAAGCAATCTTCGATGTCTTGGATATAGTTTCGAGCTTTTGCTGGAAATATATCGATATGGAGCGCTGTTAGCTCTTGTGACTGAGAATGCTAAATCCAAATCATTGTCACATATGTCGTGCCTCGAAAGGTCGCTGGTCTCAACAGAAGTGAGAAGATTCCAAAACGAGACCACGCAGCCTCTAGCGGTCTTCTTACAGGACATGGGCATCGAATTGCGAAAAGTAGTTGACGCTAAGGAATTCGGACAAGTCGGAGACAGACAGGTGCCTAACTTATACTATATCTTTGAGATCAGAAAGCTGATAGTAAGCCTAGGAAGTCTTGCCGTTTGCCAGCGAGGTCCTGTCCTATCTCCAAGACATATTCTACCTGACATCTTCACAAATTTTTGATGAAGCGATTTTCCAGTCTTACCGTATTATTGGCAGATCCTTGTGCACTCGTGGAGTCGCAGGTAGATCAAATCAGAGCTTGTCTGCCGTCTTAGCTTTAACCTTGGGCCAGAAGCTTGATGCTTTCAACTCCTCCTGGCAACTGTATTCTGGACTCCGTATGGAACAGCTTTGGATGAGATTCAGGCCAGCTACAGCGTCACATATCTTGCAGCTGGAGCTCAGTGCACAAATCAAGAACCTAGCTGATCAGTTCGATTCCCTCAAGTGGAGGTCAGGAGCCTCTGTTCAGGAGCTTGACATTTTGCGTGGTTCTCTTGCCCGCATTCACACGACGCTCGCGACTCCATCCGCTCAAAATTTCGGGCCCCTTGAAGTACGTAAATGCCTTCCCGCTAGTAGGTTAGACCTGCTGATGATAGAAAGGAAATACGGCGCAACCTCAATGCGCTCGAGAGCCGTTCAAATCACCATCAGACTGCCGTTTCTCCTTACTTTCAATCTCAATTTGAGATGCTTTGTCAGTACAGCGCGTGCGACAAAGGTAGTATTCATTCCGAAGAGATGTCCGTAATAGACTTACTTGCAGGAAGGTCTACAGCACGTCTGATGGAATTCCAGACGCACTCACCCGCTTGGCTGAAGCTCTCACAGTTACAAGACATGACAGCCACGGGCCGACAATCAACGGAGCTGGCGGCCATTCGAAGTATTATGCCCGTCTCTATATTATGTAAGCTTGAGAACATAAGTGAAATATCGCTGCAGTCTTTAGGATTACTTTCCGCTGAGATGGACGTGATGACGAAGTCAATAGCGAGACTTACCACCGCATTGAGCAGCAACAGTATATCAGCTATCAGGCAGACCCTCCAGACATTGATCGAAGAAGTCAAAACGTCAATGGATATCCGAGTAGACTCAACGGAGCTCAATGATGTTAAAAGACTCTTGACCCAGCTGCCACATCGCCTTAGTCAAAGGACTCCTGATCAAGTACTGTTCAATAGCGAGCTTGACGATTTCATCGGATGGGTAACACGTCCTCGGTCCCTCGATCCGAGGCAGCTCACCAACCAATCGAATGAAGAACTTGCGAACGATGCTATTACTTGCGTGCATTTCTTCACCGCCTGCTTACTGCTTTATGTTCCCGATAGGCCGTTTGACCCTGCCCTCAGGTTCAGGGTAGAGCGAAGCCGATATCAAAGACGTAGGAAAGAGATAGAATTGAAATTGCAAGCGCTTCAACGCTTCGAGCTGGTATTCACTGGCCACGCGTCCAGCTTCCGCACCGAGCTCCTAGAGCAAAGACTGCAAGCGTTGGGTGAGGAGCCAGAGGTTCCTTCAATTGTCCGCCCTGAGAGATCAGAGCTTGGTCAACTACAGACAGAGTTCAACAATATCCTGAGCACGGTTGTTTTGAGATCACCAGGGGCATCGGTACTGCGACTGGTCTTTCAAGGCGAGGCCTCAGAAATCGGAGAGATCAAAGTGCTGAGAGTGAATATCGCTCAGGCAATAGATCGTTTAGATAATTTCCGAGCGTATGAGGATATTACACGACCTTTGACTGCATTCTTACAGGGACTCGACGTGGGCTTGGCCTTCACATTACTCGCTGCCGCGCAGCCAGGACCAGGTGATAACGCTCTTAGCTATCTCTGCGACACAACACCTTTTCTAGGCGCAAGTCTTGATAGTTTGCGGAGGCAAACGCATGACGGCCTTTTGATGCAACGTACAGCCGGTTTCGAGCCACGTCTCCACCTCCTACATAACATCGTGGTTTTACGTAATATTCAGAGGGACCTTGAAGCATCGTTTACGCAGACAATGTATCAAGGTTTCCACAGCTTGTACGAAGAATGGAAAGAGCAGCTCAGTCAAGATCAACAAGCAAATGCTCTCAGCTCATCGCTGTACCGTTATCGTGGAAGCAAAGACGACAGCAGCGAATCTGAACAGCAAGACTTTCTGAAGCTATTCCCTGAGTATAACACTTCACATGACAACCATATCCAACAGGCCACAACTGCCTTTGATCCGAGAACCCAAGCTTGCAAGCTCGCTGCTCTCCACCAGAAGATATTCCAAGGAACTGAAGATGCATCTCAGAGCCTTCTGACAATGATTCGAGGTCGCTCACAAATAATTGCAGGCATATGGCGAGATGATGGGGTATCAAAGTCTCCTGTCCCAGAGGAGAATCTGCTATCAGCAGTCATGCTAAGTCTAAATGAGAGTAACGAGCGTCTGCATGGCCGAACCCATTCAGGAAGCATGTATAACTTTTACACAGATGCTAATCTCTCGGAAGCGCAAAAAATCATAGATCTGGTACAGAGAATCCAGGCAAGATTTCTAGACCTCCAAGAAGCATGGCCTGAGCATACGACCCTTGGTGATGTATTGCAAACCTCTTCGGAGTTGTTGGCGTTACGGCATACTGAGCCGCTCGCGAAGCTCCTAACCAAAGTGGAACAGCTCCACGGGTTTGTCCACGAGTGGCAAATCGTTGCTAGCCGTGAATTCACAGCAATCTCCCTGTATGACAATCTTACAGAGATGATTATGAGTTGGCGCCGCCTGGAGCTTTTCACGTGGGCCCGATTATTGGATATGGAAGACCAGAAATGCGAGCAAGATGCCGATTCATGGTGGTTCATCGCATACGAAGTCATCATCGCTATACCCCTCTCCATGGCTGGCGTGAAAGAGGACATGCAATCGCATGCGGAGGGAACATTCAACACACTCGCAGACTTCCTTACAACTACATCAATTGGGCAATACGCTCACCGTCTGAGAATGATTGACTGCTTCAGAAAAAATGTCGAGCTTCTTGTGAGCGAATTTCCACTAATGAGCATTATGTACAACGCACTTGCGAATTTTCTGAACTACTATCGCTCCTTCAAAACGTCGATACAAGGGTCCTTGCGCAGGGGGCGTCAGGCTCTCGAGAAGGAAATCAAGGAGATAATTCCTAGGTTCAAAGACACGAATATCACCGCGCTTCGAGAAAGTGCGAAGCGGTCTCATCATAAGCTGTTCAAGGTCGTTCGCAAATACGTGACTTTGCTTGCGCAACCATCAGGGACGGTTTTAGCACTGGGTTATCCGGAGGATGCTTTCTTACCAAAGAATTCATCGCCAAACGTAATACCTGCAAGCGCGGCGATGGTGGATGCGCTGGCGTTGCAGATGTGCAAACAACGCATCGACGGCTGGGAATGGAAACCAGAGCGCATTAGCAACCCAAGTTCAACATCTGCTCGTATGCTTCGGATGAGCCAGCTACCTCATGGTTCGATCGATGCCGCTTCCTACATCGACTCATTCACTGCTGAGTTGACAGAGAGTATCAAGACCTTACAGAACGAGACTCCGACTAAATCCACTGTAGAGAACAGCGGGGTTATCAAGCATCTAAAAACGCGAAAGCGCAAGCTGTATGCTGAGACCTTGGGAGACCTGCGCCAGATGGGGTTCCGATCGAACATGAGTGCAGGAGATCTAGCGAAACAAGCATCTCTTTCTATCATTTTGACTAATAGCCCCACTTTTGCCGACAATCTAAGAACGAGCGATGTGCAAGTTGCAGAGCATTACTTACACAAGGTTTTGAGCATACTGCCCCAAGTAAGAGAGAGATCAGGAAACCATTCGGGAGATCTTACTCATCATGAGGTGACTAGAAGCATGGGATACTTAGATAGCATGATATCCCTCATACTTCATCAAAGATCAGTAATAGCGACTGGGAACGCCGAACATCATCGTTTCAATGAGGCGATGAATCGGGTGCGAAACACATGGGCCCCTGTGTCCTATAAGATCAAAAAACAACCCGGCATCATCTCAACCACCAAGGAAGCCCAGTCTACGCTCAGATGGCTGTCTGCAATGCTCCAAGCCGGCTCCGTCATCATTGAGAAGCACGCGGAGTTAGGCGGCACGAACGCATCAGAAGTTGTTGATGGTCTGACGCACTGGAAGGACCGCGTCTTAGCAATCTTGAGCGCTTTTGACGATCTGCCTGTGCTACCTACAACTCTAACTTCTTCGAGGCATGTGCAAACCCTTGGCGAGGCGGAGGAATTGCTGCGGGCCCTTTCAGTATATTTGCAACGACTCCTCGAACAAAACCCAGCTCTTAGCTTCATAGTCAAAGAGCTTGAGCGATGGACTGAGCTCAGGCTGCCCAGTTGCGACGACGATCAAGTCAATGGGCAGCAGCTTCTTGAAGTGAATGAATTTGATCAGAGCGTATCTAGCGTTTTAGATTCGATACTGGTAGCCATACAGCGCACGAAAGAGGCTTGCATGACAACTCCAACGAGTGACGAAGACGCGGCTTGGTTACGTCGTATGGAGTACTCTCTTGCTAGTAGTCATAAGGGTCTCGGCACGGCAGAAATTAACCGTCTGCTCGAGGCTACGCTCACAAATATGCAACGTCTCTCAGCAGATGATGGTGTGCTTGGGGTAGCGTCCGCAGTCTGTTCCATGGCTATGCCTATTCTTGAACAGTATAGGATGATTCAACAAGCTGCTTTAGCTCGTCATGTGAAATTCCACAGATCATTGTGTAAGCTTGCATCCGTCCTAGCCCAATCCTTCTCCCAAATTGCTGCGGAAGGATTTTGCACTCCTCGCGATAATTCGGATGCACAGAGCGCAGGTGCAGAAAAGCTTGAAGGTGGAACAGGCCTTGGTGAAGGTGTAGGGGCTGAAGACATCAGCAAAGACGTACAAGATGATGAGGATCTATCTGAGCTCGCCCAACAAGGGGAACGTGAAGATAAAGGAGGAATGAGTGAAGATCAGAATGATGCGGTCAATATGGACCATGATGACCTCGTGGGCGAAACAGGAGAGGTTTCGAATAGGAGCGAGGAGGAAGATGGATCTGATAGTGACGGCGAATTGAATGACCTGGATGAGGAGACAGCCGAAGTTGATGACCTAGACCCAACGGCAGTAGACGAGAAGATGTGGGATGGCAAAGCTGAACAGGAAGAAAACGAAAAGGAAGGATCGAGTTCAAAGCGCAAGCCTGAGAAAAGGCAACAAGAAGCTGCTGAATCTACTGCCCCGCAAGACGATAACTTGGACCCAGGCGATAATGAAGACGATGAAGCCAGCCAAGAAGGTGCCGACAAGGGCGAGGAAGTAGCCAAAGAGGAAATTGAGAAGATGGACCCTCATGCGCAGGATGTACAAGAACTAGACCTACCGGAAGAGATGGACATAGACAATGTCAAAGATAAGGAATCTGACTCTGAAGAGGCAGACATGGATGCTATGTCCGATATTGACCAAGCTGAGCCCGAGGAAACAATAGACGGACATTTCGATGACAATGAAGATAACGGACAACAAGTCAACGCACAATCGCCTGGGACGCAGGCAGAATTCGACGAGAACAAAGATGAAACTGCCGAGGATACTCAAGAAGCAGGTTCTCCGGTCCATACTGAACCGGGTGATGCCGAACCACGAGATGAAGGGGGGCTACTCCAAGACCACTCGGATAGCGCAGCGGTGGATCAAGATGATATTGCGCCGAGTGGTGTAACTGGACTTGGTGCAGAGGTGGAGCAGCAGGGTAAAGAGGAACAGACATCAAAAAGTCAAACTCAAGCTAGTGGAGAGACAAAGGATAGCTCCTCTTATCAACAGGATACTGAAGCCACGGCAGAGGACGGTCAGAATGGGTCAAAGCTTGAGAGACCACATATGGGTCAAGCTAAAGACGAGATTCCAAAAGCCGATAACAGTAGCCAAGCCTTTAAGAAACTTGGTAATGCCCTGGAAATGTGGCATCGACGGCAAAAAGAGATTCGAAATGCTTCTGAGCAACAGCCAGAAGTCCTGACACAAACAACGGAAGTGGACATGGCTAGTGGAGATTTCGAGCATTTGCAGGATGAAGACGCCGAAGCTGACACTCAAGCTCTCGGCGCTGCCACAGATGAACAAGCGCAAGCCCTGGATGAAAATGCCATGGACTTGGAAACGTACGACGAACACCAAGGCCTCCTTAGCAATGCGATCGAGGAGCCAGATGTCAATCCTCAAAATCAAGTCCCGGAAGACGCTGACAATGCCCTGATAAAAGAAGACCAAGGAGATCAGTCAAAAACAGGGACCTTCATTGCCAGTAATCCCGATCGGGGTCGAAAATGGGATCAAATGAATACTTCAAACGATCAGGACGAGAGAAATATGGACGGAATAGATTACGATCTCTTCACAACCCACATTGAATCCGTGCGTGAGCAATCCTCGCGTTCCGAAGAAGAGGCTCGGCGACTATGGTCACACTACGACAATATGACTCGTGACCTATCCATTTCATTGACAGAGCAGCTCCGTTTAATTCTCGCACCTACCCTCGCCACCAAGATGCGTGGTGACTTCCGTACTGGCAAGCGCCTCAACATGAAACGCATAATACCGTATATTGCCTCACAATATAAGCGTGATAAAATTTGGATGCGGCGCTCTATCCCATCAAAGCGCAATTACCAAATCATGCTTGCTGTTGACGATAGCAAGTCCATGGGTGAGAGCGGGAGTGGTCAATTAGCTTTCGAGACACTAGCTCTTGTCGCAAACAGTTTGACTATGCTAGAGGCTGGAGAGATCTCGGTAGTGGGCTTTGGCGACGACGTCAAAGTTGCCCATGACTTTGGTCGACCCTTCACAACTGAAGCTGGTGCACAGATTCTCCAGCACTTCACATTTCAGCAGACTAAAACTAACGTTCGTAAACTAGTTGCTCAGTCCATTATGCTCTTCAGCGAAGCCAGATCAAAGAATCTTAACGCTGGTACCGATCTTTGGCAGCTGGAACTGATCATTAGTGATGGGTTGTGCGAGGATCATGATAGCATACGACGCCTGGTTCGCCAAGCCCAAGAAGAGCGTATAATGATTGTCTTCGTCATCATAGATGCTCTAGTCAAGGGGCAGTCTATCATGAATATGAGCCAGGCCATGTTTGATTCAGATGGCGGAGGAGTGAGAATTGTGCGCTACCTGGATGGCTTTCCCTTCCAATACTACCTCATAGTAGGTAATGTGAGAGAGTTGCCGGGAGTCTTGGCGCAGGCTTTGCGGCAGTGGTTCTCTGAAGTTGTGGAAAGTGGCTGATTGGTGCTATGATGTTGGAAGAGCAATCCCATATAGTAGAAGACCACAATTGCAAGTACCCTATTCGTTTACAGCATTTTATTTGACTAAAGGCATGAACTCCTACAACATCGCTGTCTGCTCATCGGCCCATCTTGCGGATGATCGTATGGCTACAAAAGCTACCCAGACTTTGCAGGCCTCAAATGCTCTCTTTCTTCCTTCCTTTCATTGATAAAGAAAAGCCACTACATGGCACAACCTTCTCGAACCAGAGAATTACTCTCGCACAATTAGGTTCACAGTAGGCCATTGGCAGGTCCCTCTTTCTTTCCCCAATTTTCTTTTACAAAGGCCTCAAATATGCTCAAGGGGCTCTTGGCGCCGCCGTGGCCTCTCATGCCCAGCATTTCTCCCTCTCCCATGAAGAATTTCCCTATATATATATACTGGAAGTCTGCTCGCTTCTCTTCTGCTTCTCCCTCACTTACAGTCATCTCAATTCAGGAAGCTTTATTATACAACACCCTCAATTCACTAGCGAGAACTACAACCCTCAATCTGCATTCGTAAACATCATAGCGAAGCTCGCCTTATTCCAGATCGTCAGAAGCTAAGGACATTCACTCTACGGACTCGACCTCGCAATGGAAGGTGACGCCTATGGCAACCCGTCTACACAAACCAATCTGGCAAGCGGAAACTACCCCTACCGCAGAATCGACTCAAGCATGCTTTCAAAGGACTTCATGCCTTCCCAAAATCTGGACACTGGATTTCAAGCTTCCCGGACCAATGAACTAATGGAGATAGCCCAGCTTGATAACCACACCCGAAACAACGGAGATGGCACTCCTCCACCAGCCAAGAAAAGAAGAGGCAGGCCACCAGGCTCTAAGAACAAAACCAAAGTTGATTCAGCGTTGCACACACCTGAGCCGCCAAAGCCACAACGCAAGGCCCGGGTCTCAAAGCAGAAGGCTATGTCCTCACCGCAGATTGCTCCGAACGTGCACGGGGCTGGTACGTCACAACACTCTATTGCTAGAAAGCACGTCAATGCTAATCAAAGCCCCCATCTTACAGTTGACCAAACAAATTCCGGGGTTCCTTCCCAAGCTGGAGCAGCAACGATTATTCCCACGGAAGGTGCTATGGAATTTGTAAACATCCCGCTCGAGCCTGTCTGGGCATTCAACATAGCTAATCGATTGCAGCATCCAACAAGTTCACATAGAAGAGATTGTCCATGCCATGGATGCGACGATAATCGGCCTCACGAAGCCAAAAGGACAAGATCTGGAGCTCCCTTTGACCTATTCGCCAGTTTGGTAGGGGATGCTGCGGAAGCATTCTACAAGCGTAGCGAGGAATGCAGCCATTACATGAATACTTACGCGAACTCGTCTCCTGCAGAGTTCAAAGCCAAGCAACTAGAGTTCGTCAAAAACAGCCTCGACGATGAAGAGAATCCGTTGATGGATCGCCATAATAATCGGGTCACATCTGTACCTTCGCGTGCAACGGTTAAGGAGCACACTCTCGAAATGTTGAGGCAGAAACTGCAAGAATTGAAAGGGCGCAATAAGACATTTACCGCTGATCCACCCTGCGTCAGGAAAGGCAAATTTGATGTTCAGTATTACAGCGAGCATGGGGTAGACCGTGGGGATGACGTCGTGGATGATTCAGAGTAGGAGTAAGTGGGGCCCTTTGCACATGGATGATGTCTTTTTTCAAGCTAATGCGGTTGTAGCATGGCAGGTTTTACAATGGTGGGAGGGGTCAAATTAAGCGACGGGCATCATTTACTTCAGCTTGGGTCGAATCGAAGTCGGGTGATGGATACTTAGTATGGGAGTGGGCATGGGGCTGGCAGCGCAAATGTCGCATTGCTTTCTTGATGTATGGTATTCATGTTATCTAGTTTGATAGTCATAATAAAAGGGATTACCCACCAAAGTATTCGCTTCATGCTTTGATTCAAATTTCCCATCTTATGGGACATTCCGTTGTGAACTTACAGCTACCGTGATTCTGCAACTAGCAGCATTCCTCGCCCATGACGACAATGCTATTCGACCTTCCAATATACCATAAATTCAGTATATTAAGAAGACTGAGAGCTATGTAATTATCAAGTGTACATGCAAGCAGATCTGGAGACGACTTGATAGCGGGCTTGATTGTACCTCGCGTAAAAGTATTAGATTGAGAGGCTTAGCTTCTGATGTCTATCAAATATGGTGGAAACTATGTAACTAACACCTTCTGAGGGTTGGGATTGAGATTGATCGTAAGTATCCTCTTGGTTACACTGATAGCGTGATCCTCGCAAAATGGTGAAAAACAAACGCATCGCAAGCTTGCAGTCATCATTCACGATCATAACCTCATGAGGGCCACATATCACCACCCATACTTACTTCCCGCTTCCTTCTTATTCCTCCTCCCACTTGCAAAGCTTTCTTCCAACGCATCCTTCTGGCTACTCGCCGCATTCACCAGTTGTTTCAGACTATGCTTCCCCGGCGCGATTGCCCGAACAGGGTTGTGTTGCACTGTCTCGCCTGCTTGCCGCAGAATCTCGTTTGCAGCATATTCAGCGTCGGTGTTGAAGTTTACAATGTTTATTGTTGAGGGGCCTTGGGTTTGGTTGTGCTTTTGTCGGCCGAGGAGTTGACGTGTCTCGGCGCGAGTGAGATTTAGATCGCTAGCTATACTGGTCAGGGATTGAAATTGGGGCTCGTCAAATCTAGGTTCTTCTAATGTAGGTTCTGGGTGGTCGTAGTGGTAGTAGTTATCGTCTTCTGAGGGTTGGGGATCGCTTAAAGGGGCGGCTGGAGCTGGGTTGGGGTCGGGAGTGGTGGTGGTGTAGATAATGGGTTGGTATGTGCCACTCGCGGTAGAGCTTTTCGTAGCTGGCTCGATGTCTTCGCCCGTAGAAAAGAGGGAAAGTTTTGGCGCTGTTTTCGGTTTTTGAAAGATTTCATCGACCTGTACCTTCATATTGGGGAGGCTCTCTCCGCCCTGAGCCTTCTTTTTCTGTGGTTTCCGTGCAACCGACAAGGGCTTGAACATCGTCCTATTTCCCTGGATTTTGACCGCCTCCACAGGTTTCAGGAGCGATGGACTTTCGTCGTTAGCAGGTGGCTTTTGGTGCATTTCTTCATCGTGCTGGATGGTATTGCTATCTCCACTTCGTTCCGCCTCTGCACCTTCCTCGTTGCTGGTATAGACTGGATCCACTGGGTCTCTACTGAATCCCGGTGAAGCTCCGGTCTTTAGATTAACCCCAACGCCCAACCCACTCTTTCTTGCTCCATTCGTCGTAGGTCCACCATTCGGTGGTGCTGTTCGTTTGGGAGCGGGTAGGAAGGAATTGAAGCCGCTGAAGCCTCCTGAACCTATTTTGGCTCGTTTTGAAGGGCGTCCTAAATCATCAGACTCTTCAGGCTTCGCAACGTCTGGTAGATTAACCCGTATCTTGTGGGGTTTTGAGCGATCGACGACTTTCTGGAATGAGGGTTTTGTTGTGTTCACTTTGCCCCTTGCGACTTCTTGCAATTTAGTCTGCTCTTCTTGATCTGAATCCTCAGAGCCCGAATAGTCGACCAGGGCCATTATGGTATAGAAGGACGGCTTTGAGCTAGTTAACGTGCGATGGTGCATCCATCAATTACGGGGAGGTATGGGCCTTACGCATGACGTATTGTTACGAAGCTAGTTTTGTGTAATTTACGGCCGCCCGATACGCCCTTAGGCAATAAAGACCACCCCAGCTACCAATGTTTTATCTCACCCTACACAAGCAGATCAAAGTCTAGCTATAGTCGTAGATGTGGTCATGTGGACTGAGAACCCGAAGCTGATGTCACCATATTTCTAGACCTGATGGCCCTACTTCAGAATGAAGAGTAAGCTCCTTTAATTTATGTACAATGCGCGCTTCTATTTCGGAATTGGTTCTAGATTGTAGAGCAGTAGTTAGTGTTATCTGCGTATATGTGTTCGAGACAGTTAAAAGAATGACTCTGATATACTTAGTTTTCTGATTTGGCAATTGCGCACGTCTTACTTAACCCACATCAAAGATGGTATTGGCGAGCGCCTCATCAACGTTGATTCGAGCATTCTCAACGACCCCAGCTTTCGAACCGCAGGATGGTCCGCCAACATTCCAGATATTAAGAGAACATATTCTCCACCGATTCCCACGGCTATATCATCAGATTACTTTGCCGTGCCTCCTCGATCGGCCGGATTCCCTCCCGCTGGATTTAATGACGAGGAGGAAGAGGGAGGAATGGTGACCGGACGAGGTAGTACTGATACTGTAGGTCCAGGTCCAAATGTGCGAAGAAGGCGGCGGCGAGAACAGCATGACGAGGATGATAGTAGTGATCTGAGTGATGAGAGCGACGATGATATCGACAGTGCAAGAAGGTAAATTCTAGATTACTCTACTCGAGCTTCAGTCATGCTGAGCACAGAAGGGATGCGCAAAAAATCAAATTTGCAAAAATGCCTGTGAGGGATCGCTCAGGATCTTCACCAATTCGCAGCTCGTATAACAAAGATGGGGTCGAAGTCATTGTCACTTCGCCATCGAGGAGATCAAATCCAGGGAGGCTACGTAGTGGTTCATTGACCAGTGTGGAGGCTGTAAAGCAGAGAGCGAGGAGAGATACGACTACAAGCAGTGATATGTCATCTGAGAACGAGCTCGACCCCTCATTCTTCAGGCGGAGGCAGATTAACCCCACCAAAGCAGCAAAAGCGAGCAATTTGTTAGCCGCTAAGCATGAGGAGGACGAGCGGCAGCAGATGCGTAATCTGACTACTACGATCAACGAGGACGATGGCGAAGCGTCTGATGGGAGTAGTCTCTCCTCGGAATTTGGTGAAACGGCAGATTCAGAGTCACTCCTGGATAATATGGTTGCATCTTCATTGACTGACATGCCGGCCCCCTTAAATCTAAATAAGGAATCTCCAAACAAAGCAAAGACCGCTCAACCTTCCCTATTACAAGCACTTCCTCCTGCAAGGCCCATCTCCACCATTCAACCCGTCAGTCTACTGGGTCAAGCTTTGAGAGCCAGACAGTCAAAGCCCAAGAATCCGGTTGAAGGTTTTGCACGACTCTCCGGCAAAGGTGTCCCAGATCCTCTATACATCAGAATCTACGCGGCGCATTCGGAGAACCCCGATCAACCATTCGACATGCCCCTGCTGAAGACTGTTCAAAATAATAATTCCGGCGAGGAGCCCCAAGTTACTGTTGCCGAAGCCATTGGGTTGGCCCTCTGGAGATATCGTGAAGAAGGACTGAAGCCACCCATCGAGGATTCTAAGCTTAACGTGAACCGCTGGACACTCAGAATGGTCGATGATGGCGAAGTCGAATACGACTTCCCAGCCCTGATGCGTACACGACCCATAGCCGACTTTACATCAAACAACAACCGCGGCACCCGAGGGAGATCTCGAGAGAAACCTTACGACGAATTTGCCCTTGTCGAAGCAACTGAAGCCCAATTCAAAGAAAACCAATCTCTGACCCCTAAATACGACAAATTAGCCTCACCCACCGACGAAGCCCCTTCTGAGACCCCATCCGCTATAAAACGACAATCTCAGACCGGCGAAAAGAAAGAAGTAGCATTTGCCCCATCCCTCGGGCCCCGCAAACCTACGAACACTACGCCAGCCGATAAACCTGCTGCCGCCACAGCCCACTCCACTCCGCGTATGGGTCCCGCCAAACTCCTAAAAATCCACTACACCTCCCTTGAAGCCTTCAGCCAAGTCACCACCATCGAAGTCACCACAGACACCTACCTGGCCGAAGTCCTCGACAATGTCTGCAAGCGCTGGAAATTAGACAAGGTCTACCACGTCCTCAAAGTATCTAACACCAACACCATCGCCCCCGTAGACCGCACCGTCGAGGCATTAGGCAACCGTACAGATCTCGACCTCGTCCGCCGCCGCTTCGCCAATGATGGCGCGCTTGGCATCGCTGGTTCACCGGGCAGTTCTTCCCCCAACGCTCCACTAATGCTAACGCCCGGTTCGTCAGAAACGCCACGCAAAGGAGCGAAAGGACGAGCCCTAGGTCTTGGTGCTGGAGGGATCCATCCGCTAGCCCAGAAACAAGACCTGCTGGGTTCGACAGCGAAGTATAAGAAGTATAACGTGATGCGCAAACAGCCCATGTCCTTTGCGCCCAGCCACCAACGCGTGTTGCTAATGGATGAGGAGAACGTGCACATATTGCCAGGGGAGACGGGGAAGACGCTCTTTTCGGAGAGCAGTGGGAAGACGAGCCGAGTGCCATTCAATATGATTGTTGGGTGTAAGGTTAGTAGAAGGCATCCTAAAACTTTCAGGGTATGTGTATTCGATTCCAACAACCTTGCGTGAGTGGCAATATCGGGCTGACTGTAAGGGGTTGGGCAGCTTGTTGTTGCTAGGGATAAGGAAGATACGAAACGCTATGATTTCGAGGCGCAGAGTGTAAATGATGCGGCGGAGATTGTAGAGGAGATTCGGAGAGGTATGGAGCCCTATGGAGGAATCTAGTATTAGGGGTTCGGGGACGGCGGGCAATCTCATAGCTGAAGAAAGAGGGGACGTATGTACGATTGTATTATGCAAGCGATGTGTTGTATTTTGTCGCCTAACTACCGATAGCGAGCAACAGGGCCGATCCGATATACCCAACTCAGTTGCTGTACAACGGCTATCGTGTATCAGACAATATGGGTACGGGAATAACAATGGACGTGTGGCCCCTACAATTTTGGAAGCCTCCGCTGCTTCACTGTCTGCAACGTCTTCTCTAGTGTGACGGATCGATCCATTACCACTTACACCAGTTGCGGATTCATTTCGTGCATTGGCTTATCAACTCGATGTTTCTGTGATTCGATTATCCCTCAGAGCTCCCAGATCCCTTGCAACGTTTTCCAAGTCTTCCCTTATGACTTCGTCTTGCAATGACGTCTCATTCTTGAGTAAGTGTTGGACTGTGTTGAGTAAATGCGTGGCTCGTCCTTGATTCTTGTGTCTGTTGTCCATGGTGGCCCTTTGAAGTAAAGAAACAGCAAGATCGCACGTTCCAGCCGCAAGCTCCCAACGGTGTTGAAGATCGGCCGACTTCATCAGCTCATTGCTGATTTTGAGCATTCCCGAAATCCACTGCCCTTTTGGGGGCGGCGTATTTTCAGAGTGTAGGACAGTTACCAAAATATTGACTATCGTAATGCCTCGTAATTCTTGGTTCCCTGTCGATGACGGGGAACCCACGAGCTCTTTTAGGTCTTCAGTAAGCGTAATCCACCAATCTTGGTCGAGAAACGCCCCAACTCCCTCATTTGTTTGAGTAATCCCAGACAAAGCTTCCAGGACACAACAACGAGCTCGAAACTGTTTCGTTGCCAAGAAATGGCCGGCTTCACTCGGCTGATATATGGTCTTGAGAACATCCATGATTCCAGCAGCCGCCTTTCGTAAGCTTTCGGTGTCCTCATTCGCAAGCCATAATGAAAGGGTCTGGATCTGAGAGAGCGTTAATGGACCATCCAGCATGGTCCCAGATGCCTCTGCGGCGGTTGAAGGGCCCCTAGAGATGGCCCCTCTGGTAGAAGGCGTAGATGCGTCATAGCATTCTCGGAGATGCTCAATTGTCGCATTCAATATGTCTGTTATCTTTCCCTGGACCTTCAGGAGTAGGTCCGGAGGCATGGGAATCGATAAGTCGTCACCACTGTCGTTGGCATCCATGCTTGTAATCAAGTACCCAATGAAGGACGATATGACATCGTACCCCTTAACTAGCCGAGATGATGCTGTGTCATAGTCATCAGAATGGAGGCTTTCTTGAAGATATGGTACTGTCGCCATGATATCGGCATGTATGATCGTGAGGAGCAGGTAGGATAGTGGGGGCTGATCAAGGTTGCTGGCTAGAGGACTAGCCTCAAATATTGCTGATCGACCCTCTAGTGTCATTGCCAGGCAGTGAATGATCTCCATGATCTGGTCTCTCATTTTTGGAGATGTAGAATGCAGGAAGGACATAAGCACCGGAACCCGGCCAATGAACTTTTCATCGGTCTGAGGGGAGTCCAAAAGGCCCATGAAAGCCTGTAAGACCGCGACCGCCACTCCAACCATGTTTTCAGCTTCATCCCTACTTCTTCCTTCTTTCGAACGGGCTTTCAAAAGCTTGTCCAGGAACTTGGCCGGGATTGTGCCCCAAACACGCTGTATGATCTCCGCGCTTTCTCCCCCATCCTTATCGTTCAATTGGCTTAATTCTTGTTCAAGAACCGGCTTAAGAAGTGCAAGGCCTACAAAACGAGAGGTATTATCATGTTTCTTCAGCAGTCCCAATGCAGCTTCCAGCTCTTTCACAGGCCGCTTCCCTGCAGTTACTGGACGCGGCTCTTTCTCGAGTACAGGTTGATCTTGCTCGGCTCCATTCCTATCACTCAACTGCATTTTGGCGTTCCAATAGGTGCTCTATGCATTTGCTTCACCATTTCCAGCCATGAATCTCCGCCAGAGGGTCCGTGTAAGAGGATAACCTTGGTCTCGGTAGTTCCTAAAGATGCCCCATACTTGGTACCAACTCCAAGCGGCTGCCATGAAACGTATAATGACGTACTCCTTCTTGTTCAGATATAGCTCCATGCTGGAGCTTTGCTACCTGAGATTGTTCACTCCAATTTTTAACTGTAGTAGAGGTGAGGAAATGCCAAACACTGGGGAGGTGTGCGGACCCATTCCGCTATTCAATGGACGAGGAATCGCGCTAGCGAAATCTATGAATCTTTCTACGTCCAGCTCCTGCTTGAATCCCAGAGCAGTCAGCCCGTTTTCGTCTGCCATGTCACTACCATCAGCTTATGCTGCGCAATGCTGCGCTCGAACAATACGCGCCTCCTCAAGAACGAATGTCACGGCACCTTTAGCAATCACACAAAGACACAGAAACAGAAGGACGCCTTCGCGGCGATGGGAATCTACAGCCTCAGCAGTTTCGGCAACGAATCCTAAAATAGCAACTATAGTTGACCAGATAAGTCAATTGACTCTATTGGAGACTGCGGACCTGGTATCCAACCTCAAGGTAAGTCTACATGTCTGAAGGACCCACTGGCGGCTTCTTACCACCCCCAGTCATTCTCATTGTACTAATCCTGGTCCTGTACAGACCCGCCTAAATATTCCTGATATGCCCATGGGTAACTTCGCCGCTGGACCAGCTGCCCCAGCAGCAGCGGCAGCGCCAGTCGAGGAAGAAGTTGCCGCTCCCGCAGCTCAAGAGAAAACACTTTTCACTCTCACGCTCAAATCATTTGATGCAGCAGCGAAGCCAAAGGTTATCAAAGAAATCAAGAGTATGCTGGGCCTGAGTTTGGTGGACAGTAAGAAGTTCGTGGAGGGTGCGCCGAAGCAGATGAAGGAGGGGGTGCCAAAAGAGGAATCGGAGAAGATTATTGAATCGATGAAGGCATTGGGCGCTGTGGTTACTATGGATTGAGAAGCTGCATCAAAATATATATGCTTGTACAGTGATATATCATTGCGAGGTGTTGGTATTGTACAGATATAATGGACGTCGGACGAAAAACAGCCGAATATGGTCCTCTTTGATCAGCTACTTTCCTACAACTGAACTTTCTGTGTGCGAGTATTCACAAGCTTTCCGTATCATCTCGATTGACTCGTCGGATTCTGTATCAGTGTGCGGATTACTCGCTTGGGTTCTCCGGGATTTCTCTTTAATCTCAGTAACGACCTCATCATCGTTCACCACGTGTTCTTAATCCTTGATTCCGATCCAGACTGACTAAAGCCTCAGGCACGGGAGATCAATAATATACCTTATGCAGATAAAAACCCGAACCACTTCTGAAAGAGTGTGGGTGGATAATCTTGGCGGTACGGCGCCCTTTGCCTCCACAAAAGTTGCGCCACAAACTAAGAGTATTCTCTAATCAACCTTCAAGATGCCAAAAATGTTGATGTTCCGGAGACCAGCAACCGGAGACTTGCTTTCGGGTTCCAGAGGCGTCCCCACCAACCAAAAGAAAACTCTGACTGCGTCTCCACACATGTTTTTACGTGTAGGTAGTATCCGAAGCTTTCCAAATGCACAATTCGCTTAAATTCTTAGTTCATATTCCCTAGCTATACAAGTAATAACCTTCTCGCTGTATTTCAAACTTCATCCACACACGGCTCATCTGTTGCAGGGCTATCTTTATACACACTGCTCATCGTCGAAACGTACAAGACACCGACTGGCATACCGACATCCAAAGATTTCATAATGAAGCTCCTACTCCAATCTATCGGGCTTCTGGCCGCCACTGCCACTGCCCTACCTTCCCGCTCCACGAAAAATCCGCACTGTGGAGAGCTTGAGAAGGGCTTTGCTGAAGCGACTTATCTTGTTAATTACTTTGGCAACGAGAGCTATTCTACGGATAATTTTGTGGCTATTCGTAAGGGAATCGAAGCCTTAGCTGTTGAGATGAATCATCTAGGTTGCAACGAGCAGGAGGTTCATGCTGGTGCTCGGATGGAACGTCGCAAAGAACCGTCAGAGTATTACAACAAATGTGATGCTTTCCATTCATACCTCTTTGCCCTCAATAAACAGCTTGACAATGAGCTCCTTTCTCCGTCACATGAGAATGACCGCTCTTCTACAAACAAGTGTGTTGGTGTGCACGAATCATTACCTGAGATCGACATTTGGTCCAATAGATGTGCTGACATCGACCCGACGATTGGAAATGCCACGGTCGCTGTGATCAGTTCACTACAGAGGTTGGGATGTGTCTGGAGTTCTACTTGCGGTCCCGGATGTGTCCAGATAGGTAACAACATGTTCGAAACCGTCAGGATGATGGGGCCAATGCAGTGCAATCGTTTCGACCCACCCGGCGATCCTCATGAGAGGGATACCAGACTTCTCACGCTTTGAACTCGTCAGGAAGAGGAAGAGGAATGCGAGCGCGCGCAAGGCCTTAGGGAGCTTGCTAGTCACGAAGCACTCGCCCATCGATGCGATACTCATTGTACGGATTGGCAATGTGCCGATTCTTGCCCGCGGGTAGCCGCCACCAGGCTTCGATTTAATGATCCCGATGCCCTTGTTCCTAAGAAATCCAGATTTCCAATAAAGCAGCACCGGTTCTCCAATGGATGGCTATCAGTTTTGTGGTAGAGCATCCAATGAAATGTCAAGAGGGGCTGGTCCGGTAAGGTAATGACGTAGGACCAAGCACTGGCAATGCGTAGAATGCGGGAGCGAAATGCGGATTGGTTGTGTCAACTCATTGAAGGACCTGTGGGTCAACATTTCGACGTCCGTCCCTAAGACTGATAGTATTAGAGGCCGAGAGTTAACCTCGTGGCTATTATCACGATCGTGCTTCTACACCTACAATATTGATCACCTGCAAAGCCAGTCGTACTAGCTGTAGCTGATCAGGGGTCAGTCCTTAGGATAGTACCCGTCTCCGTGATAGTAGCTTCCCACTTGTGCCAAACCATACCGAGAACCTAACCTTTTGTCTGAGACCTGTGAATATAGCCTGCTCACGCTGTCTATTGCAAATATAACGGATTCGAGTTCCTGGCTTGCAAGTAACGTGAATGTAGCGAATATAGCAGTACACTAGAGGACCTTTGCGATACGGTGGCATAGTCGTAAGTGGATTCTGTCATAATTTCACCTCATATGACAGATCAATTTCATCCCCACGCAGGATAACATATCCTGTGATACCACTTGCCCCTGAGGTCTGCAAGAATGATCGTATCGGACCTCTCCACCTTGTATGAGTTGGCAAATTATCGATTTTGTAGGAACTTTTCACAACTGCTCTCAACCACACTACCTGTCGTGGAATCCATTCTCAATTTTCTCCCTAAGATAGTGGAATCCTCACGCATTGGTTCGGCGAAGCTTAAACCCTCGTTGGGCGCAGGTCGACCCTGGAACTCAGAGCCGCCACTAAGGCTCTAGGGGCCATCACAAGCGGCTTAGGGGCTGAGTTCTAAAGGCTATTTATCATACTCTGTACGCATAAGGCTTGGAGAGTGATTCGTAATGACAGTACGGTAGGTCAGTTCCAAGGCAGGGAAGCATGGGTGCCGGCTGGTGTGTTAGAGGGGCACTATCCTTCCTCAACGTGTGTATTTGTATACCTATGTTTAATTTTCCGTTCGAGTCTCCATCGTTTCTCAACTTTTCATGGGCTAAAGCGGAAAGACGGATACGTTCGACCGAACTTTCGAAGTAGACGATGACGATTGAGCTCTACCAACCGATGAGATAGAGATGAGAATGAAATTTACCCAAGAGCCTCCATGTTGCTTTTGTTCTTCAATAGTCAACCGTCCCAGATATTCGCAATAATCCGAATGCCGCAAAACTCTGATCAATGGCAGACCTGAGCGAACAAAGTCCATTACTTGAGCGTACGGGAGCTGGGCCCGTCACCGTGCCTAGTGAAAGGTCTACGCGGAATGCAGAAGCTGCTCAGCCAGCTGCTCCCATTGTAGACCCATCTAACTTAAAATTGGCAGCGGTTATGGGCAGTATCTGGGTAAGCAAATCACCCTTTCACGAAAATAATATTATAAAGGCATCCAGATTGGTACTGTCCTCACATCTATTGGTAAGCAAAATTCTTGAGCCAGCAAGCAGCTATCCCTGTTTTCATGGCAAAAGTGTCCTAGTTAAGCTCCGTTACTCCCAGACTCGACGATCATTGCTACGCTCCCTATTCCCATCTCATCATCTTTCTCCTCGTTGAAGACACTATCATGGATAGGATCTGCTTATTTGATTGGGCAGTCGATAACCCAACCTCTGAGTGGCCGGCTCACGGACATCTTCGGACGGTGTGCAGGCCTCACATTCTGCAACGCAGCTTTTGGCCTTGGCACTCTCCTCTGCGGAGTAGCCACCAATGAGTGGGTACTAATAGCGGGTCGGGCAGTGGCAGGTCTCGGGGGTGGAGCAATGCTGACGATATCCTTATTCGTTATTGGCGATTTTGTGCCATTGAGGAAACGGGGCTTCATTCAAGGTATTGCCAATATCGTTATGGGTGCTGGCTCGGGCCTTGGTGGCTTGCTCGGGGGCTGGATCAATAGCCTATGGGGCTGGAGAACGGCCTTTTTGCTTCAAGTCCCGCTTGTGGCAGTTGGTGCCATTTTGGTCGTCTTTACCGTCAGTATCCCCACCAAAAACTCGGAGAAGTCGGCTTTTAGGCGAGTGGATATTCTTGGATCTGTCATCTTGACCATTTCGCTGGTTCTGTTCCTTCTTGGGGCAAACTCAGGGGGCAATCTCCTGCCATGGACCCACCCGCTGGTGTTGACATCCTTCCCCTTGTCTGGTGCGCTCTTGATCGTATTTGCATATGTGGAAGAGAATGTAGCCAGCGAGCCAATAATACCTGTAAGGTTATTGACAGGCCGTACGGTCTCAGCTTCGTGTCTCAGCTTCTTTTTCACGTTTATGGCCTTCTACGGAGTCGTATACTACATGCCAGTATACTTGCAACTGTTGGGCAACTCCCCAACAAGCGCCGGATTGCGCTTCATCTCTTCGAGCGCTGGTACCGCCATTGGAGCTTTCGGTGCTGGTATCATGATGCGCGCCACGGGCAAATACTCGTACCTCAACTGGGTGAATCATGCGCTTTTGGTACTTGGCTCAGCCCTGATGGTTCGTCTGCGCTTCGATACTCCGACTTGGTATCCCTTTATATGCCTGGGAGTCTTTGGCCTGGGTTTTGGAGGTATGCTAGTCACCACTCTGGTAGCTCTGGTTAGTGCTGTAGAACAGGATGATCAAGCTGTGGTCACATCGGCTGCCTTCGCTTTTAGGACTACGGGTTCCGCTATAGGATTGACTGTCGCCTCGTCCACCTTCTAGAATTTACTTCGATTGCGGCTTCATACTTACGTAGAGGACACAGAGGGTGCTGAAGATGTTATAAGCCGCGTTCGGGACAATTTCGATGAGGTAAACCGCCTCGATGCCGCAATCCGCGGGATTGTTCACGAGAGTTACATGGAAGCAGTCAGAGGCGTCTTCCTTATCATCTGTGGCTTCAGTATTATGGCAGCTCTCACAAGTCTGTTCATCAAGCAGCACAGATTACACACGAACATTGCTAGACGGTGAACCAATGAGAGGGTACCAGGCGCGGGCTCTTGGCTGAGTCTTGCTCTCCTCAAATGAAACTCTGTCCTACCTCCGTAGAATGTTGCTCTCCCTGGATGGAGAAAAACCCACCGTGCCGAGATGACTTTCTTGTTTTGGGGTCCAAACTTCTTCCTCCAATGCCGCCGCAAGGGCTTCACTGCCCACAAGTCCTGGTAATAGCGTCGAGAATGCCAATGAGGTAGGTAGCTATAGGAGATTATGGTTCATATCTTCGTGTCATACCTGGGACATGTGAAATCTCGATCGCAAATTACTCGGAGATACAAGCCTCATACAGGTAGTAACACGCCCTGTTGGCCTCAATTGGGTTCTGATTTTCCGATATCGCATTATCACCCATGAGTGTTAGAACAAGATAATACTTGTTTAGCTTATACCAGAAAATCCAATAAGCCGAGATTATCCATTCCAAATGATCTCACTTGAAGTACCAAATCCCGGACGATTTCATTGCCTCAGGTTGACTCATGAGAATAAGGCTTGTGCGAATCCATTGCACGCATTAGCTCTCGAATTACACGCCGGACGATATTCTATTCATGTTAACGTAGTCATTTCTGAAACTGCATGTACGTGTAATTCAAAAGGGATCGTATGTGATACACACTTATGATTCTTGATATCAATGCATTGGTGATAGAAGAGCTGCCGTACAGTCATCTACTCATGCACTACCTGTCGGTCAATGTTGCAAGTGGAGGATGTTGAGCTTTGAAAGGCGGATTATTCAAATGAGTTTTCATTAAGCAGGGTGTTCCACGACGCCAAATGGGGTGTACCTGCTCAAGCTCATCAAGAGTACTTAGGCAGCGTTTTGCAGGGTATGATTTGAAATTCCGCAGCTACAAGAGTCTGGGTAGCTTCTAAAAGATCCTTCGGACAGGACATGATTGTTCCTTCCAACCTCGAGTCCTACGCGCTCAGCCCCGCCACGTCCCATCCACACCCCATATGGGCTGGCGCTGAGTCCAGTGCCGATGGGGCTATATATGAACTTGCAGCCTTCATAGCTACTTCTGCAGATGTCTTCTACGGCATCTTACCCACCCCCCGCAGAGCCTGAGTCCAGTCAGCCCTCCAGCGTTCAGCCCGCTCAGGATGAGCACAATAATGCTGCGGCCGACCACCTCTCTAGAACTTTCCCAAATCCTGGGGTCGCACCCCCATTTCAATGCAATGCGTCGCTGCACCGGCTCGATACCGCTTCTTCACAAGCGCATCCCACGATAACCTCACCCCATGTCCCTTCACCCTCGAGCGCCGGCCTAAGATTGCAAACGGATCATTTGAATGAGAAAAAGAGTGAAGACTCGGCAGCTACAAACAAACCAATAATCGTGGGCGATACCCAACAGACAGTCTTCAATGCTGGTCTGCCCGTTCGTACCTCTAGCCTTCGGAAAGCCTTTACGAGAACTCACCGAGCTGACTCACTCTCGCCTGCATCGGCTATATCTTCGCCAGGTGTAGGACCGCTAGTCGAGATGACTCCACTACCCTCGCCTGTATCACCCTGGGGGACTTTAGGATTGGGAAGGAAATCAATTGACGACGAGAGCGAAAAGGCCGCGCCTGATACTGCCATGCTTGATGAACTCGAGGAGCCTAAGCCTGATCCTGTAATTTTGCCTCGATCCACTCCGAAGAAACGTGCAATACCAGACGACTTGGAACAGGCTCGAATCTATGACGCGAATGCCGCAGCCTATGCAAAGAATCGAAGCACAAGCGAGTATGTGCCAGAAGGCATGCAAATCCCCAAGTCGCGTAACATTATAGTATCGACCTCAGGTGCTCCATCGATTGGGCAGCAAGCTCTATCTCCACCAGAAGACCATATGCATCGCGAGCATTATCTGGCAGTCCAGCGAGGTCTTGCTATATCCATACCAAACCCACCAACTCCACCGGACAGCAATCGAGGAAAGGAAATGGATGATCTGGAGAGTCCGTCATCAAATCCCGTTGCCTTGAAAGGTCCAGTGCCACTGGTGTATGAGGCTTACATGGTTCGAGGAGGCAACCTTAGGAGGTGGAGAGCACTCCGACAACTAGGCAAAGGTACATTTAGTAATGTGATGCTCGCCACTAGCGAAGGAGTGAACACCTCAGACGGGTCTCTTCTCGAACCGAAAAACGAAGAGCAAGTAAACCCCAAATCTTTGGTAGCTGTCAAAATCTGCGAACTAGGACCAGCAGGAGGTGCGGATGAACAGAAAATAGAGACGTCCATCAAGCGTGAAGTCGAAATCATGAAATCCATAAACCATCCATCCTTAGTGCATCTTAAGGCTGTCAACATGTGTGAACGACAGACATTCCTAGTTCTCAACTACTGTGCTGGCGGTGATCTTTTTGAATTGGCAAACCTCAGCCTTGACGTTTTAACTCCGAGTCTGATACGTCGGATGTTCGCCGAGCTGGTTGCAGCTGTCCGCTACCTGCATTTACACTACATTGTGCATCGTGATATCAAGCTTGAAAGTACGTATATTATTGCTTATTCTGTTCCTTGAATGCTTATCAAGAGTCTTGTCAAGATGTTCTAGTCAACCTTCCAATAGCTGCTTTTCATGCTATGAGCGACTGGCAAAATTTCCCAACCCCCATCTTGACGTTAACCGATCTCGGCCTTGGGCGCTGGATCACCCCCGAGTCGCCACTGCTCAACAGAAGGTGCGGGAGTGAGGATTATGCCGCGCCTGAAGTGCTTATTGGCCAGGACTACGATGGTCGAGCAACCGATGCATGGGCTCTCGGTGTACTATTATATGCCCTGATGGAGGGTCGATTGCCATTCGATCCTGTTCCAGGCGCACGAAGGAAAAGTCCGACGAGCCACAGAATTGCGAGATGTGACTGGCAATGGGTTCGTTACGCCGACGCTGATGGAGAGTGGGACCCACTCAATGGTCAGAAATTGGAAGGTGCACGAGAGATAGTTGAAGGCTTGCTCGCACGGACAAGAACAAGATGGAGCCTGGAAAAGGTACACAAGACGGAATGGGTGGTCAAGGGTATAATGATCGATGGGGGTTTGCATCGGAAGGAAGAGGATGAAGGGGAAGAATAACGATGCACCGTCCGCTACGATACCATCTCAGACGTTTTGCGTAATTGTATACTATCATATGTCCTTCGTTGGGATGTCGAGGGAGTGGAGTTCCAGGCTAAGGTGCTTTTGCACGTTCGAAATGTGATGAATGTCTTGAGCGTTTTCCTGTGTCTCTATGCGTTGGCGCCTTAAAGGAAGGGTTTCACGACCTGAAAGAGATGAGCGAACGCAAGGATTTCCTCCCGCTTTAGCAGTACTGCACTTTCTAGTAAGAGTAGCGCTCATATCAAGATGTACAATGTCACTTAGATGATTAGAGTCTTCTTTCCAGAAGAATACGACTTATCAATATTCAATTATCATGCATAACAGTTGTTGAGGCTAATTCCCAAAAGCCCTCTGGGTCTAAGTCATCTTAAGAGCAAACGCAAAGCCTGGACGCGGAATGTGTTCCGTCCGAGTTGCCAAGACACGAAATTTACCTAAGACTCACTGTGGTCCCAGATGTCAAGACCTTACGCTTTGCTCTAAGTATATAGCTCTTCTCTTTCCGCTATAAGAATGATGGTTATGCCATGAGCAAATCCTTGGATCCTCCCAATGCTTCTCCAGGCCCTCAGAGCCCGCTGGGCTCACCAATACCGGTTCCCGTCCATATGTTCAGCTTGGAAGTAAGTATCGGCGAAGCGCAGAACTTGGTTGCAGAGCCTCTCTAATTATACAGCAGAACTCAAAGCATCTCGACTACCGCTAGACGAAGAGCTGACTCGTCTGCTACCCAATTGAACAAAATTAGCCAGCATGTCACACAACCTAAATCGCAAGGAGCCTCGCAGGCAATGCTCTATGCCACCGGCCTGGAGCCTTCAGATATGTCGAAGGCGCAAGTGGGGATATCTTCAGTTTGGTACTCGGGAAATCCTTGCAACATGCACCTCTTGGACCTCAACAATAGGGTGAAAGAGGGTGTAGAACGTCAAGGACTCATAGGTTATCAATTCAACACAATTGGAGTCAGCGACGCAATTTCGATGGGTACGAAGGGTATGAGATATTCTTTGCAGTCAAGGGACCTTATAGCGGACTCAATTGAGACTGTCATGGGTGGTCAATGGTACGATGCAAACATTTCCATACCGGGCTGTGATAAAAACATGCCAGGGGTAATCATGGCCATGGGGAGAGTTAATCGTCCATCTTTAATGGTGTACGGGGGTACTATAAAGCCTGGATGCGCAGTTACGCAAAACAATGCGGACATTGACATTGTCTCAGCATTCCAAGCGTATGGCCAGTTCATAACTGGGGAAATAAGTGAGGAGCAACGATTTGATATTATCCGGCATGCTTGTCCGGGTGGGGGAGCATGTGGGGGCATGTACACTGCGAATACGATGGCTTCAGCAATCGAGGTCATGGGTATGAGTCTACCAGGCTCCTCATCCAATCCTGCGGAATCCAAGGCCAAGCAGCTTGAATGTCTCGCAGCTGGTGGTGCTATTAAGAAGCTGCTTGCCGAGGACATTCGACCCTCGGACATCCTCACTCGTCAAGCATTCGAGAACGCCATGACTCTTGTTAACATTACTGGCGGCTCCACAAATGCTGTTCTCCATCTCATAGCCATCGCCGACTCTGTCGGCATTGAGCTCACCATAGACGACTTCCAAAGTGTCAGCGACCGCACACCGTTCCTTGCAGATCTGAAACCATCGGGCAAGTATGTAATGGCTGATCTTCACACTATTGGAGGAACACCAGCCCTACTTAAATTCCTCCTCAAAGAGGGAGTCATTACTGGAGAAGGGATGACAGTCACGGGTCAGACACTAGCCAAAAATCTGGAGAATGCCGCAGACTTCCCCTCAGATCAGACTGTCATTCGGCCTTTTAGCAATCCGATCAAAGAGACAGGCCATATTCAGATTCTTCGTGGCAGCCTTGCGCCTGGAGGTTGCGTTGGTAAGATCACGGGCAAGGAGGGAACTCGATTCGTTGGCAAAGCAAAAGTTTTTGATAGCGAAGACGAGATGGTGACCGCACTCGAACAGGGTTCACTTAAAAAGGGCGAGAAGACTGTCGTGGTTATTCGTTATGAAGGACCCAAAGGTGGCCCTGGCATGCCTGAAATGCTAAAACCGAGTTCTGCTATCATGGGCGCTGGCCTGGGCAAGGATGTAGCATTGATCACCGATGGTAGATTCAGCGGAGGTAGTCATGGTTTCCTGATAGGACATATCGTGCCTGAGGCGCAAGAGGGTGGTCCAATTGCTTTGATAAGGGACGGTGATGAGGTTGTGATTGATGCTGAGAGTAGGAGGTTGGATCTTATGGTCGATGAGAAGGAAATTAACAGACGGCGGGCAGAGTGGAAGCAGCCGCCGCTGAAGTATCAGAAGGGGACCTTGAAGAAATATGCTAGGTATGTGAATTATCCAAGTCGCCTTACCAGATGCTGACTAGCGGTACAGTATCGTTACGGATGCAAGCCATGGCTGCATAACTGATGCGTGATAGGATAACCCTAAGTTTTGTACATAGGTCAGTCCTATAAGAAAGAAAGAAAAGGCTGCAAGGTACTTCAACTGGCGGACCGCCGGCGCAGGTAGAATTGTCTAACTCGTCATTGATCATCTGCGCCGTTGTCATCAACTGCACTTAGCCGTCATGGGGTAGACCGGACATTTTGACGAGTATTGAAGTGGGATCTTACAAGTTCCTCCCACGAATCTTCAGCTTTGGGTGGGTTACTGGAGATACTAGCGGTTTAAAAAACGGTCACTCTGTCCCTAGCGTCGATTGAGCAACTCAATATCGCATGAGATGCGCTCCAATTCCACCGAGATGTTGTTCAAGGGGCCCTGGGCATTGGCAGAGCAATGTATGCCCTGTTCGAAGACGATAATCTAAAGACGATCACATTCTGGGTCGGTGTTCCCTTGGCTATGATGCAGAAGGACTTGGTTGGCCTCTACCACTTAGCTAGCACGGTATCTGACAGTGACTTCTTCGATCTCACCTTGTTCCATACGGCATCGTTGGTATACGCAGCTTTGAGCATAGCATTCGACTTCAATACAATTGTCGAAATGCCTTTGTCGACAAGACATTGCGGGGATGTGAGTGGCTCGTTGACATGCTTCACTATGAATCAAGTTAGAGCCTTCACATCAGCAATTCAATTGCCGCCTAGGATGTCTACCTTCTACTTTGATGGCGTCATATTGTACGCCACGAGGGAAGGATGCCCTCGCGTATTGTCATCTTGGGAATTGACCGAATGAGGTAGCTAAAATGCTTTGTTCTGCTACCTAGCATATGCACAATCGCTGTCATGAATGAGCAAAGCTTGGAGGCATTCCTGGATTGCAGTTCGCCGTCACATCAACAGTCCGGCCATGGCCCGCGGCGTGGCGCAGTGTCTGCTGTGGATCATTAACGTCATATCCCCTTGAGCATAATAACGTCTCCTTTCCCGGCATTACTGTTCCCAAAATTGCAGATGTACTCCCATCCATCCTTCTCACAAAAGGTTTCTCCAATCCACGTCGGATGGCTAAAAACATACGCATCGACATCTTCTCCAAGACGTATGCCTGAAGTACGACACGGGACCGCTCCCCATTCATGGCGTTGGTCAAAAGGATCGGCACGAAGACTTGCCCCAGTGCTTTCGCTCGCTTCCCAAGAAGAATTGTGACCTGCTTGTTTGTTGCTTCCATCTGTGGTCGGTGCTCATCTGGGATGGAATTATAGACTTTCTGACTGATAAAGTTGCCCTTCCCGGAGGCGATGCAGACCGCGAAACTGCCATCGGTATTCGGGTGATGGTGTTCAAGGTAGGCGATCAGACTGGGGCTCTCGTCCATGCTTCGGACTTGGAGGCTGCTGTGCCATATGCCTCTGTGGGTCTCGTCGTAGAGTGTTGGGATGTGTTGTTCGCTGGTTGACGGGCAAGCCATGCTTAGGATTCGATAGGCGTAAGTCTTGTGTGAGTTGACACGAATATCCGAGAAGTCCGAGAAACCAACGAAACCGCAATAACATTATTACAGTTACGTACGGAGCTAAATGAACAAGTTTGAGCCTAAGATGTTGGTGTTGAGTAGGAGAGTTGAGAGATGTTAGACTTGGCTAGCGGCATGGATATAGACGGCTTGCTCGAATTATGGGTTTCAAAAGTACGAGTACATTGGTGGCCTTGTGATTCACTGCCCCATGATCTTACCTTGTCGAGTCAAATATTGACCGCAAAAGGTGGGACCAGGATCATTAATCCCGAAACCATTCACACATCAAGGATGATCAGCAGGCACCAGCTCGCCTAAGGTTGAGAATTTGTGAAGGGTGTTCTTATCAACAGCATATATTTCAAACGACTAGAAAATCAGCAGATTATTATTGATCTACACCCACGCTTACAGATCACTAACTCACATATTCTAAGCTACTGTAATAAGTTACAGCCTTGCAATAAATCATGTGAGATTTACTCCTATCACGTAGCTGCATATATCGGATAACTCGGGAGCCATCCGCCAATCCAATTCCGCCGGGAACATTATTCTTGTGATCTTACTTTAGTATAGTCAAAGAAGGATCCATGCCTCCGACAAAAGGTTGCGTCTTACCGGCGCTGCTCGATTACCTTAACATGGACCGTCAATATCATCAAACCTCTTACTGCAGCTAGATTATCCTGGCCCAGTCCACTATGCTCACACCCAGCTCTAGTAAGTCAACAGGTGTCGCCTTATCTACCATCTGCCAAGTACTAGTACTCAGTTGGAACTGACACTTCCTATCACTTCTCGAATGGAGCCTTGGAGACTCTTCAACGTCCATGCTACTATAGGTTCAGTCCTTTTAATGAGCTTGGCACATATGGACACCCTAAACAACGTAGCCAGCAATGAAAGTCAAACATAATCTAGGGCTAGGTACAAAAGAGCGGTCAACATTGCAGAACACCTGGCATCTGCTATTTTCGTGCTCACTTCGTTGCTGAAACCCTTCATCAAAACACCCATTGCAAGAAGTAGGCAAACCTTCGCTATACTGCACCGGTCGACGCTTGTCCTTTTAAAAGAGGGGATAATACGCGTACAAATTACTATCCATATCCCCCAAGGCTACACCCCAGGCCCACCATGGCAACCCCCTCCCCCACCCGCCAAGAAGTAACCCGCTCCATCCTAAAACGCTATTTCCAGCGCTGGCTCACGCGCAACTCCATGGACGAAATCTTCCCGCACATCTACCTCGGCGGCTCCTACGCCGCCGAAAACATCACCACTCTCACCACCAAAAACATTTCCTTCGTCATCTCAATCATGAGCAGGAATCTCCCCCCTTCCACGCGCGAAGCATACATGGATAAACGCATCGAACATGTTTATATTAAGAAGCGGGATGATTCCGACGAGGATATTTTGGCCGTGCTGGGGGAGGTGTGTAAGCTTATTGAGGAAAGGAGGCAGGGGGGGAGGGGGGTGTTGTTGCATTGTGCGATGGGGGTGAGTCGGAGTGCGACGGTTATGGCTGCTTATGGTATGTTTATCTTCTTAATATTTGGCCCCTTGACCCACCTTGCGCACAAATCCGTATTTTCGAGTCAGTGTTTTTGAGTCGGTGTTTTTGCCACTCGAAGTATGTTGATAGCTGAGTAGTCATGCAACGCTGGGGCATATCCGGCTCTGAAGCTGTGAATTTTATTCGCAATAAGAGACATGTTGTGCAGCCGAATCGGGGGTTTTGCGAGCAGTTGGATGTTTGGGAGAGTTGTAGGTATGAGGTTTTTACGGCGGAGAGGGCGCCGAAGGAGGCGTATGAATTGTGGAGGAAGAGGGTGGAGAGGGAGAGGGCTGAGGCGGAGAGTGGTAGTGCTGACAATGCTGAGGTTGATAATGGTGATGATGGGGCTGCATGAGTGGTGGTGATTCTTTAGGGGTGTAGCGCCTGCATTGCGAGTTGTGTTCATGGTTATTGGGATCAATGGTTGCATAGCGTCGGCATTGGATAACGTTAGAGGGTGTTTTTATTGGTGACTTAGTAACGTTTTGCATACATAGTTGCATGTGCCTCTCACGATGGCACGTTGATGATTCGTGGCCATTGGGATAAACATGTTTCACGGATTGACTATACATATCTCAGTATTATGCTTGGTGAATAGAATGCCCAGAGAAAAATAAATTCCAATACAGTTCATCAACCTATTCACGCATCTTTAAGCAATACATGGCCACCTATACTTGAAGCAGCTTTCCTACCTTCCCGCCCCCAATGTCTCACCACCATGACGAGCGACCAGGCCAGCGGCACCATATTTCCCATCCAGCTTTGCTATCTCTCGTGCATAACGCAGCCCCTTCTTAGTTTCAAGCTCTTGATACACGGCCTGGCACCATTTCAGCTCTTCACCCGGTTGCCGCCGCAGACAAAAAAGGGCGGCTCTTAATGGGAACAGGCTTTTTGCTGCGCCTAGAAGGCCCATGCTGTCGTTTAGAGAGTAGGGCATTGAGCGCATTATATTTGTTGCGAGTTCTAGACGCTGGGGACTGCCGTGCTGGGAGAGAAGTCGATGAGTCGTGTTCCGTAGGTCGACTGCCAGAGCGGGATCAATAGAGCTAGATTGGTTAGCGCTTGTACTGGAGAGTATAGCTCCGCATGTGAGAGCAATCGTGCTGCTTATTATCAGCTTCAAGGCCCAGAATGTGGCCGTAATGTACGCATGACGAAGACTAGGGAAAGAGAACGGTGGCAGTGTTTGAGATTCAGAAGATTCATTGGCGGAGGACTCTCTGGCACTACCCGTTGGTACATCTGACTCTGTGGTCCAGTACAAAGGTGATGGAGACTGCTGAAGAAGTTCTTGGTACCAGTCTTCGAAATCAGCATACATTTCAGAACAGCGTTGTAAGTATGAGGAGAGCTGCGAAGTCCGTGTTTCAACTTCGGTGGTATCGGCGTTATCCATCTCTTCCAGGAGAGCACCAAGAGCGAAGCCTTTATCATAAAGGCGCTGGTAGACATCTTTACCAGTGCGACCCCACGGAACTGTCAACCAGTCCGAGTCTCCCAAGAAAGACGATTTGCGGAATTGTATACATTGAATCATCTACACGGTATGCTAGATTAGTAAGGCTTCCAATGGCAGCTTGGGTTTTTACCGTTGAGTAACGAAATTCCTCTAATATTGAGAGCGCCAGCGGAGTCGAGTACCTGGCGGGGCCCCGCTGGCGGACCAGATTCCCAAGACCAGATATGTGGCTGTTCCATCCAGCAATCGATGGAGCGGTAGATTCAAAGAGCTACCGATCAGTCAGCTATGAGCCAGTAATCGATGCGTGAACAGGGTTTATAACCTCATAGACCGATAGAGCGTATCCAGAAGCGAGTATGTCATCCTCATATATAACATTTGCACTTGACAACCTTTTCTGTAGGACTTGCAACCCACGAGCATAGGAAAATCTCCCCTGCAGAGCAAGCGACTCGTCTCGATTGATCCAACCTAGCCGTGTCATAGCTAGCGCCTTGAGTGAATAATATATTGCCCTCCCGGGCGTTGGGAGACCAATGACACACTGCAGCCAAAGGCTGGGTGGGCCATCCTGGGCATTGGTATTCGAAGGGATGTATTTCTCCCAAAATGAGGAGATGATTTGTTGGTCAACGACGGTTGAGCTACCAGGCTGAGTGAGCAATCGGTTGTCAAATGCTCTGCGATTGTACGAGACACCGTGGAATGAGGCGACCTCCGATTCGGTCGGGTGGGTTTCCAACCTCACATAGTTCGAAATTGGCAGAGCTTTAGCTTCTTCTAGCCCATGTCTCTTCACCAAGCCCCCAGTAGTCCGATTTAAGAACACAGGGTAGCGCTCATACCCTTCACATGCTCGTCCACTTTGGCTGCATCTCTTACAGAACGGTACACCAAGATCGCACTTCCTTCCACATTAGAGCTGAATTACTCGACGAAGAGGTGGCTAATACTAACACCAATCTTCCGCCTTCTACATGTAGTGCAGGCTTTCGATTTACCCGGAACCCCAACCATGGCCAAGCCAGCGCTCTTCAAGTCAGAACACAATGTGCAAACCGTGAAAGTTAGTTCTACGGGTATACGCTTCGTCCCACGACGGCCACAATTCCCAGTCTAATAGAAGTATTTCTGATTCATACAGGACGCGAGCCTTTGGTTGACTGCTGCGATGGCGTAAAGGCTCGGACTGAATACGCCCGAGAAATTATGTCGAGGCTCCTTTTTTCTTATTTTACTTTGACAGAGCACATCATTCCGAGCAGAAGCCTGTTTCCATTGTGAGACCACCTTGCACGTTCTTAGCAGCCTTCGCTATCAAGCAGTCTTGTGCAACTCATTAATCACACTGGTCCAGCACAGCTCTATTCAGGTCAGATTTAATCCTCTGTGAAAATTACCACAGCTCTCTGAATAGCTCTCTGGATACGATGCCGCAAAAAGAAGCTGAGATATGGGCATATCAGCTTCTCTTAGTATGCATGGTAAGTCGATGTTGTTGGCAAGAAAGTGGCAAGGCATTCCGTGCCTTAGATCTGCAGATCTCGGTGCTAACCCAATACAGGTGTCAAGCCGCGAGATAAGCGAGTCTTGGCATATGAGAAATGAGGGCGAAGCAGGAGCTTACAGATTCGGCAACATTAATCGCAACATGTACCCGCAACTAGGATGTAGTGGCTTCAATCTCACGCCCAGCTACGTCGTATTTCGGAAATGATTGGGTATCGCTCGTTTTCTCCTTACCCAGGGAAGGAACTGCAAGTATACGTAGACATGGTGCATGTTGAGTCAGCCAGAGAACACGTAGGCAACTCCTGAGACGCAATGGAAGAGCGGGACGTAACATCAAAGAGACTTCGAGATGTGGGAACGATGTTTGCTACGCCTCCCACTATGTAAACCCCAATGTAAACGATTATCTGCCATTCTCATGACTTAATACTCGGCTGCCAGAGTCATTACTTCGTTGGGAGAATGGTAGTCTTGCAAAGGGACTCAACGCTTGCTGATACCCTATCCAATTCCCAGCGAGCCAAAGGATGCGTATCATACGATCCCAATGCTATAGCACCAACATATGGCTACGATCCTACCCTCAGTGCTGGTATCGTCTTCACGCTCGTATTTCTCCTCTCCTGCGCAGTCCACACGGTGCAAGTATTCCGAAGTCGAAATTGGTGGTTTTCTGTATTTGTACTTGGTGCAGCGGGTATGTAGCACCTCGTCCCTTCCCCAGACTGATTTAATTCTTGCCGCAGGAGAATGCATTGGCTGGGCCGGGCGTGCAGCCGCACATCATTGCCCATACAACAAGACACTGTTCTCTCTTCAGATCTCCATCCTCATCATATGTAAGCTTCATGTAGATAATTGTCTTTCGGCTGGCTGATAATGCTAGGCCCTTGCTTCTTTAGCGCCGGCATATACTACATCCTGGGTATGATGATCAACAAGTATGGCCGCCAGTACAGTCTCATCGCCTCGAATATGTACCTCAAAATCTTCATTACCTTCGATGTCATTTCCATAATCATTCAGGCCATTGGCGGCGGCATGGCTTCCGCTGCCGGGGGAAAAGACCCACCAGGGAACACGAAGCCAGGTACCAGGATCATGATGACTGGTATTGTCATTCAACTCGTCTCAATGTGCGTCTTTGGACTGCTGTGGCTCATCTTCCTTTGGCGGGCGCGTAGAATGCGTTATCCCAAGTCACTGCTCTGGGCAACAACATTCTCAGCGTTCTGCATCATCGTCCGGAACTTCTACCGTGCGATCGAATTGTCTCAGGGTTGGGAGGGATACCTAATTACACACGAGATCTACTTTGCCGTGCTTGACGGTGCACTAATGGCCATGGCCGTGGTTGTATTCAACGTATTCTTTCCGGCCAGGCACCTTAACGCTGAGAGTGACGGAGAAGGACGGACCAAGGAGACTTCAATGGTAGTGTTCACAGAAGCTTTGGAGGCCAAGAGCTCCTAATTGCCCTGGTACGCTTGTGGTGGAGGTGGAATTGTTTCACAGTACCACTGGCAAGCTTCCACTGGCCTACTGTAGAACTTTAGAGCTTTGGTAGATCTGTCTGTGTCTGTTAAGCGTTTGCTCGGTCTGTGAGCCATATATAAGTAATCTTCAAAATTCAAAGCGTAAATGCCAATCATGGCATGATCCCGGCGAACTTGAAAGAGAATGATGGCTTTCAATATTTTCCGCTGGGAATGAATGGATCCAGGGGCAACATCGCAGCACAACTCGTCACTTGCACAGCAATTACCGTGCCAATCGTGATCGCTCCTTTCGGAATTGCACTACTCCACAATGCATTTCCTCTAATCCCTTCTGCTCCAGCGACAATGCCGCTACCAAATCCACCGGCCACGGCACCCATGAGCCAACATTTCCAGAATGGCTTAGGTGGCTGCTGTCCTGGAGACAACGTTGTAGACAAGAATGTGTAGGTCCCAAAACAGAAGAACAGCTTTGCTGTTTGGTTCGCCAGGCTCCTCACACTGGGCCGGCTTTGTTGCACGACCGCCTGAGCCAACACCTCAGCAAAACCCCCGAGGGCACCAGAAACCCCTCCTTTGACCGCAACGGGAACCTGGAAGGGCTCGACCTGGTATCTTGCGAGGTCAAAGACCCAGAAGCGAATGCCACCACGGTATATAAGGGATCGGGCAGTAGCTCCAAAGGTGGGAGGGGCAGAGAGAGGATTAGGGCGCGGCCAGACACGTTCAATTGGTACGGTGCTGGCGCCAGCAAGGCAGCCTGTTAGAAGGAAGGTAGCTTGGCTGGCAAGCGTCGGGACACGTCCTTCGCGTATGAAGGATGGCACGTTCCTGAGGTCCTCGTTCGATGCCATCTTCGAAGAGCACTCGCATGTTGAGGCGGGTTTATTGAGGTCCCTAAGGGACCCTTCGAGTTTTCGGGGGTGGCCCGAACGCGCCAAAGGCTAGTTCCAGGTACCTACCCTGGGTGGGGGACAAAAATATTGGCACTCCTCTAGACTTAGTTTTCAAATAGGGGCACGCTACGCAATAGGTCGGGATGGCCTAAGGACCTCCAAAATCTGACCCAAAACCCGTTGCGCGGCGCTTCTGGGGGGGTACCAATACTTTTGTCCCCCACGAGCTACCCTATTCTCAGACTCATTCCAGGAGATGGAGGACGCTCAACTAGCGTGCCGGTGTTATAGTCATCTAACCACCACTAGAGATCCCGGGAGAACTTAATTCCGATCACATCCTACAGAGGATCTAGAAGGAAAGCGGGACCCTTGTACATTCGATCCTCGGGCCCCCAAATTGGACCCCTAAGGTTGCCCTAAGAAACCAGCACTAGCCGGCCCGAGGATCGTTATTGGAAAGGAATTCGATCATTTCTGCCACAACGTATTTCACGGTACGACCCCGTTGAGCTCGCTCCATGACCTCCGCCAAAACCCATTCCACAGGTGGAATTCATTGCAGGGATCCAAAACCCCCGATCCACCCAAACACTAGAAAGTGAAGCCTCACTATTCAACTGAAGACCTTCACTACTCTCCATCGATCCTCAGGAAGTATTCTGCTGACCAAAATTTATGCATCTCCAAGCGGGTAACAAAAATTGGTGAAGGTGAACAAGGCTTGGGACTCGTGTCCCCTTAGCTACATTTTCAGCAACGTTCCACAGTGTGTCCCACCATCTGTCACCATAGTCAGGAACAAATTCACACGATGCTGCCGCACCATAGGTCAATTTCGCATTGGTAATGATAGTGCAAACGTCATGGGCGCCTTTTTCGAATTGTTTTCGTATGAGTCGCCGTTACTTTGGAAGGTGGAAGATACACCTGGCGACCAAACAACGTCAGTGTCGCCGTCAATGAAAGAAGAGCCGATAGATTGAGAATGATTTGATGGTTCAACGTCGACGCTACAGCCCACGGTGTAACTTTTGGGGTCTAGAGCCGCCTGAGGGGTGTTGTCGAACCTTACTTCCACAAGCTGACTTACCTGGTCATTGACGGCACCGAATACGGTGCTTGCCGGGCAGATTGCAGAGCCATTGGTACATTCCCCAGGGGAGAAGTTGGCCGGGTGATTAGGTCGACGTGAAAGATTCGAAGAGTATTTCCGCAAACCTCTCTGCTGCAGTAATGACTTCATTACCCCGACTGCGATATGACGAGTCTAGTGGCACTGTACATGGTCGCTGGTCAGCACCGGGAAGCGGCCTATTACTGATTGTAAAAGCACTGTCACCCTATCATCAACTTTCTAGGCTCCAAGGGCGTTGGCGGATTCAGCATCCCCGTACATAGAGGAGAACAGGGTTCCATAGCAAGCTCGCGGGTTAAGATCCAGCAGCTGAGTATTTGTATCCAGGCAAGGTGTTATGATATATGCGTTCTTGTCTTGACCTTGTCGTTTAGTATAGCCTAATTCAGTCTCCAGGAAGGTGATTGAGATTTCGAAATGAGCCATAAGACAGCTTCTACCTCAACCGATGGCTTGAAGTATTGCTGCTGATGAAGGAACAGGGTTGAGCGACAAAGCCAACGAAATCCTACGAGGAGAGCAAAAATCAACACATGGCCGGCAATCGAGACTATTGGGATACGAAGACATGATCATGGGCATGCAACACAGTGCAGGTATCACCCAGATGAGCTATCACACGTATGTGTCATTTAATACTTTTTCAGCCGGAGCGCCCAAAGACATCAGGACTTGAACATCTGGATGCAGAAGCGAACATGACTGTGCCAAATCACAGACATTGGAGGACTGACTACGTAGTATGAAAGTCCGTATGACTTTGGCAAGTCGAAAATACGACAGTCAAATTGTTGCGGGCAATAGCCATTTTCAGCGACCTTGTAAGCTGTCATAATGCACACTTTTGTGAAGGTGACCGACTATTTGTCGGCGAGTGCTACAATATGTGATCTGGACGCAGTCACCTCCAAGAGCCACATTGAAATGCTTTGTGATTCGGTTGGACTCTGGACGCGAGGACCGACAGTATGGCCGAAGAAATGATACGTGCGCCAAACAGATCTCGGAAGGCCGCGGGTCCGAGATGGGCCTGTGACAAAGCATCTGTGTCTACTCTACCGACTACAATCATCGTGAACGGCTCTCCGACAAGGTTGACCGCCGCATGAACAAAATGACTTATCAAGTAAGAACAGAGTGGGGTCCCCAGCCCGTAAGGGGGGTCTCTCTCTGACAATGTACAAAGCACGGACCTCTCTGGATAGCCGTTGGACGGCTCGGGCAAGCCACGTTACAGCCTTCATGATTGTATTATGATAGGCTGATGGTACATACGGCGATAAAGCCCCCCCTACACGGTCTCTCGTCAGCTCGTTCTTCTAGCTGAGTATGGAAATCGTGGCGGTCTGGGCTCATCATGTTCCCTGCGGTCATTATCTCACGTAATGTCCAGAATTTGCGCTGTCGCCCCTGGGGTCAGTCTTTAATTACCCTTACACTTCGATGCTTGAATGAAAGTGGACATACAATATACCCCCACTTCAGTGCAATTCTTTCACGTAGCTCCAGGAGTTCGGAGGCTGCCTTCTTTGAACCTCTACCTAGGGCACGTCTCCACAGAATATAGCTTAAGTTACTTTTGCTGGTCTCGAACCTCATGTCCGTTCTGGCTTCGAAAGACAGTGAGCCTGGGACAAGCCAGGAACTCAAGCCGAGTCGGAAACTTCGGCTGTCCTGTGATGAGTGCAACAAGGCTAAAGTAAAATGCGCCAAACAGAAGCCTACCTGCAATCGGTGCACGGCCCAGAAAATTCAATGCGTTTACGGGGTTTCTTTGAGAGCTGGAAAACGTGCCGCTGCAAAGGGGTCTAGCCGAGCTCATTCCCCACCTCAGCGTCTCAATGCAATGACCAATGAGGATTGCAGCAACGTTATAGCTCCTGGAGACCTTCGATCTTCAAGACGACAAGAAGATACGATGGATGATACACACCAGTCTTTTATGAATTCAGGTGACCCCAGCACTGTACTAGACCATAGAGATTTCGACACATACAGCACATCGCTCCAGCAAGAGACCATGCAGCCTTATGACATGGACCTGTTACTCACAAATACTGTCAAACGAACGTCCGACCAATTGCAGGAATGGAATGAACATGACTGGCTTGCCCCCGACAATCAAGCGTCAGATTCTATGGCTTTGTCGGCTCTTCAATTTCTTAACTGGGACAGCACATCAAAAACGGCATCCACGCCCATAACTCCCAGCCTCACGCCTTCGCGCGCAGATTTCTCCAGCCCTTCTTCGTCAGTAAATTCCGACATGGGTCAGACCACTCCGGGGTCTTACCAGCCTACTGCATCATCGATGAGTGCGTATCGTTCGATCTTCTGTCCATCAGCCTTGGACCTATCCGTCATGCCTCAGCCATCTATCCAGCCCTCCGCGATATCCTGGTTACCAAATCATCAACGCTCAAAATGCCAATGCCAACTTGCCATTCTCTCCCTTGAAAAAACTCTTCTCCGCACTTCTGATCTCAATAGTACATCATTTGATGTCGTTCTCGCTACCAATAAAGAGATATTGAGGCGCTGCACTATCTTAATCGAATGCGAATGCTTTCCTCATGATGACTCAAACGTCATGGTTCTTTCAAGTATCATAGCAAGGATGATCTCTATGTACTGGATGAGGGGAAGTATGACGGAAATGCCCAGTAATACGAATGCGTTTACTAGTTTCGGGAGTACAGCGAAACGATTCGCGGACGACACAAAGAAAGGGTCGCTTACTCTGGAAGCTTACCATAACGTTAAGGCGGATGAGGAGAGACTGAAGATCGAGCTCGTCTTAATTGAATTGGAGAACTTGGAGAAGCTCGTGCAAGAATTTCAGAAGGGCTGCTATAAGAATGGCTGCGTTCCCTCCGACCTCGAAAACAGGGAGAGCAAAAACCAAGACCCAAGGACTTTCCTCTGGCAATCCCTGTTCGAGTTCCTGACACAGAGGGTTCGGTCTGTGTCAATGGATCTGAGGTCAAAAGTTTTGGCAGGCGAACACAGTCATTGGTGCTGAGGAGTCGTCTGCTGAGCTGGACGTCTGGATAATGGATGATTGTAATTACTTTGGGAGGATCTTCGAAGAGCTTGATTTGCTATGACAATCACATATGAGAGACCGACTGTAGTCAGTCAGCATGAGATGGGACAGACATGATACTGATTTAGATATTGCTCTAAGCAACAAACTAGATACCACATCCTCATTCGTTTCTTAGAGACCGATAACCCAGTTGAAGCCGTCCGCGAGTTCTGGACTTACTTGCTAGAGTACCTCCAAATAGACTACTGCATGCCTCGGGACCTATAATAGTATACCCTATAATAGTGGCTTTGCTAGGTAAGTTGCACTGCGCCGCAAGTGCTAACTTGCAACTAGAACCATTAGCTGTGGTTGAGCTGAACTCCTACCTCCTTCTACGGTGTGTGTCTGGGTTCATCTAATTAGTTATTTGCTCTGGTTTATCCTCGAGAAACGTTGATTCCTTGATTCGCAAACACCTTAATTGCTGTTGAAACATTTACTCAAGCAGCCAACAGACGATGCTGGCGTAGAGCACAACTTGTCTACACTCACAATCTGCCTTAAATTCCTGTAGAACTCTTGCGCATTGCTTCGACAAGCTACTTGAGTAGCATCAACCTTGATTCCTTATCCAACAACGGGAATAGCTGGAAATAGGGCATATGGCGCCCATAAGCTCAGCAACGAACGGAGCCGGTGGGTGGCCTTACAGTGGGCAGTCCCCTTCGCACATCAAACCATCCAGTTATCGTTCAACATTGCTCGAACCCCAAGCCACGCGATATGTGCCATAGATCTTAAGCGTCTGCCCACGTCAGAAACATCGTCACAAATATCGTCCCAATCTCAAGCCAAGCCTGCAAGTATAGCACCAGCGGTGTATCGAGTCAGCATTTAGCACACGGGAGCGTCCAAAAGGGTTTCGCTTGTAGCCTGGGGGAGGTAGCTACTAACGCTATAATTCCGTGGCTCTGGCACGGAAACAGCCTAGTTCTAGGGGCCAATCGCCGCTGGAGCAAGGACGTTTTAGGCTGAAGAGACCCGTCATGTTAGGTGCGCTTTAGGTATGGCTTCCTCCTTGTCGATTATAAGGCGGCGCAAACCCTAGTATACTGAGTCCATTTTCTTACCACTATAGTACTGACTTTGTGCGAATCAAAACTCGCAGTAATACGCTTGTGGCCTTCTGAAGAGACACAGCAGGTGCAAAGTGGAATGATGCAGATTGCTGGGGGAAAAGCCACAATGGACCCTACGATCCAGTGTTTTGCAGTCAAAAGGCTGGCCTTGCCTCGTCTGATGCTCCATCACCTTATCTCTTCCAATTTACCTAATTCAAGTTTCATACCCCAATATGGCTGTCTCACTACCACCAGGCGTGCCTCTGGATATGATCCCCTCCATGGCTCCGCCTCCTGGAGTCGTACCTAATTTCATTAATCCTGTCACCTTGGCAGATCCAATCCTCGCCGTTTGCGCTGCCACTTCAGTATTGGCGGTAATCCTCTTATGCATGCGACTATACTCAACCACGAGGATTACCTGCTCAGCTTCTTACGATGACGCTGCTAGTGTCATTGCTCTGTCTCTCTCCTTGTGCTATGCTGGTCTTATCATCAGCTTCAGAGACAATGCGAGACATGGCTGGGACTTGCCACTATCTGCCTACACGGACAGCTTCGCCAAGGTAGTTTTTGCTGAGCAGATTGTCGCGGCTCTGAGTCTGGTGTTCGCCAAAGCATCCATCCTCCTACTTCTCTTCCGACTCTTCGCACCAACTCGTTGGTTCAGATATATGATTTATCTTGGTCTCGTCTGGGCTACTCTCATTTCGGTTGTTTCCATCATTGTTGCAGGTGCCATGTGTGCGCCACGGCGTGGCGAGTCATTTAATGATTTGACGGTTGCTGAGAGGTGTGGGCACGAGACTACGTGGGCTGTTGTTCAAGGAGCTAGTGATGTGGTTTTGGACTTTTTTATCATTTACTTACCTATTCCGATGCTTTGGAAGCTAAACATGGGACTTCAAAGAAAAATTGGAGTCATGGCCATATTCCTGACGGGCTTTGTGTACGCTCCTCTTCGTTCGCGACTCCCGTTTTGCCTTGTCACCTGGGAGCTGTTCCACTAACGGTGATTTGACAGTGCTTGCATGGCCAGCATCTTAGCTCGCGTGTACAAGGTTAAACTATTTGAGAACTCGGATACACTCTGGCAAACGGGACGAATCTACATTCTCAAGTAAGCAATTATTCCACCATCGTTCAAATAAGCATGTGCTCAGCCCCCACCCAGCATCATCGAACTCAACGTCTCTATAATGGTCGCCTGTATGCCCGCCTGCGCCTCCCTATGCCGCTTCTTCATCACCAGATTCCAACCCATCTCCAGCATAAAAGCCCGCTTTTCTTCGCAGCGCAGCAGCAACCACCGTCACAAGTTCTCTCATTCGCGAGCCTCTACTATGGTTGCTTCAGCAGGCAGACCCTCAGAATCATACGGCGATGACAACAACTTCAAGAAGTCAAATCATTGGAGGATAAAGAATCCGTTTAACAGCGATGCGGCGCCGCAGATCACAAGGGTTCATCAGGGGTCGAGCGTGCTGAAGACGGGAGATTTCGATGCCTTTGATGAGAGGAAGGAATTTGCAAAGCCGGAGTCTGGCTCGGTTGAGTTAAGGGAGATGAGTCCCGATGCCGAGAAAGCATCGGCGACGAAGCCGTTTGATATGGTATGATTCCCTAATGTTGAAACGCACTTTCGTTTCGGAGGCGCAATTGATGGCTTTTCTCGTGTGATGAGGCAATATGAGCGGCATAGCTGGGATGTCTGGGTCGGTTGTTACTGTATATACACCTGTTGTCGTTTATATCAATATCGAAATATCTTTAAAATCACAAGCGATCTCGAATGCATGAGGTTTGAGAAAACCGCATAAAAGCACTATTCCGACCCAAAATCACAGTTGTGCAAGTTGGTAGATCCCTTTTGGTGTCGGCTATATCTATGGCATTCTTGTAGTCAGATGCTCGCCGCACATGAGGATTAGCCCCTTTTCTAGTAAATAATGAAGTACATCACTATGTAAAAGAGACAAGAGAAGCGTGTATTTAAGCAGCTGTAATATACAGCTCGTGCGTTTAAGTTGAGATTGACGCTATGCCGAAGAAAGTTATGGGGAAATTAGTATACATTCTACTCTTTTAAGCCGCTGTGATATATATCTTCAGATATCTTAAGTAGAGATTAATGCTGTGCTTGAGAAAGTTATACGAAATATGATATATAATTTACTCTTGTAAGTAGCTCTAGTATAATTGTCTGAGTACTTTAAGTAGAGATTGATACTTTATGTAGGAAAGTTATAGAAGAATTAGTATACACTACTCTGTTAAATAGTTGTGATGTAATTGCTCACATTTTTTGGGCAAAGATCAATGCTTTGTTCAGGAAAGTCAAAGAAAGATTAACATACACTCCGCTCTTTTGATCAGTTACCTTTGAGACCGATGTGCAATGATGAGACCTGACGCGGGAGGACCAGCGGAATGAGCGATCATGGAGTTTATTATGTCGTTTACACGTTCTGAGAGAAAAGTGACCCACAATCACACCAGCGAGACTCCCCTGAACATGTCACACAATTTTCCGCTATCCCCCTCTCAATCGCTTCGCCCCAAAATCCCACCCGTCATCCGCAGCTATGACTCCTCGCTTCCCCCTTTTCCCCGCTTACAGGGTCATGCTCCACTCCCACTTCCCTTATGAAACGTATAGCTTTCAAGTCCTGATACTACGGCTGCGGAGGGTGTAGAGGGTTGTTGGAGGATCAGCATCTCCACTCAGTAATAAATAGATCTTCAGACAATGCATCTTAGTCTCATCCATTTCTTCGATAGAGTCGACAACGATGTATCCCCTTTTGGTGGGTTTTCTCGTCCAGTGAGTGGGAACAAAGCGGAAAGTGGGAGTCGAGAGGGTTTTGGCGTTTTCTGGTGCTATCCCTGAAGCTGTTTGCAAGGATGTCTGATATATGCTGGTGGGTTACCGCTTTAGTGCCGTGAGGATTGGTTGAAGGTGCTTTTTGACTTCAGAATTTCTTCGAAGAGCTTGGTAGGTCGTGCTGAAAGTGTCCGTCATCATGCGTAGGACTAAGTTGTGGTCTTTGTTGACCCTGGGGGACGGTTCCTGGGAGGTTTTATGGCTATGGTATGATCAGAAAATCGAATTTAGGTTTCAATACTTAGGTTTCAATACTCAGCTTCTATTACTTAATAAGGTACTGTAAGTAGCGCATATCTGTTAATAAACATATTCTCGGATTAGGAATCTCTAAAGCTATGTTTTCAGGGCGAACACGAGTGATAGTCAGGTGTCGGCTCTATGTGCATGACCGTTCTCCTATATCCATGTTTAGATGCGAGAGGCTTGCCCAAATGAGACCACGCTTGACCGAGGTTGTTTACCTTTCGTCTAGATGTTCAATGCTCGCCTATGAAGCCTTTCTAAGTATGTCTTCAGCCACTTGGTGAACATGCGTTGGCAGTCTTATAAGTACTCCATTACTATTCTTTAGTATCACACCTAGTGTTGGCAATGGCGGATGGGGGATCGATTTTTGTTTTCAACGCTATTGCTGGCAAAAGCTATAGCGCCGAATGGCAGTAAAGAGTATGGCTTTCGTGGCCCTTACCTGAAGCATCTTGGGCGGGACTGGAGGGGAACACAATTTGGGACTCACTATCGCTACCAGTTTTATTAAAGTTGGGAGCCTTTGAGAATAATTTGCCAATTTGAAGAGTTGCCTGATACAGACCGCCATGTATGATGGCATGTTCTTTTCCAGGTTTTCTTGAGCAGATGGATATTGTGTTTACTTTATAAACCATCAACGGTTTGATTAGTGCAGCTTTGCTGGACCTGGTTACGGACTTTGGTGGAGATTTGATCTTGGGTACATCTATCGAACTATCGATAAGCTGTTCTGCAAGGGACGAGCACCCGAGCAATTGGAATGTATTGGGGATATGATTTTAAGATAGGTACTCACTGAGTGACTCTCGATGACAAGACTCTGGGCAGTCAGCCGTTCGGGGGGAGACAAATATCAGAGGTGTATATAAAGAACTGTACTAGCTGTGTTCATCGTACCTGGGCTGCTGTTCTCCATCCAAGCTGCCCTCGACGTACCCAAATGCTAAACCATAAATTACAATGGAAAATCTAGGATATCATTGAAGAATACAAATTATTGTTTGCGATAAAATCCAGGTTTTCCATTTGTTGAATTCCAAGCTGTCCTTCATAGACTCCAAACGGAATACGTATTGTGTTGCGACCAGTCCAGATTTACCATGTGATGAATTCCGAGCAGTTTCAAACCAAGAGCGGCAGAAGTGTGACCAGGCTGATGTGAGTTTTCATCTCTTGAAGAGCAGCATCATCCCAAATTGATTGATAGGCATAACATTGCATAGGAAAGGGTATACCCCAAATTACCCATCGTCTCCTACGTTGAGAAATTCCTACACCAGACATTCATATTTCAAACGACGGGATCTCGAGACTCAAAAAGGGTAGCTTCTGATCGTTGAGACTGCGCATACGTTGTGCAAGTTGATGAAGGCCTTTCGCTTCGGCTATTTCTATAGCATTCTTGTAGTCAAACGGTCGCCGTACATGAGGATCGGCTCCCTTTTCCAGCAAACATTCGACTAGTCCGGCATGGGACTGGGCGCTTTCGACAGCGGCTTGTAACGGCGAGGACGCGCAGTGAGTCATTACTGGATTGACTATAGCACCGGCAGCGATGAGATACTGGACAACTTGCAAGTGGCCACCCATAGCCGCAACCTCCAACGTCGTGTGTCCGCAGGAGTCGCGTACATTAGGATCTGCCCCTGTGTCCTGGAGCAGGAAATAGCAGACCTGAGAGAGACCAGTATCTGCAGCTAGAAACAGGGCAGTACGGCAGCGAAAATCTCTAGCTTCAACATTAAGCTCCTGATCCACATGATCTCTGCACGACCAGCTTGTGTCTACTGAGTGGGCCAAATTTGGCTGGTTTGAAATAGCCGCCGATAAATAGCTCCTGTTCGCTTGCGACCAGACCACGTCTATCACATGATGATTCCGTTCTTTTGCTGCCCTGTGGAGGCTCGTGACCATCAGCTCCGCTGGAACATTGTCGCACCCAAAAGCACCCTGAAAGGCCTTCGGGAGTATCAGCCGCATCATTTCAGAAGTCTGGAATAGTGAGTTGGCAAGGAGAGTAGATGGAAGAATCGATGCGCCAGATGGCGAATAGTCTTGCATACTTGACGCTCTTCTTAGTAGGTGTTCAGATTCCCAACGGTGGCCATACTGCTCAAATATGCTGGCGATTCTTAATAAGGGGTCCCGCTTCAGAGAATCGTAAAGGGAGGGGCCTTTATCTAAAGCGCTGATGAGTCCAAATAATATTCTCAGAACCCGGTCTTCTTGCTCTCGCTTGTTCAATTCGAGGGCTATTTGATAAATTTCCATGAAAAGCAGATGTATTCTCGCTCTGAAAGACGATGCATACGGCCCTTCGGCCAGGAGGTGTTCGCAAGCTTTGGCCGAAACATGAGACTGATATATCAAATGTTCTGTTAGGGCGTTCAATTCATTCAAGCTGGTGCGCAGCGGCAATCAGTTGAACAATACAAAACAAGCGAAGGAGCGTTTACTTAGTCATTGCGAGCTTAAGTCTTTCGTCAGAATAGGCTTTTAGGTCGCCTTTGCCTTCTTTCTCGTCGTATGTGCTACCCGCAGTGTTGTCCGACTCTGAGGCATAACGGCATTCAACCCGACGTTTAGAGACTCCCGGATCCTCGTCTCTTTTGAAGTTCGGTCCGCAGGGTAAATTTCTCGACCCACAGAATTCGCACTTCTGCCCAATTTCCCCATTCCAGACACGGTCCTGAGGTGTGCACTGCGCCGTGGAGGCATTCGTTAATCGTAGGGCAAAGCAGATCTCCGGGGAGCCGTCCTGACTCACCTTGACCTTTGATTTGCGACATGCACTACACTTAGCCGAGGCACGGTTACTGTAGGCTCTCTTCGTATCATTTGGTTCTCTCTCCATCAGCCTAGTCCAGATGCCGATATGCAATTAGTATAGTCGGAACATAGGGATCCAGAGTACTACATCTGATAACTTACGGTTTGATTCGATCGCCTTGATAGAGGCGGTCCACTGCGATCGTCCGTCGCTTTCAATGTAATGCGTAGGGAGAGTTAAGCTTCTCATAAGGCTTCCAAGCCCACATTCGAGTGACAACCAGTCAGACCGTCAACTAGCCATCGAATAGGTGGCGGGTCTTGGCTCACTTGCACTGTTGTATCCCTAGATATGTTCAATCACGATTAGGATGAGTAAAGGACTTGTGTTCGTACTGTAAGAGTCTTCCGGCGAGGCGCGTAAGCCCAGGCAAGGACTGCAGGCTGAGGGCAGAATCTCTTTACAGTATATCAAACTACCTGGCTGGGACTGTGTTGTCCTACTTGACAAGGCTGAGAGCTCTCTTGATCGCTGAGACTCCGCTAGTGATAGTGAAAGTTTCGTTTCTACTCGGTTGACGTTGGTAGAGTGGGGCGAAAATAGCCACGGTTGTTGACTTCCAGAAGGAGACAAGCTCCATGCTTGGGCACCCACCACTAGTGCCCAGATCATGCAGTATCTACCCCTTACAACGCCGCTTGCCTCAGGTCTGACCAATCACTGAGCTCTGTTGGATATCATACCACTCAAGTTATATCTGACGTCTAAAGTTACGTAGCTCCGTCGAGCAGTGGTGGCAGCCGCTCATAGAACATCAAGCCCAGGCTCCGATCATGATTCGGCCCGCCATTTCCGTCGCCTGCCGTAAGGCATCCAAAACGGTGAGAGAAAGACAGCATCAAAACTTTGCAACAAACGGCTCCATTGTATCTACGTTTTCAGCAGTGTAGCAGTCTATGCTCCAGGTACATGTTATCCGTAAAAGAATGTCCGCGTGATTAATCCTTTACATCCAAATTGAGGAATTCATGATTCCTGCACAAGGTAGTGATGGTGCCAGAAGCTCCAATAGTGATTGAAATTGGCTTATGCCTAAAACTTCGAAGATCGTGTCCATAGCAACTTGAGAGATATCTTCATTGCTGCGGCTAGAATACTGATTCGGGCACTGATGATAAAAGTAATACCTTGGAGTTGTACGCTCTACTATGCAGTGACCATCTCGGCACATGAAGAAGCCCTCTATATCTGGAGATCGTTGTATTCATATCGATGGGCTTCAATTCCTCATCGCCGTGAACCAGGTCAAATCCGTCAGAGCACTTAACGGTGCAAGGTGATCCTCTGTATGCAGCCATCATGGCTGGGCAGAAAAGGTGTGGTAAGGCCAAATACGGATAAATGAAGACGCCTTGCCGAATCCGAACATTGGGCTGCTGGCTGACGATAGATGCTGACATCATAATGATCTGGACGGACATGGGGAATGTAATCGGGGAGGACAGCATGAAACCTACCTCCATAGACCCCATCCACACAGCTACCGTCCTCATTGTCCTCCATAGGAACTAGCCCTCAGCCAAGACTCCGTGATAGATACAAGGATAGTCTTCTTTGTCTCCTGTACCGAAAGAGACCCCGAAGTGGCCCATTTGAGCTGTATCATTACCCTCGGAAAGACTCAGATGAGCTCCCTCATAGCAGTAAAATAGGATGAGAACGCATGTTTTCTGCAATGCTGCCGGCCCGAAGCGACTCTATGCTTTAACCCTCAGAGGTCTACCTGTATCCGAGATCAAGCGACTTTTGTTCCTATGTCCACCACGTCCACATATGTATCACCAACACTCCCAACTCAATTGACGCCAATTATCAGACGCTTGGGCGCAATCGTGCGCGCGATCGAGGCGAATGGGACGCGCGCTGAGAGACTGGCAATGCTGTCCTGCACTTGAGTCTCTCCAGGGTCTGGTTGGATAATCAGATCCAATGGGCGTAGAAGCTGACAACGGCATTAGCATTGGTACAGCAAGGAAGACGTGGGTAATTTGGAGCTCTGATACCTGAGAGTCAAGCCTCTGTTGGAACACTGCGGGTTTAGTGAACCTTCCATCTCCGTCGAATTGAGCACAAGGGAAGACAGGTGTAGCAGGGCAATGAGCAGATATTATTTCATACGTATTTATAAACAAATTCATCGTGACCAGACATCAGAAGGAATCGTCTTTGTGGCCGTGGATGTGGATGAAACGCGTGGAATCCACATCGCTATCCTACCATATCATGCGTAAGCTTTTCAAGCTATAAAGAGTGCGGGCCACACGTTGTAAAGCTAAAGAAAGAAGGATTCTCCCAGCTGCTGGTTCATTGTGGATAGCATTGACATGGAACGCTTGAGATGACGTCTTCGAAGGCGAAGATGTCTAACGCAGAAAGGACGATCCTAATTAAAAGTCTTTGATTTGTACGGAATAAGGCGTTAATCGTTTTTGTTAAAGCCCTAGCCCTAACTTTAGAGAACGCCCTGCGGTACAGAGATTGACACGAAAAGTCCTGATTTGCGCTAATGATTATAGCGTGCCAAGACCACAGCCCTTTGAGGTCTCCCTAGAAGGGTGCCTAGACAACACCCGCTTTGGGGCTCCAAGCGCCCTGATAAGGGGACTAATTGGGGGCCTTACACCTAAACTAACCCCTAGGGGATCAAAGTTTAGGCCTCCCAACACCCCCAAAATATTGACAGGCTCCAGGGACCATGTTTGGAGCTAGGGTTAGGGCTTTGATGAAAGCAGTCAGCGCAAATCAAGACTTTTCGTGTCATCCTCCGTATGCCATGTGTCTTCGGCTTTCTTACGGGTGCTTTAAGCGAAGGACCCTGTGTTTTGGGGCCTCCCTAAGGTACCAGTGGCCCCGCAGCAGGGGTTAGGTTCACAGTGCTGAATCCCTGGCACCCTAATATCATGTTTTCACTATCTGCATGGACAAACGATTTTGTTGGGCGTTAATATTTGCTGGACGACAAATTCTTGGTGCCCCCCAAGCTCTGGCGGTACTATGATATCAGGCTGGCCCTCACGTTTTGACCGTTATTCTACGTCCACTCTCCAGAATTACACCAAAGTTCGTACATCTCCTACGGACTCCAGTCTTGGGATTAAGTAGTATTGCTAATTTGTGTAATACCACCCGGATTGTAACATTCTTTATATCTATTGCGTGGATACGGCTCAGATGTCTTTCCAACTTGCTCCCACATGGGCGAGGCATTAACGTAAGCGAATTTGACGAGCTTGATCATGGATTCCAGATTCAGTAAGTATGTCCTGAGAGTCAACAGCTAACAGCTCTACTCTGTTGAGATCTGATTGCTTCCTAGCCGCAGGGTGAGCTAACTACTCGCTTTAAATCTCCCTTCAACTTTATCGATAATTCCATGCTGCCAGAGACTCGAAGTGGGTCTGGAAGTACATCGTATATCCGCTCCAAGGATATAGCAAGAAGTTATTCCCAGCTTCATCTTTATAGTAGCTTCTACAATCCTGCCAGACACGGCTTTTGAGAGCTTCTTGGACTTCCTTAGTGTACTGTTGCTCATTCCTAGATTTGACCTCCACCATTCTTTTGGATTGCAAGATGACTGGTCTCGCCACTTTCAATATCAGGTCAATAAAATTCTCAATCGACGCCAGGGCTGAAGAGTGGGCGGCAATGGAATTTGGGCCGTTGAGTAGAAACAAGTTGGGGAACCCGGCGACCGAAACTGATTTATATGCAGCTCTGCCTCCAGAACGCGCCCAATGCTCGTCCAGAGTGATGCCATCCTGCCCTGAAATAAGGATACTGGAGCGTGTGGTCTCGAAGCCAGTTGCCAGAATCTATCCAACCAAGCTGAGCTAGGTTTACGTAGCAATACAGGTTCAGGAGTACTTACCACCACGTCTGCATGATGACGCACCTCAGCCTTTGTGACGATAGCGTTAGTTTCAATTCTACCTATGGGATCGGAAATCAGTTGCATTTTCTCCTCATGCAACGCTGCGAGGTACTGGGAATCAAGAATGGTTCGTTTGCAGCCAAACGGATAAGCTGGTCTGAGGTACGACCAGTATATTGCAGGTGCTGTGGACCGTACGTATCTTTGCGAGGCTGCGGAACTCCTCGCGCGGGCTCTTCCGCCCTGCCCGAGATCAGTCCTATAGGAAATAAAAGCGTAATCAAGCATGTGAAATAATAAGCATCTGATGAGATTGAAAAGTAATGGTACATGCTCAAGAGTATATCTCCAAGCTCCGCTGATAGTTGGGTTTACTCGGCGGACATAGTGTTGAGGTGAGCGAATAAAATGGTTGAGGCTGTTAACCTTGCTCAGAATACGAGGGATGAGTTGGGTTGCAGAGCCTGTGCCCCTGTAAGTATGGAACATTTGAGATGAAAGGTGTCAACCTACAGCCATTTCCCACCACCGCAATGTTCTTTCCATGAAGCACAACATCATCTTTCCATTTCGCAGTGTGCAAGACAGGGCCTTCGAAATCTTCGAGTCCTTCGATGTTGGTTTTTGTGGGCTGAACAAATGTTCCAGCAGCCGAGATTAGGATCTTACTGGACTGCGTAAATGTCTGCCCGGTCACAAGGTCCTCGAGCTGTAGCTTCCATGTGTTCGATTCGCCTTGCCACATAGCCGTTTTGACGGTGACATTTAGGATAATCCGTGATTCAACATCGTATCTCCGGGCGAAACAGCGCATGTATTGCAAGATCTCGGATCGCTCAGGGTACCACTTGGAATACTTTAGATTAGGCGCGAAAGAAAGACTGTAGAGCGGAGAAGGTATATCCACGCCGCATCCTGGGTCTGTCCTGTTCGTTCAGGCAACCTAGGCCATTTTACCTTAGGATCCAAGGTAACTTACATGAATTTGACCACCAAGTGCCTCCAAGTGAGGCAGATTGCTCGAAGAGCACATAGTCTCTGAAGCCAAGCCTTCGATCCAATTGGGCACCCATGGCTAAACCTGCAAAGCCGGCGCCCACTATAACTATCGATCTGTACGGTAAATTAACTTCCATAATTTAGTATTTGAGCAGCGAGGGTGTGGTCAGGCGGCTACGGGCCGATATCTATGAAGGTCAGTGGACCAGCAACCGTACGACTGCCCGTGATTTTAGGGTAGGAGCATCGCCCCCCAATTCGCAAGTTTATAGCTCATCCACTAAATTTGACTAATACTATAAGGCAGATGCAATCCTTACATAATCCGGGCGTAAACGGACTCAAACCAAGCTTCCTAGTTCGCATCGGAAGAACCATTTGACGTGCAGTAAATCCAAACCTAGGACGATGACATGGCTGTCTCATGTACATGAGGCAGTGTTCAGCCAGGGCGTTGCCCTATCTACGCAGCACCAATATCTACACGCTAAACTTTGGTCTAGCGCAGTGATGCCTGAAGACCTGTATTGGTGGCTTTGCTTTTGGCTAGCATGCTTTTGCAAGCCAGAGGCTATGCTGTGCAGCATTACTCCGTCGAAGCGTAGAAAAGCTTCGTAAATAGACAATCCATGGGTCTGAACGAGCTACTGCGACAAATTGCTTGCTACAACGCGATAATGCGTAGTGCTATCTCCAGTGACGTTCGACACGATGATGATTTAGAGAATCCAGTGCAGTTTGATATCAATGCAGCACAACTGAGAACTTGGCCCTTCCTTCGAATTTTGACTCTTGGATTTCTTGTTGAGTAGCTGGGCAACTGTCACGAGTGAACTTACTAACTGCTGATTCTAGAGCTCTAAGCGACATATGACCACTGCACAGAAGGAGTCCGTTGCTCTTCAACCATGTAGGTCTTGCTAACTGGGCACGTTACTCTGAAAATATTAAGGTTGATTAGTCAATCCCGTAGAGATCCAGCTTACAAGGACACTCACGTCGACGCCAGAGTGCCAGGAGCCGACCAATGAATACACCAAATGGTACTTGAATTTTCTGCAAGCACGCTTGAAACAAATATCCTGTGATGTCACCAACGTCATCCAGACTGTCCCAGTCCAACCAGAGTCCCTCCCACGTTCCGACCAAATGTATGATTTGATCGAGGTTGTCGCAAAGAGCATTTCTGGACAGAGCGAGCTCACGTTCGATGCCATTATTGACAATCTTAAGGCGAAATCCCTTCTGAAGACCAACGACGAAGCCAAGTTTTTCACTCATCAATTGGTTTTTATTATCACCGGAATCATAACGATGCTCTACGAGCCTTCTCTGCAACCGGGAAGTGGTAGACTCGTGCTTACCGCTGAAACGACGGAAAGGCACAGGCCGCCCCGGAATGTAACGTGGGTGAAGCACTACCTAGAAGAAACGGACATAACAGAGCACCCTATTAATGTGCTCTTGACGCATCTGAGTACCTTGGAAGGCCCAATCCCCTGCCAAACCAACGAGAGTTCTGGACTAGAGCAAGATGCCTTGCAAGCTTCTAATCTATGCTACTACGCACTCACACGTATGGCCAACATCAAAATCCAATGGGTGGAGAATGTTTGCGAACATCTGGAATTTGATCAGCGGAAAAAAGTCTTGAAGATATTCTGTTTTCCCTCATTCTGCGCAATGATGTGTTCAGGGAATCCAGAATTAACCTTCCTTGATAAGTAAGTGAAACCTCACACTCCGATAAGCTCGACTCATGAGAATGACCTAGATTGTTCGATGAATGCTTGCCAGAGTCATCAACCATAATAAGATCAGATTATTCGAGATCTGCTGCTCACGAATTCTTTCGCGAGATTATTTTTACGTACCGCCTAATTTTCGGACAAAGCAAAGACTCGTGGAGAGCATACCGCAAGACGCACGGTGAAAATTTGAACAAGGAACAGCACAGAGCACATTGGGATCCTCTACGTCACATTCTCTGCGCAAATGATTGGTCCAACATATCAGTCTATAGTGAGCTTGATGCTCCAGATGTGAGGGCTGTGTACTCAGCAAGATCTGATTTCCCTTTTTTCGCTAAGAGACTCATCAATCTCCAACAATACATTGCAACCCAATCTCCGAACGACTGGAAAGCACTATGGCGAGACCGTAGAGACGTAGCGCGCTTTTGGGCTTTGTGGGCGGTTGTGATTTTTGGTGGCGCAGCCATTTGTCTCGGTATAATTCAGGTGGGACTGGCAGCAGCCCAGGTAGCGAGTGCTTTTGGACGTTCTGAGTCTAGGTTTTGAGCCATGTATCGCTGAGCATGGACGATGTAAGAGAATAATGCGTAAGTATATAGAGACGTTGTTAAAGTTAGATTTCAATACTCACCACACAGAGTAGTACTTTATTAGACATTTATTAAATCCTGGAAAGCTATGAATAAGGTTGGGACCATTAAATCTTAAGTTTCAGCGGTATCATTAGCTGTAAGTCATCTGGCGTTAGTTTTATATGCATGACTTGTGCTCCATTCTCTCACACAAGAATCACGCGAAATGTCCGTCAATAGTCTGGTAATATCCTGGTGAAGGTATTAGCAAGTTGCCTATAAAAAATGATCAGACATTTGAGCCTCTCTGATTGAACCGGTGATTTGATATGATACTCATAAGAGAATGGAGCATAAGTCATGCAAATGACGGGGGAATTTAAGTTAAGTCCAATACACATCAAGCTCCTCTAGAGTAGTAACCATTCGTATCATACACTTATTAAGTGCGAAAAAGGTATAACGAAGGGTTAGAAACCCTTAGAGCTACTATTTCTGGGGGTATAATTAGCATCGGCTTATCAAGTATTGGCTTCATATGCATGACTTATGCTCCATTCTCTTACATTCTAGTTAAGTCGCATATGTAGGGTTTGCGCCAAGGCATATCCTATCCAAGGCACGTTAGGGTACCCGTTCCCGCACGTTTCGTCATAGGAGGGGGAAAACGTCGCCCACCTGAAGACGTCTTTTGTCTTTTGTCAATCAAATTATAGCAACTTTCAACAATCTCATCAATTTTTCTAACACTGATCCTCGTCACCCTAATGGATGATCCTTTTCTCGATGTCTTTGACATCGCCGCCGTGGTACTCGACACCTCCGCATCGTCTTGAGAGTGGGCCAAGGTTGGCGGTTCTCTTGGCCCAAATGTCTTCTCCCAAGCACTCATAACCTGAAGCAGCTTTTCCTCCTCGTTTTCTCTAGCTATCAAATTCATTCCAAAGGCTCGACCGTTGAAGTCTGCGAACCCAAGAGGTACCGTGGCGACAGGATAGCCAGCGGCAGCAGCGACACTCGCAATACGAGCATCAGCTGGGCCCATAATCACATGGATATCATTCTCTTTCAGAGAGTTTTCGATTGCGCTACGTGTCTGGTTCCTCGTGATGGCCAAACCTCGATCATATCTTTCGTGTGTCATACTATTTTTCAATACCTCCAACAAGACGTCCTGGTCTGGGTGCTCTACAAGGCTTCAGTCACTGACGGATACACGAAGTGGTGTACTTACCATTAGGCATCTCCAAATCCTTGTTTTCAATGTTGAAATCAATGAGCTCTTCAAGAGTATGAACGACCCTCCGTCTCCTGAACAAGGCGCTGAGATCTCTCAATCTCCGGATACGTTTGAGGCTTCTGAAGAACTCCCTGGGAGGCCCAAAACCTTTATATCTTTTGAAAAGTCCGAGGTATTCACCCAGTGAAGCCTTGAAATCATGACCTGGCTTTGTAATTAGCCACATACGAAGGTCTTATCGAAAGGTAACCCACCCATCAGATCATCAATGTCCTCACCACCATTGGCTTGTGTCCCATCCATGTCTATTAAAGTCACTGCCGACACTACTCGAGCCTCAGTTTCCCTGCGTATCTTCATTTCCGCATTGCTCATGGCATCGAACTGGCTTTTGATTAGCACATGATTGCTTTCAGTGCAGGACTAAACGTACGGTTTGCTTGCGGAAACTTTCATTCGGCTCTACCACGAATTCGGCAGGCTGCCACAGGCTAGGATCGACGAACCCCACCCCTAGACCCTTCCAGGAACCCTCCAGGTGTGAAGAGTCGAATGTACGCCCTAATAAGATACCCATGATATTGGCAAGATCTCTGGGGGTTTTTGCGAGTCCGCCCACACTGTCAAATTCTGGAGATATTGGTTGAATTCCAGCACTGTCCACTGATCCAGGTGTTGCTTTCATTCCATACAGCGCGGCCCGGGTCGCAGGCTGCACCAGCGAACCATCTGTTTCCGTGCCGATCGATACCGGAGCGAAGCCTGCAGCCACTCCTACAGCGCTCCCGGATGATGAACCACATGGTGTCTAGAAAGGATCAGGATGCAATATCTGCTTTGCTTTCTGGGTCTTGCTCACACTATGACCTAGGAAGGGGGCGCTTGCAACTTCACCTCTGACATAAGGTGATCTAGTCTTAACAGAGTCGTCAGCCACGCAATTACAAATCTTTATATGGTTAACATACCTGCCCACCGACCGCAGACCAACCACTGGTCATCATTGAGCCTTTCATTCCTCCGAGCTCCTGACGACCTGGATATCAATATGGGTTTATACTTTAAGCACGATCAACAACCCACAGTCAGATTCGTCTTGGCTATGATGATCATGCCGGCTTTGATCAGGAGATCAACAACAGCAGCATTCTTTTTGGCTTTGGCCCCCTTCAGTGCAAATGAGCCGCAGGTGGTATCCATACCCAATGTTGGAGTGCACAAGGTGTCCTGATGCCCATGTTATTAACGATTCTCAGCTTATATCTGACACCATCTGGGCAAGAAACCTTAATAATAATCGGGATTCCGTACATTGGCCCTCGAGGTATGTTCTTTCTCTTTCGTCGGAATCGCTCCTTGTCCAGCTTTCTCGCCTCTTTCACGGCCTTTTCCCGGGCAATAGTGGAGATGACAGCATGGAGACGAGCACCTTTGTAGTTGTGCCTCTCAATCTGGTCTAAGTATACACCGACCAATTGCTCACTCGTTAATTGTCCAGCCTCGAGCAGGATTTGCAATTCGGCGGCTGAAATTCTCAAGAGGACACTCTCAGACAAATCGTCGTGTTGTGGCTCTAGAGGCTTCTCATAGCTGCTGCGCATTGCTGAATCCATTGGAAAGCCCAGTGGCCTCCGGTAGCATATAGAGAGCGCCCAGCCTGAAGAAGGCTCTTTCTCCTGGAACAATGCACAGAAATGGCAGATAATATGCAGCAAAAGGACCACTCTGAGTGTTAAGTCTATCATGAAAAGAAGAGATGGGGCTTGTTCAGAGCGTTGATTTTGGCGGAGTTTGAACTTGGCAGTACGACCCGTATGCGTACGCCCTGGAATGGATACCACTCGGGTGGGATCTTACAATTCCATTGGATGGTTTTGGCATGGTAAGGCAGCTTATGTAAATAGCGATCGCTTATCGCTCGCATATCGCTTCCCATCGCATACGCTAAATATTTGCCCTATTGAGCTAATACATCAAGCGGCAAGAACTTCGAAAAATTACGACGCTTTAGCGGCGTATCATTTGAATCGTACGCTTGCTGGGTCTGTAATAAGGGGTCAAACCAATTTTTGCCGCTGAGATTTTCTCTCCGAAGGTCTGGCAGCCATGAACTCTGTGAAGACTACCTTAGACTTCCTCGCGGACAGCCCGGTCTACGATACTCAAAAACCTTTTGTTGTTCTGAGGGATATCAACCACAGAGGAAAGCACAAGAATGCGCAATTAACCAATATCGAGTGGGAGGTCCGACCTGTCCTTGTCAACGACTTGAGGCTCCAGTCGAGCGACTTTACCCTCGAAAGCGCGGGTTTCCAGATCCTTGACCATGTTTCCTCGCATCTCCAGTTCACTGATATACCCTCCATGAGTAGATACCAGCAAGAGACTGAGACCACTCTAAGAAGGCTCTTCGAGGCAGATTTTGTACTCTGCTATGATTGCAAGGTATCTTCTCAATAGCAACTTCACATTTAGGCTATTGCTCACTCGTGTCAAGCTACGCAAGAATGGCAAGTTCGAAACTGACACGATTGATATCAATGACCCTTTGACTATTGAATTACCACCAAAAGGCCTCCATGGTAAGGTATATTCACCCCCGAATGGGCAAATAATGACCTGAATAGTCGGTAAGTCTATACCTTAATCTAGGCGACAGAGCGACGAGCATGATCGCCAATGCAACGAAGACAGCACTTTCGACAGTTCGCCAAATGTGATCGAAGATCGCCTCAACAATGAAGAAAAGAAGCTGTTCCTACGACCTGGCAATAGAATTCGTATCATAAAGTAAGTTGAGTAGGGACCTAATTACCAATCCTGCGACACTCTAATATCCTTTTCAGTACTTGGCGGCCGTTGATACCGAAGCTCGAAGACCGACCTTTGGCTCTATGTGACTTTCGATCTGTAGCAACTGAGGATCTGGTTGCCGTCGACCGTGTATTTCCTGACCAAGCAACAGAGGGCTATTATTTGCGTTACAACAGCAAGCAGCGGTTTTACTGGATATCACACCAGACTCCAAAAGAACTGCTTGTCATGACTCAGTACGATACCAAGCCAGGTATACATGCCAGATGTAAGTCTGTACGCAGTGTATCCAATTCTCAGAGATTGACGGTACACTAGACTGTCCTCATGTCTCTTTTCACAATTCACAGGCTGCCAAAGATGCACCTCCACGTCAAAGTGTGGAGACAAGGTCTATTGTAATTAACAAGGCGTTAGTGTAACCTGCAATGATCTTGGTATCCACTGATATCGTAGCGTTGGATCAACAGTACTGAATCATGGGTAGCTGATAGCGAGCTATCAGTAGGATATCATTGGTTCTCGGTGACCAATAGGAGAGATATCCCAGCCTGCATGGCTGGCGCAGAAGGCATATCCAGGCATCAGCAATGGTGTGCATGAAGCTCTACTTTAATGTTCAGCTCGCACTAGACTCGCATTTGGCGGCTCTGCGACCCCGAACCACGACCTAAGGGTGGGTATTTCACTTATATAACCTTTCTGTTGCCGTCGATGTGCCAGCCGAAGCAATTCATTCTCTTCAAAAGGGTACTAAACTTCTCATCGACATAGACTGTCCAATCCTCAGAATCGTGTTCCCAATTGCACACAATCTTACCATGGCGGAAGAGACCACTAGAAATTCATGTCAAGCGGATGACCGCAGCTCACTTAGCAGTGGTCATAGCGACTACAATAGGTCTACTCAAGGCTCCGATCTTTGGGCTAGTGTTGCACGTACGGGCTTCCCTAATAAAAATGACAAAGTCCAACCCTGGAAGGAAAACGAGCTTGGTCCTACCCAGCAATATCGCCCTTCGCGCTGGAATTTCCTCGGGCGAGCTTGGGATAGTATTATGGTGGCAGTGGAGGAAATCATCGATTTGGGAACTGGGAAGACGTAGTAAGAAAATCTTGCCAGCCAAGGAACCAACATTATTAGCTGACCTGTGGGCCAGAAATATATTCTAGCAATCAAAGTGGGGGCTCAAGCATTGGTGGATCGATTTTCCATGCTGGGTTCGATGTGCGTTAGCAGCGAGAAGCACCTTCATGATATCAATTGACGTGGCGCGACTTATGTTCAGATCATGCGGATTCCTGCGTGTAATTCTCGTGTAAAATTCCGCTCTAGCCTGGTTTCGTGCAGGGGAGGTATAAGGCTCATGCAGACTGTAACCGATAGAGTTAGAACCGCGTATGACAATTGACTATGCTGCATGTTGCGCCCAGCCATGTTGCGCGCCCAGACCCTGTTCCGTGAGCGTGGGACGTGATCGACGCTGGAGGTTGCAACTCCGCGAGGGCATGGCATCATCTGATATATCACGTCCAACCTTTTGATGCTCAGCCAAGATTGAGCCAGGCTTACAATACCACGCCCGGAATCGAGGAAGTCGACGCGCCCGTCCCGTTTCAGCTTCGTTCAAAGCCCCCACAGGAGCCAGGTTGCCAAGCCTGCCACGAGGCACTTCACAGCCTGACTGCTCAGTGGGTCCTCATCACCTGGCTTCTGCATCATTTCACTCTTCAATGACTAGAGGATCATCCATTGATTCGTGAAGAGAATCGTATACATATCCAGTTGGTCCTTGCATGCGTAGCAACAACAAATCATTCGCTTAGCGTATCTTAGGCTTCGCGAAAACAAACCTACACGTCAGATTAGCAATCCTGGCCGGATATCATGGCTACCCGCCGAGATTCAGATTTTCGGTCTCAGTGTAGCAGGTCAATGACCGACCAGACACTCGCTGCAGAGGAACCTTATGAGGATGAGGAGTGATTTCCATACCCGATTGTCGTGAGAAGTGGAGAAGGCTTACATTCGCCCAGAAGGGATTGCTATGCATTCACCATGCAATGGGACGACGCACAGCGCCGTGCTCGAAGTAAATTAAAACCCAATGAGATGAAGATGGTTGAACGTTTCCACAGGCCGGAGCAACTCCTGGAAGATCTCGAACGATTAAGACAAGAACACACTGGAAGTGTTACAGAACAGCTGATTGACCGCATCTTACCTTGCTTCCGGGTCATGATGTATCTTTATTTTATACTCATTACATCGATGCCAAACGAGAAGATAAAGATCACTTTGCTATGGGGGATCCTTCATGTTATTGTCAAGGTATGTAATTCCAATGCCTCCTAGCTTATAGATCTCATTGGCATTAACAGGGACAATTAAAACACGACAAAATATTACGCAAGCTAGAAGAGATGCTGGTGAAGATGCGAAATGAGTTGAAGTTGCTCAAAAGACTTGCTGAAGACGACTACAATGCCGAAACGCGGAATGGCATCGTTATGGTCTTTATAGCACTGATTAACTTCTGGGTCGAAGCTGCTGTTTTTTTGAGAAAGAGCCCCCAAGGTAAATATTGGAGACTTGTGCTTGTCGAGCTCGCCAACAGACTTATGGTTCATAGAACGTGCACTATTGGAGGGGTGGTCTGCAGTGAACAGGAAATTCGAATCAGCAATCAGCGAGATACACCAAGCTATAGAGCACGTGAAAGGTATCTCGCTGACAAATCAGCGTAGGCGTAACGATACAGAGCTCCTATCGACGATGAGCATCAACGAGCCAAGCACGACAGGCTTTCCATGCTACGAAGTACCTGAATCTGGCCAGCTTTTCGTTGGACGTGAAACAGAATTGAAGAAAATGAAAGATTTCCTCGATCCATCGATCAATTCGAAGAAGTTGAGAGCTTACGTCGTGTATGGACTTGGTGGTGTTGGTAAAACCGCACTTGCACATGCGTTCGTAGACCACTGTAAGGAGGTCGACGCGTACGATGCGATATTCTGGATTCGGGCTGCCACTTCCGCAGAATTCATTGACTCTTTTGGAGAGATTTGTGAGAGACTAGAAGTATCTGAAACACCGAATAGCATCGATGCGGATACCCGTGTGATGTTGGTGAAGAAATGGTTACAGAAGACCAGTCAGTAGTTGATCTGTCTATTTTCCTTGCTTTCCTTGTTCGACATACTAATACATCGCAGAAAAGCGCTGGCTGTTGGTGTACGATAACTTGGACGATGTGGGATTGCTAAGAAGATATCTTCCATCTTCATCTTGCCCAGGCCCAATCCTGGTCACTACTAGATATCAAGACGTAGCGTGTAATGTCCCCGGTATCTCCGAGAAATTAAAATTGGACGTTTTCAACGATCAGGAAAGCGCCGATGTATTCCGAAGTTGGAGGACACTCCACGATTCGAATGCCAATCCAATCGGAGAAGAGAAGGACACTGAGGAGCTTTTGGGAAGGGTCGGAGGTCATGCCCTCGCCGTTTCACTATTAGCTACCTACATTGGGCGTCAGCGATCTAAGATAGGAGACTTTCTTCAAACTTATGACCGACTCAGTCGGGTTATACATAGAACGGCGCCAGGAGGCAACACACATTCCCTTGCGACAGTGTTCGAAATCCATTTCAAAAGTATTCAAGACACAGATGCGTCACAGATGCTAGGCCTGCTTTCTATGCTCAGTCCGGAGGTTATCCCTTTGGAGCTATTCTCACCAGAGGACCGAGGGCTGGCGTCAGATTCAGCACCGTGGACAGGGGACCTGGAACGGTAAATACCCAGATGAGGCCTTCTTTTACCTCATTATTAAAATACTGGCTGATTGTCGTGACTAGAGTTGAAGTAGCTGTAAATACATTGATGGGTGCTGCCCTCATCGAGCGGAGTGGGCCGGTTATCTCATTACATCAGATGGTGCAAAAAGCCTTCATAGACAGCTCTTGCGGTCTTCAATCCTCGGGCGTCCAACAACGGGCTTTCCAAATAGCCGCAAGTTTATTGAATTATCGATTTCCAAAAATGGGTGGCTCGGTGTCGCTCTACGGTCGTTGGGGGGAGTGTGCCAAGTATCTCAAACATGCACTTTCCTTAGCAAAATTATTCGACTCATCCAATTCGTCAGACAGCGCCTTGAAGTCCTCCGCAAATCTCGACGAGCTCTTAAAAAATTGTGCGTGGTACCAGTATGAGATTGGTGAGCACGACGAAAGTCTTAAAACTTTACGAATTGCCTTCGATACATGCGAAGACCAGACGGGGCTGATCTATTCTCAGCTCTGCAACAATGCAGCGTGCATATACTACGAGCTGAATGATCTTAACAATTGCAGGATATATAATGAAAAGGCTCTAGGCATCAGGAAGAAGAAGCTCAAGGGTGATGATGTTGACCTTGCCAATACATACAGTAATCTTGGCTGCCTCTTACTCTCCGAGAACCGCCTCGATGAATCATTGGAGATGTATCGAAAGGCAGAGAATATTGAAAGAAAATATACGCAAGATGATCCGGAATACCTTTGTTTGACTGTTTTGAGTATAGGAAGGGTTCACTTCGTCAAGAAGAAGTTCGACATTGCTCGGTCTCACTATAATCAGGCTAAAAAGATGGCTTCTCCAGATGGATGGGTGATGGCAACGTTAGTGACCCCATGAGGACATAGAGTCTTTACACCCTTGCTGCACTTGCGTGCATCTGTGCTGATGTCTTTCTCTCAGAGTTATGTTCGACATTGGGAATTTGGAACTAGCCAATAATCGCCTTCTTGATGCTAAGGAGGCTTATGAAGCGGCCCATAGGATCACGCTCGAGAAGGGTCCTACGCATATGCTTCACGGCTCATTAGCTTACAAGCTGGGCATGGTAGAAGCGGGATCTGATGATTTTGAAAAAGCTATGTATGCTTGGACTGACCGTGCTTGTATGTCTAAAAGTCTTGGGCTGATTCTTGATAGACATCATTTCGACCAAGCCCTAAAAATTGCAAATCACAAAGGTACCCAAGGGGCCATTGCTCGAATCAAGCGGCAGAAAGGCTTGGTAATTGGTATGACGAGAAATATGTCTCAGGAGAAGCTTCGGGAAGCCGAAAGTCTGAAGGAAGAGGCAGGGAAGATTCGGAGCATTATCATTGAGGGTTCGCAGTTGAGTAGCCAGGACGATGATGCTGCTTACGACGAGCTTGTGTGTGGATATTATCGTTGAAACAACATGCTTCTAGTTTCCCTTTCTATACGTTCGGGTTTTTTTCCCAATGATTTGCGTTGACGTAGATAGATGTTACGATATACATGATGATGGTATGCGAGCATACGAGATATACTTTCCATGGGATTGCCTGCATGATAATAGATATAGTATCACAATGGAGGAAGACGTGGATCTGATGGTAAACACTGCATAGCCCGAGGAATCTGGATCTATCTGAGGAAGCTCCGATATACATAATGCTCTGCAAGTAAGATGCGCAGGAATAGGAGTAGAAGACGCTAGAATGCCAACGCTATGTGGAAATGAGAACATGTTGGTGGTGGCAGCTAGGCGAGGATGGTACGAAAGATGGAAGATGGAAATGGAATAGCCATATTGCAACATGTAGTCTTCTCGAAGATAGGGCTTTTTCGAACCCTGACTGGTGCTATAGCCGAGAATACGATCACTAAGTGTAAGTGACACCATGCAAATGGGGAATAGAGTTGGGGAACAGCTGGTATGAAGCAGATCATTAAAGCAAAGGATAGGCGAATTAAACGTGTATAAGTTGCATTCCAGAGGTGGTTTTTTTCCATATATGGATCGCAGAAATTTCCAGAGTATCCTTCCATATATCTCGGCGCAAGCTTTTACTACCATTGACGCCCGCCATTCCTAGACGGCGTCGCCGTCTATAGATAGAAGAGATTTCAACCACCAACGTCAACACTTACTGTCTCACCATCTTGCCCCCGTCATCGCTCCAGCTTCATTTGGGAAAGCCTATTACCAATGAAGTACCAAAGATAGGAATAGGCAGCATCGCAATCAACCAGATGGTAGGCGGCGACAAGAATTTTGATAAAGCTAGGATAATTGCAGCCATGGAGCCATTGCATCCATGGATGGCATGATCCACCAGTGGAATGCAACATATTGAATAGCCAGATTTTTGTCAAGAAGGCAAGTTCAGCAGTGGACAGGGTCTCAAACAAACTATTGTCCGTGAAGCTATAGACAGGTAAAGGTCTCAAGAACTCAAGGTGTTGGTAATGTTCAAAGCGATATTACCGGACTGAGATGGACCTACATTTTTTTATTATTTTGTTTTTACGGGTCGGCTTTGGGTAGGGCTTTGGGTCGGCGTTGGGAGGTCTCTAGGCCACCCCAGCCTATTATGTAGCGTGCCCCTCGATGAAAATTAGGTCTAGAGGGGTGCCAATATTTTTGTCCCCCACGAGAGAGGCTATTTGGATCTTAAATCCCACTATTCGGGGTCCCTTCACTCGAAGTACAAAAGTACCCACTGGAAAGCTCAAGTTTGGGCCCTACAGGCCCTATTAGTAGCCCCGAAGCGGGTGTTGTCTAAGCACCCCTCTAGTGGTGAGCTCATAGGGCTGAATTTTTGACACGCTGAGATGGTGACCGCTCCGAAGCCCACCCAAGCTTTTCCCCCACACTCAGCAGCGGCTGTGCAAGAATCAGAGTCGCGGGCGCTTGATTTCATGAGAAGCACGGTGTCGGAACTCTTGCGTCCTTGTAAGTCTGAGATCACGGTTGTGGAGACTCCCTAACAATGATCAAGTACCTCAACCCCCCTTCATACCGCTGGAGTCGTCTTATGACAAGCTACATGGATGTTCCAAAGATACCTGGCCCAATCTAACCCTGGGGAGCAAGATGGTAGAGACATCTGTAGTATTTGGCAACGCCTACCTAAAATGGAAGAGCGAACTCCACAATATTCCTCATACCGCTGGAGTCATCTTATGACAAGATACATGGATATTCTAAAGACACCTGGCCCAATATACACGACTTTATCATAGCGTTATTAGGATTGTCAGTCTAAGCGGGGTCCAGAGATGGTATCAGTGAATGTTTGGAGCCTATCAGTAATGATATGGGAAAGTAAATCTACATGTAAGAGTCTTCTGTTAATTATGACTTGAATGATGAATACTAATAACCATCTTTTAAGCTAAATTGCCTCCATATGGTCCCCACTGGAATCCACATTCAGTTTCAACGGTGGATATGGACTTTCATAGTCCCTAGCTCTCACTGCGGCGTTATTGACCTCACATCATTGGTCAGATATCAACAAGGGCAACCAAACGGACAGGACCCTAGATATATCAATCTTGCACAATAGCTCAGAGAGAAGGAGAGAAGGAGAGAAGGAGAGAAGGAGAGAAGGAGAGAAGGAGAGAAGGAGAGAAGGAGAGAAGGAGAGAAGGAGAGAAGGAGAGAAGGAGAGAAGGAGAGAAGGAGAGAAGGAGAGAAGGAGAGAAGGAGAGAAGGAGAGAAGGAGAGAAGGAGAGAAGGAGAGAAGGAGAGAAGGAGAGAAGGAGAGAAGGAGAGAAGGAGAGAAGGAGAGAAGGAAGCAACTGGTAGGTACGGCTCTCGCCAGCTTTGTGGTCTTTAGAAGATTTACTTCTTTATCATAGCGTTATTAGCATTGTCAGCCGAAGCGGGGTCGTACAGCAGATTCCAGAAGCGGTTGCTTCTGTCCTAAACACCAATAGTCATCGAACTAGCCCTATTTTCCCCTTCCTCCCCAGCAGCACTCGTACTACCAAAATGACTCGTATCCAACAACCCAAAATCCCAACCCCCAACCATAGCGCTATCCGGCGTCGTCACTGTGCGATCTTTCGGCGGAACCTGGGGCCGTACATTCGGTGGCCGTATCATGACAATATGCTTATATTTATAAGCCCCACGCCCTTCTCTGTATCTATTGAGATAAATCTCCATCTCCGTGACTTCTTCGAAATCGGCCTTGCGAAATAAGGGATAGCCGGCGGGCGAGGCTTCGAGATAACATTGCAGGCGCTGCTTGTCGGCGAGGTCGGTGCCCCATTTCACTAATTGGGAACCGGCGCCGCGACCCTGGTGAGAAGGGTGCGTATGGATTATATCGAGGACTGAATATGCGATATCGTCAATGCCATGCAAGCAATCAACCTACATAGCCATCCTGGACAATGTATATAGTACTTACCCCACAATCTCGGCGCGAAACAGCCAAAATAACATTCCAGCGTACATTCACCCATAGCATGACATTCATGTCTTCTATTCCTTATAATCCCCCTCCTCGTCCGACTAATTATATCATTCCATGCCCTCAACGCCTTCTCATTAACCTCCTTTGGCTTCTCGGGCTCGCCAACATGCGCCCAGCTCCCACTACGCTGCGTCTTCTGAGCTCCTGGCCACTCATCGATGTCCTCTTCCGGGTAAACAATCCACTTCGCAAAGGCGACTATTTCGCCTCTCTCTGTATCGGTAGCTTTCACGAGTCGGACAGACGGAAATTGTATAGCCCTGTTATACGAATCCCGTGTGAATGCTGTGAGATCTGGTGTGGGCCCCTGAGGGTACAGCGTTTGGATCAGAGGATTACTGAGGAGGGCGGCCCATTGGATGGTTGAGAGATATGGTATGTCAGTGGGGAGAGCGGGGGCGATATTGAAGACCATGCTTAGGTCATGAAGCTGTGTAGAGGGGTGGGCGCAGTGACAATAAAAGGATTTGGCAGCCAATAATAATGTCCGTGATTCTCGGATTCATGCATGTTGCCATGCATGCTATGACGGGAGCTGTGCCCCCTCCTTGGGAAGCTTTGTTGGTGATTCGCCGAAGAGGGTCGTCGAGTGCGGCAAAGTTGGAGTCCGGATATAGCCTAGTGTTAGGGCTTGCGGTCAGCGTTATCGTCCTCAAACGGCTACGCCAAAGCTGTGCCTTGTTATAGTCATGGCCTGGAGGGCGAAGCTGAGAGGAGAGAGTGCTTGAAGATAAAAATTGTGTATGACACAGGCTTAAGTCAAGGATAGCTCCTCTATCTAAAGGTTGTATCCCAATGTCACATATAACGACAAAGCTAGAAAGAAAATGAAGTGCCAGCCTCCCAATGTGCGTTTCGAACCGAGCCTCCTTCATAAGTCATTTCATAATCATCATGTATACCCCATAGACCTGACTCCAAGAGCGCTCAGCCCCCTGCTATTAGTATTAATCCCCTTGTACCTTTGCCGTATTTTCGTCATAAGTCATAAGTTTTCATACGTGACCATGTTTTCATTATCCGATCAACCCCATATCTTAGCTGTAACTGCTTTTGTTGCCAAGACTTCGATTCTCTTCGCGTATACCTTCATCATGTGCATGACCGGGTCGCCGAACACCACAGTTCGCAACTCCTGATCAGTTGTGACCTCCGCTTTCACATCAGTCTGACCATCAGCGCCGACATTCTGCGGGCCTCTTAGAATAACTAAGCGGCCCGCATTAGACAGCGTGCCCGGAGGCAGCTTCCAAACGGGAGCATTTACTGGTGCTGCAGGGGCGCTGACGGATCTTTTCGGCTTTGGCCGCTTGCAAGGTTTCAATGCTGGTTTCAATGCAGGCTTGGGCGGAGTCAGGCACTTTGTACCCGGAACAGGAGAGGCATAAAGATTGAGGAGAGACCTGATGTATGCTTTATCTGCTCTAGGCACTGGGTCACCCTCATTGATAAAAGACATAAAGAGAGATTTCTTATATTTTAAAGAGGAAGGTTTAGTGAGGGGCAGCAGCGAGATCGGCGGGGTGCCAAAGGTCAGGCAATGTATCCGCTTGAAGCCTATCCTGATATCAGTCATTGTCCACCGAGAATAGATTTGGGGGCGAGATCATACAGCCTGTCAATATATTGAGCTCTGACTTTGTATTCTGGGCGAGCATGTGTGCATAGAGTAAGCTTGCAACAGCTCCGCCCGCGGAGTGGCCTGTCATAAGCAAAGAGCAGGTACTGCGGCCAGGATCTTCGTCGAGGAGAGATCGAAGACGGGCGGCCACCGGCTTGACCATTTTGCGAGCGACTGACAAAAAGCCAGAGTGGCAGAGGTTGCCGGGATCGTCCTGTCAAGTGTGAGCGTTGTATGATCGCTAGAGGCCCATATCCTTACCAGAAAGCCCTCTGGAGATACTGGAGCGGAGTTAACATTCACAGCCCAGTCCATAAAGGTTTGACTACCACGAATGGCAAATACCACACAATTCATGTCATCGATTGGAACCGATTTGATGACCATTGCCTTTGTTCCCATTCGCCAATCGGCGTTAACGAATGCTTCCCTCTCTTTTCCCGTGGGTTTGGAATAAGCTCGCCTTGAATACTGAGCAGCAATGCAAAGAAGAGGATACGTTGGAAGAAACCTAGAATTCAGAATTAGCTCCGCATGCAATCCTCGAGAGCAAAATCACTCACAACTGTAATGAAGGGAGATTTGGTGGCAACTTGGAATTTGCATATAGATTTGCCTTCGTGAAATAATTTGTACTGGTAACTGCAGATGAGACGGCCTTATTTGCGCCTCGAGATACCTCCCTTCCTGCAGAGCCACCTCCACCACGAATGCCCGTCAATGGCACTTCCCGTATTACCAATTCACGCTCCTCACCCCGAAAGTCTTCGCCATCAATGGATGTAATGACCGCATCGAGTTTTGTAGAGATAAGCGCATGTAGTGTGCCATTGGTAATTTCTTCCATCGTAACTTCTTCCCATCGATTGTGAAAATTGCTCATACCTTGGCGTGCTACATCTGCCCTTGATATCTCGAGACTTGTCGTCGCATGGCGTGGCTGAGTCCATACTGCGAAACTCGATGGAGGCGATCTGGAATTTGTGGTGGAAACAGCTGTTGATGGTCGGGCTGTTGACGGTCGGGTCGGCGGAGAGCTGTGTTCCGGCGGACATATGAGGGAATACGGGGGCGGCTGGGCCAAGTCATATTCTGATCGTGTTCGCACCAGGACCGGCAGCGGTGGGGTGCTGATCTCGCGTGTAGGAGGTGGTAGAGATGGCGTCGGTGCGGGGGTTGGAGTGCTTTTGGCGGGCGCTTTCCGCCGCCTTGGTCTGCCGCCGAAAGGTGCAAACATTGTTAACAGCACAGTGTGATATATCAATTGCCTCCTGAACAGACAGATTTCAGGGGGATAATCGGGAAACAGAGTTCATCAGAGCTTCAGATAAGGGAGGGGCCCTTTCTTTCAGACCGTGCGGGGCGAAGCTCGCCGATGCAATGCAATATGTATGCAAAGCAGAAGCCTAGAACACAGCCTACTCCAGGGCGCTATTGACGGAAGCCACTTCTTGCTTGCTATTCGCCAGGGCATCAGGATGTCCCGCCCAGATTGTTAACCCACTATCGAAGGCATGCATGGGCCATGAAGATCTCCTCCTATAAGACCTAAGCCACTCCAACCGGCTACATATATTCCAGGAACGCCCCGGATAGTCAGGGTCTCCTCCCATTGCTATTCGATATATCTCTCCTTGTCAAGTTGCTTCGCTGGCTGCGCTATTCTGGGCGTATCTGGACCCCCGCGCTTTGCATCCATACGCGGACCTGCGTCTTTTTCCGTATAGGCTGGAATGGGAAGTATCTACTGTTAGTCCTCCAGTGTGCAGGATTGATTCCCTTCGACCCATCGCCTCATATTTTGGACCACTTGAGTGGTTCTACCCGTATTTTCTCAGGCATTTATGCATGATGAAGTCGAGCGCCGGCTAATACTGATAGTATAGAAGGCATACAACGAAAGCGTTACCCCATGATCACTACTATCAATGCACATCGACCATTAGAAAGATGCATGTGGGCCATGGCAGAACGACTATAACGCCATTTTGACAGGTGAGGACTAGGGACCCCATGCTATCCTGAGTGTGGGGTAATTCTTCCATAGAGAGGTAAGAACATCAGTTGCAAGCCTACACGCTTGAGTTTGAGAGAGAAGATATTGTGGGTATGGGACTTGCCACATCCATTCACGATCAAGCCTCATTATTGCACTATGATTGAACAAATCTGTGGTGATTCACCTTGATCCAAACTTTTCCCAAAGAGCGATGGCGGTTTCTTTGTTAAGAAGATTCAGCAACTTCTATGCAGCTATTTGTCCTTCTATGCTTCTTTCGGCACAGATATCCCTCAGTTGTCGTATGTTGTTAATGCTTCAGTAGACATTGTTATGGTGTTGAGCCTACTTTCTCCTGCTCGCGAAATCAGCATCTCAATGATGGTTCATGAGCCCGCCGCATCTCAGCATATGAGCATACAAATGGGAGAGGCATCGCCGTTTATACTTGCAATGCAAGGATGCCCAACCAGGCTGTCCAGGAAGAGCACGCCCACCATCAACGTTGCTTCATCCAGATTGCTTTCACAGCTTCTTCGAGCAGACACCACCATCCCACACTCTTGGCCATGCGCTTTGTTTGATATATAGCCAATGGATCTCGGCCTGACAACCCCGACGTCCGGGCCATGTTGCGGGAAAGTGTGGGGAGCAAAGCGTTCTTTAACCAGTGTTTTTGCCCCTTCTTCGGCTTGAAGCGGCAGCTACTGTCAAAGATGACCTTGTTGAACCCTGCATGGCGTTCAAATGCATGTATAGGCATTGCATCGCATATGCCATATCCCTGATGAATGCCTAAAGATCACAGACTCGCAGTGGATTATGCAGAGCTTTGTCGAAAGACATACGATGCCTCAGACTCCTCCTGGTGCGAATGGCTGCTAGGCGCATTCGGTTTTCAATCATGAACTCAATGCGCATTCGAGGAGAGCATGGCAAGAGCCGTGGGGAAGACATTTCCGAGAGCTAGAACATCTGAAGAACATGGAGGGTTCAAGATTATCAGGTTTGATGGTGGAATGCAGTTGGTGCCTGAAACGGCTCCTACTTTGCCAATGAGCATCAACATGAGTGCATAACGGTCAGTAGTAGAACGCGGGTTCCTAGTTTCTGTGAGGCGTGCAATGACAGCAAGGTACAATCGAATGCTTTCGAAGCTCTGAGAGATCGGTTAGAGACAGTGCGAACATAGTTTGTTCCGGGACAGTGGGTGAGACGAATCCAGGCCCGAGCTAGCAACTGCCGGACAATGCATTTCCATGAGTCGAGCTACTATATGCACTTTGCTTAGTCAAAAAAATTATTGGCCGTTCTGCGTGTGATTCACTTTCAATACCTCGAACGTGTGGGGAGCACCCGAGGCAAGTTAAGCTAGCTAATACCTTGATAGGTCGGGCTACTCCACGTTATGCGAAAGGGACGAGGAAGAGTAGCTGGTCTGAGTACCAAACGTCGTCGGCCCGTTAATATAACTATCATGTAATGGTTATCCAAAAGGCCAACCGGGAAAGAAAGGCTGCCGCTGTCAGGGAATTAGCAAGTCTATCTTCTCTGCGAGGACACCCTTGAAAAATAGCACAATGCCTTACACTAACAAGTTTGGTCCCTTTGCATTCTATCATCCTGGCAAGCAGCTGACAGCACAAGCTGCACGCATGTCCGAGACACCTCAGTGACGAACCTAGCATCCATCTTCGCTCAGCAAATAGCACTTAACGCGAGTACAAGCCCCACTGAGAGGCTGGAAAATAGGCCAATATCGTCAACGGAAGGATACAAGAATTCTGCTGGAAACTGGCAGATGGCGCCTCAGCCTACAAAGATCCCGGCTCTCATCTACTACCCCAGTGACCCAATATCATGTGCCTCACCATGTTGAAGTTCAAGCTGGGTGAGGCATTGTGCATATACATATACATGGAGGACCACCGGAAAGATTTCCCCCTTGCGCTTCTAGCCGCCAAGCTGAGCAGGGCGCTGCTCCAACCTGAGCCGAGTCTGAGCGTCTCTGAGCACGGCTGAGCGGCCCTGAGCACGGCTGAGCATGCCCTAAGCACACCTTGAGCGATGTAGGCAGTGCAGTGAGCTGGAGCCTAGAATCGCTTCCATCATTCATACGAATAGCTGGGGCTGCCCGTTGACTTCTAGCTCTGAGATTGGAGAACGGATGCACTTTCGAAGGCACATGAACTCCTCCCCCGTGGCCAAGAGAAAGGTATGTAATTCATAGTAGGAGAGTACCTAGCTATGACGTTTCCAGATATCTTTGCCACGCCCATAGCCTAATTATAAGCAGGCTTTCTTGCCTGTACTATTGCCTATGCCCTCTCAGAAGATAAAGGTATAACAATTCCTAATACTGTGAAACGGAGGAATCGCAGCCAGCCTTGGGAAAGGCCTTGCGCCCCGCTTACGTAACAGCTGCGCTCCTTAAACGCTCTGCCTGCGCAATACCAACATCCTACTTCTTTAGTGATCAGTCTTACTATCAATGCAATGGACATTCTGCGTATAACATTCTGCGTATATTATCTCACTATTCTATAAACTAATGTTACAGTGTTGGCTCTGACAGTAGCTCTTCTGATTTCAACGGCGAGCTTCTTCAAATTGAGTTCTGCTCCATTAGAGCCGTAGACCTTTCACAGAATATCTGTATTAAAATAATGTATCGACCCAGTCAAACGCGCTCTGTGCAAGTTGAGACCATGCGCCAATCTGGCAGTGTTCCCCGGCTCCAACATCAGTCGCGAACAGCACGTAGTGGGCTTTCTCCCCAAGGGCATCTGCCAACATCTGCGGCTGCCCGGCGGTACTATCATCATCTTGGCCAGCGCCAACGAAGACAGGGCTTGTGATTGAGTCTGTCAGTCCTTCGAGACCGATTGCCTGGAAGCGTGTCATCCAGTCGAACGGAGACGTCGTATTGAATGAGAATAGACCCTGATCGATAAACCACCGGACCTCGGTAGATGTCGTGGCATTGGTTCTTATCTCATTCATGACGGCGTCGTATGCAGTACTGTTACCCGAGGCGAAGAGCTCTTGAATTGCTGGAGAGAACTGGGCTGCGACAAATTTTCCAAGGTTGTAAATGCCATCGTTAGCAATGATTGCTTTGAAGCGATGCTCGTGGCTCGCTGCAATAGGTGCCAATGAACCTCCAAAAGAAATGCCAACCAGTGCAAGCTTCTCGCAATCGACGTCATGCCGTGTCTCAAGATAATCTACCACTGGTGTCACGACATTCCACCATTCATTGATGAAGCCAATATTTTGATCTCTGCGCACGGTCGGCTGCCCTGGACCCTCGTATGTAGCACAATTCCAACCTCTAGCGAGTATTTCTGTGCAGGCCATGTGGTACGAATCTTCCTGAGCTCCGTCATAACCGTTTCCAACCAAGATTGTTGGACGGCGTTCTTTGCTGCGGGATGCCTTGTAGAAGATGACTGGCACATAGAAACCGTTTGAGGTAGTGACATTGACCCGCTCTCCAGGAATATCGAGCAGAGACATGGCTTGATTGAATGCTACCGTCTGAGAGTCCCAGAGACTATAGATCCGCGGATCGTCCTGGTTCCTGTGCAGGAAGAAGTCGGCTGCGCGATAATATGAGGAAGCCCGAAACATTGTATTGCGGACTGAGACGGGGTGTTTCCGGGGGTCTGAGCTCTTCCCCAATGTATACATCTGATCAGCCAAGAACTTGAACTCGTCATAGAAGCTTTCAAATTGCCCCGGGGTGATTTGAGAAGCAGCACGAAGGATTTCCCCAGTGGATACGCCTCCTCCGTTGGCTAAGGATAGGAAAGTCTCGAGAACGAAGGCGAACTCTGGATCCGCACTCAGTTGGTAGTTGACCATGTTTGAGGAGCTGTTAGTCATTGATGGTGTAGGCACCGGCGGGACAGCGCCCGACGCAATTGCTGACGGGTACTATCACGCCGGTCAGTCAATTCATAAGAGGGAGCAACAGGACTTCGTACCGGGGATCCGAGGCAAGAACCCGCCAACAAGACACTCGAAAATATCTTCATATACATATTGAGAAAGCGAGAGTAGCGAGAGTAGGCTGTTGTTGTTGAGATGCTTCGTCGCTAATATCTTGGAATGCCGTTTGATAGAAATCATGGTCTCTAGAAGCCGTCGACGCTGGGTATATACCTAGAAAATTCGGCGAAATTAGAAGATTCAGTGACTCAGCCCCTGTGTATTTTGTAATGAGGTGTTACATGTAAAAGCCACTGTCACATGTGTTGTTCTTCGTGAGAGGAACAAACCGACATCTCCGAATCTTGTGCAGCGCCCCACAGAAAGTCCTTACCGTGCGCTCGAATGTTATGGCGCAGTCCTTCATTCCAACAGATTGCAATTCTTATAAAATCAATTCATTGATTATTTAGTCTGTTCCTCGGTTCCGTGCGTAGATAAATTGACATCTCGGTTTCGGTTTCGTTTAGAAAAGCGCTATCTCGATTTCGTTTCAGCTAATCAGCACACTGCGCCCGGCACAGCAGATCCTAGTTGGTGAATGCAATTGGTGGATACGACTAACCGAGCTTCACTCAACAACTACCGTCGTTTTGGAATTGAACAGTATTCAGGTTGTCAGATGAAGCCCCTGACCACGTCTGGCCATTCACGGTAGCAGAAACTGGTGCAGAACCAATCAGCATGGAATGATCTCACGAGGAGATTTCTTGGAAGAAAACTTCTAAACATATGCATGTAAGCAGCTAAGGGTGCAACCTGCTGTACAATGTGCCGTTGCTTGGAACGCCGCGACAATGCGTGATTACTAGACCCGATCCTGAGGGAAAACAAAAAACAGAGGCAGAAAGATGCTATCATCATTCATATGCCATCAAAAAATAACGCCAAGTCCATCATGCTTTGGTCTGTTTTTTGGCCGTTCCAATATGTGTGTTATGTACCTGTTTCCATCAGTAAAGTACGAGACTGCCAAAAATGCTGGTGCTTACTTTTGTAGCAAATTTTAGACTGGTCAAGGTTTCACTGAGATGTGCCTGTAGCGGGCTAATCATGACGAACATAAGGGTCTTTGAGTTGCCACCCAGGGAATTTTGTAGGAGATAAGTCAACTAAGAAGTCGGTGAGCCTCACAATTTACTCCTCGTGTGTGGAGATATGCAATTTTTAGCATGATACGTGGTATGCGCTTACCTTGCTGTTCCGATAGGGGATATGCCCTCCCTCCTTGCCCTGACCCAGCGCACCAATGACATCTCCAAGACAGCTCAAGCTTTTGTTGATACTCTGTGTCTCCTTCAATCGCTCGCCAGTAGCACCACTATGCGCTAATCGCTCACTACCTGCCAGATCGACGAGATTGAGAGTACCTTCGCTCTTTTCGCCAGTCAAACTATTCTCGCCGATGAGCTTGAGGATGAATACGGAATGGCTCCTCGAAGACCGTTCATTGGCCTTAGTGGAAGCGACAGAGCGGTTTGAAGATGCCCGTTGTAGGATAGAATCGACTTTCCCAGAGCTGTCCAGGTCGACCGTAGTTATGTCGGTAATAATGGTTTTACCTTTCTGCAGATCGTGCTTTATCTCATGTTTCTTCTTGTCAAACTCGTCTGCCTTGCCCAGCAGATCATTCAACACCTCGTTATACACCTCAATAAATGAGCCTTCCATCTTATATTTCCAGCCCTTTTCTTCCAGAGACTTCGCCGTGTCGTAGATCTGGTTTACTGCCAACGGGATCATACCATCACTGGCTGACATCGTATACGTCTTCCCGGACCCAGTCTGACCATAGCAGAAAATGCAAACATTATAGCCGTCCAGAGCGCTTTGCACAAGCTGACTGATCTCCTCAAAGACGTCCTGGTTTTTCGAGCGAGGACCGAAGACACGATCAAAAGCAAAGGGATACTTCTTCGTTGTAATATTCCCGAGGCTGCTCTTCTCCTCTGGGCCCATCACTTCTACCTCTTTGGAGTCCGTTTCGTCATCTGGATAAGTGATGCGCGCTGTATCGACTGTATCCCCCTCAAGCGATGGTCTCACACGGCAGAATACGCGGATGTTTCCCTTCAATTCCTGGACCTGATTGTGGAGTTTCCTTCGCAAAGTCTCCTCGGTCCTCAACTTGTCATTGGCTTCAGCAGCGCTTCTCAGAGCGTTTTGCATTCTAGCCTCGAGATCCGCGAAGGCATGAGACTGGCTCTTGTTATCCGACTCGAGAAAATGAATGTGACCCTCGAGTCTTTGTACGGAGGTTTCAAGATCAGCGATATTATTTGTCAAGCGGGAAACCTTCGCCCTCAGTTCATTATTCAAATCTTGCTCCTTGACCACATTAGACTTGCAATTTCGAAGGTCGTCTTCTAACGCCTGGTAAGCCCTCAATTGCTTCTCGATTTCCTTCTCCTTCTCTTGTTGAGTCGTCGTGCCTTCAAGACTTAGCGCTTGTATTTCTTTCTGATGACGATTCCTTTGATCCTCTAGAGCGTTTTCAAGTGTTCGCTGGAGCTCTGTCAATCTCTCTGTATGCTCTCTTATCAAACGGCGCTGATCCGATTCGGCATCATGACGAGCATCTTCAAGTTCCCGCCGGTGCTGTCTTTGCATATCATCAAGGCGGATGTTTTGGTACCTAGCCATAAGTCAATCCTGTCAGGATCTCACTGAAGGAATAATTTTCCGATGGCAGGATATACCTTTTTGCATCATCCAATTCGTTTGACGAGGTTGCAAGTCGCGCCTTGGTGCTATCAATCTCAGTTTGCAGAGCCACATTGCTGGAAGTCAATTGAGTCCGAATTGCCTCGAGCTCCGTGACTAAGTTGTGTTAGCACTCAAGGCCGCAGATTTCTAGACTGCCATACTCCTGATTTTGTAAATTCCCATCATCTCTCTTAGGCTTTTACTTTCGGTAGTGGCCCCATCCATCTTTTCTTTGAATTGAGAGCACATGTTCTCTACTTCTTCTAGACGGCTGTCGGTATCCCAGGCTATCACTTCATTAGAGGAGCGAGTCAAAAATTGGGGTAAAGGTTTGGGGGTCTTTTTGGGGGTTTTGCTTGGACTTTGGGGTTCTACAGGCAATACAGCGCGAGGCGCTAGCCTGGGAATATGGGTCGGAGTTGGGGGAGCGCCTGCTTTGGAAGCAGGTCGTGTATGTGGTGAAACAGGCCATGCTTCCATGTCTGTTGTGGGGGCGGACTGCGAAGCTTCCCTGTTCAAGGACAGTGCATTGAATGCATTACTCAAAGAAGCTTCGCGAAACGAGAATGCTGTAAAGGGTCTGCTCTCCCATTCGGAAGTATGAACCTTCTGGGTATCATGGCTCCCTCTCACTCTGGGGGGCCGTATAGTTGGGGGACAATCCTGGGGGTTGAAAGGAAATGGAATCCTACCCTTCCTTGTTCCTAAATTTCGTGCTGTTCCAGGCTCCTCTTCGTGTGCTTCCAACGACGTGGCGGGTCGATTTAGTGAGGACACAGGCTTCTGAAATCTCTGATAGGACATGGCCGATTGAGGTCTGTAGGAGTGTGAGGTAGGGGGCCGACTGCCCGGACCGACACTGCTGGAGTAGGAGCTGCCGGACGTATTTCGTGTGGAAGCTACGGATGAGGGTCGGGAAGAGACCGATGAAGAGAACGACGTCTCACGAGCCACGCCGGCGAGTGATGTGGCTCTGACATGGGCATTGACTGGTCTCGAACTCGGAGGCGCTGGAGTTGGTCTCGAGGGTTCGCCTGCTCGTTCAGCTAATGTCTTGCGTTTCCGGTCGTTATTTGGGGGTGGTAGCATGGTGGAACGAGCATTAGTAGCTGCAGCAGACATCTCGAAGAGTTTGCCTGGCGTAGGAATTTGGCTTGGAGGCCGAAGTTGCGAAGCAAACTGCAATGTCAGCTTTCTGCCTCAATTGTTGACTTGCTTGAGCCTACTGAGTTTTCATTGTTGTAGTCCATCTTGAGGGAGGCCTAAAGGAAAGTAACGTTATCGGATCTCGCAATCAGACTTCAACAGGTTGAGCAATTGAGCTCAATTCATAATGGTGCTCAAAACATAATGGTTCGAGTAAGGGTCGAGCTCTGTAAACAAAGATCGCCAATTGTTTGCGCGTTGCCTGGTCTAGAATAGCTGTTGCTTGGCAGGGTCACGGTACTTCAACCGTAGCACATGTCCCGCCGCCTATTTTCAGGTAGCTCGCGTTCGACATGTCTCTATCAAGCATGTACACCATTATTCACGAATGCTATGATTGAATTAATGCCTTGCATTTTTGACCTGTCTTTTCCATTTTGAGTAAGCTTATACGAAATCTATTAACGGATTGATACATACAAATGGAGAAATATTCGCAATTTCGTGACAGAGGTACTTGAACAATCCTAGCTCAAATACTACTGACGTTATACTCATGATCAATAGGTTCGGGCATAGCACCATTCTTTCCCATACAGAGCGAGCCGTCTGGGATTTACTGGTCGTTTCATCTATTCCTTTTCCTCGTCCGCCTACCCATCTTGCTCACAGTAACCTTGGGCTATTTCTTTGTCTTACAATGGCTGCCTATTGGATCTTTGGGCAAGAAAGCCTCACTGTGGCTCATGCTTGGCGTTCCAGGAGTTTGGTGGATAGATCTCCAGATTGATGGAGTCAAAAAAGGGTACATCTCTTTCAGAGCACCCGGCCTCATCCAAGAGCTCTGCTGATCACTCCTTACACAGCTCGTTGGCCAAACAGCACAAGGCACGTCTACCACAACCGGGTTCCGTCATTGCATCTTCGCACACATCGCCTATCGACTCTCTATACCTTGCTGCCATCTTCGATCCAGTCTTCACTATCTCATACCCCTCAACCCGCCTTGTCCAGCCCGTTTCGCTATTCCACTCAATTCTCCACGCTTTCCAATATCCTCAATATGACCCTCCTCCAAAAGCAACACTCACAGATTTGGCGACCCTTATCAGTCAGCACCCTCACCAAGCTATAGTCGTTTTCCCAGAGTGTACCACCACGAATGGCCGAGCCATACTGCCTTTCAGCAACTCGCTGCTCACTTGCCCTCCAGGGGTAAAAATCTTTCCAATCAATCTGAGATATACCGCAGCAGATATAACAACTCCAATTCCAGGGACATATATTAGGTTTCTCTGGAACCTTCTCAGCAAGCCTACACATTGCATTCGTGTGAGGATTGCCGAAAGCGTCTACAACACATCTCAACCATCAGCGCCAAGTAGCTCGAGCAGCCCCGGCTCATTGGCAAATGATGATAGGACAAGCAGCAGCGATACCTTGTTGGGCTCCGAGGAGGTTGAGGGTGTGACTGCTGCTGAAAAGGGTGTCTTAAATAAAGTGGCCGACGCATTGGCAAGGATGGGCAGAGTGAAGCGAGTAGGACTTGGAGTCAGAGATAAAGAAGGCTTTGTGAAGGCATGGTCAAAGCAGCGCCGTGTTTGAGATAGGAGACGGCATTTTGGTAAAAGGGAAATTGATTATCACAACTTGTTGGATTCCTCGGGCAATGTTCTCTCTCTCAGAGAAGCCACAGTTGCAAATGGACGAAGGTAAGAACTATGACCATACTAGCGTAAGGTCAGAAGCTCTTTCCGCTTGAATATCTCATGGCTACAGGACTGAAGCCAGGCCTTGCAAGACGTGCTGGAACCTCTTGCAACATTCGGTATGCGGTTTATGAACACTTCAGGGCCCTCGATAGTGTCAACAAGGTTGCCGCTGCGAATTACATTCAACACGGTTGCATGCTTGTTTGCAATTTTCAATGTGTATGACTGAAATCCATGTTGAAGAGGCTCCAACCGTCAGGCTTACAGGGATGTGGAGGTTCAATTTTCGTCAGACCTGTGTACGGTCAGTTGGCCGGTACTGACGAGTGTGACTTGCGCACAGGGCGTCATGGTTATTTCCGTTGACGTAGCTTGTGGGTTCAAAGAATGGGTAACAGCCCTTGTTGAACCTTGCAACCTCCCTAATTTGGAAGGCACATTCAAAAAGCCTTACACGATGCAAGGGAAAAGTCACCGCGAATGTGTCACAATGACTTCTGCCCAATCTGAGTCCAGTCATAGCGTGACAAAGAGCTACACAACGATATAGTAGCCTCTGGCTTTTTCTACAATCATCTCAGTGATAGCTTCACGACATCGCACGCGAAAGTCTGTTCAAACTGTATCACTGCAGTGATAAAAATCGCAGTATATCGCTTAGAAAATTGACATAAGTAATTCTACTTTGACCTACCTTAACGATCAGTATGGATCCATCGATCACCTCAACCGATACACCACCAGTTTATTCGGCTAAGGATATCATAGCATGGACTCGTGAAGAGGCAGAAATGATGGGCGAGATCGGCTTTAGCACCAATTTTCCTGACACAGCAGCTATTTTCAATGCCTGGAGATGCGATATAAACGCGCCACTAGAGCCGCCTTTCGATGAGAAAGATCTTGAAGATGCTGCAGACGCCTTCGACAACGATATTATGAGAATCAAAGAACGCCACGAACTCATGCAAAATATGCCGGCCTTGGTAGCTGAGGCGCACAGTATAGTTGACACAAAATTGTTAGCTGCTGGGAGGCTCAAGCCGGGGGGTGACGATCGAGAACTACGACAGAAGGTGGTGGAGCTGTTCGAGCTTGAACATCCACCCGCGCCAGCAAACTTTGTTTCAGTCCTTGTAGCACAAGGCCCATTCAGCCGGCTTGACGAGCTCCTGGAGGTAAAGTAGAGATTGCCAAGTATAGAACTGGCCTTTACAACAATCCTGATCATATATTCAGGTCAACCTACCTCTCGAAGAATCTCTGGTTGGGGTCTACGACCTGCTAAAGGGAGCTATGGAGTTGGATGCTCGCTTTAAAAACCCTTTGGGACCAAAGAAAGAAATTAAGAGCGGGACATGGAAGTACCAAGTGCTGTATCCCGATAACTTGGGTGGTTTCCAAAACACCGACCAGCCATCTGTACGATTGCAGACCGATGAGGACTATCGTAGGATGGTTCAGCGTATATGTGGTGCCAGCAAGCAGTCATTTCACGCTGTACTCATGCAGGTTAGTCTGCGCCTCAATGGTAATCTCAAGTATGGTTGTAGTCTCACTTACCTCGATTTCAGGACAGCGATGCCGGTAATGGTAAAAAGCTGGATGGCGGCAAGTCAGGCACGGACCGATCCCCAGATACTGCCATGGGCGAAGCAGAGCCGGAAGGTGATGGCGACTATGAGGAACCCTTAGATGAGGATGGCAATCCATATTTCGATCCAGTGACTCCTGAGAACTATCGTAAGATGATGCAGGCCTACAACGAGAAGCATAAAGGTATGATTGATTACTAGATTATATTGTATGTTCTGGGACAGGCGGTCGCCACCCCGATTATTCCTAGGGATGCCGCAAAAGCCATGGACAATACAGAGTAGCCTCTGATGCATGCCCGTAGTTTATTAATACAGAATGACTTTGTCTAATGCAGGTGGTTGTCAGATTAGATCAAGTAATTCGCCATCATCGACTGCCCATAACGCGCATTCAGCTTTGCTGCCTAGCATCCGCAGCGAAACCCTTCGGTCACCCAAATGTTTCGTCCGCGGGATACATAGCTAACTCGAACAATGCGCCCCACCATTAAGCAGTTTAGACAGTCATCAAGCGTAGCTCTATCATCACTCAACGGGTATAATGTGGAAGAAAAGTAGACTCACGACGGGAGGCATCAGAAGCGACAAGGATCGACAGGCAATCTTATGGCGCTAGCGGCAGGGCTGTGCTAGCGCGATGATTTGTGGTCGCGGTTGCCGAAGATAAAGGGTTCAAGTTCCCCCGTCCAAAAAAGCCCCGCGTTGGCGAAAAGAAACTTGGTAACTAAGCATAATTCTGTACAACATATGCACAACCGTTGCATAACACTTTTTAGGGCTTTTTCTTAGGGCTCTGACATCAACGAGAGAGAGCTTGTCAATAAGCACAACGAAGAAGTCGCTCACCCCCCTTTACGGCCGCATTCGGTACGGACAGTGGAGGCATAGCTACCTTACCCTTAACCACTCATATTCACACACCAGTTACCTATCACAATGGACGAATTTGAAGGTACCTACGCGCCTCAGTCGCCCGATCTTTCCGGCTTCCAATCCTACGAAGACCCAGATCCCTTCCCAAACACATACTACCAACCTCAACCTCAGCCTGCGCAAAATTCATACAACTCCCCTTCTTTATTCGAACAGCAGAACACAAATCAGGGCCCATTCGTCTTTACCAGCCAACCGCAACAAATCTCACAGAATCCTTATCAACATCCAAGCGTACCCACCCACAACGGTAAATCAAAAGATTTCGACCCTGACTACATGCCTGACTCAACTTTAGCCTCAAAAGGCGGCGCTGGCGCCGTGGGGCGGAAGTCTAAGAAAGCAAAAGCTGAGGAAGACTACTGTGCAAAGCCCGCTCCCGGAGTTGAAGAGGGTATTGAGGTGAAGACGAAGTTTCCAGTCGCGAGGATTAAGCGTATTATGCAAGCGGACGAAGACGTAGGGAAGGTGGCGCAGGTTACGCCTACCGCAGTCTGTACGTACCCTTGTCTTCTTATAACGTTCTCTCTCTCATCCCCTTCACCTCAGTCCCACACGTGGATACTGACATGCTCTCCAACTACTCTAGCCAAAGCCCTCGAACTCTTCATGATCAGCGTTGTGACTAAAGCTGCGAACGAAGCTCGTCTCAAATCCAGCAAGCGAGTAACGGCCGCGCATTTGAAAGCTGCGGTCGCAAAGGATGAACAGATGGATTTCTTGGAGCAGATTATCTCGAAGGTTCCGGACGCGCCGGGGAAGAAGGAAGAGGTTGATAGTGAAGATGGTGGGGAGGCGAGAAAGAAGAAAAAGAAGGGTGTGGCGAGTGGTGCGGCTGGAGGAAAGAGGAGAAAGAGAGAAAATGAAGATTTCTAGATCGGGCAGAGGTGGTATATTGAGGGTTTGATCAAGCTTGGGCCAGGTCTTTTGCAGCGCAAATTTCTTGCATGGTCGGATTTAGTGAGCGGTACACAATTAGCATGCGGCATTCTGGAGCAACGAGAATGCGACTCTCGGCTTTGACTTTCCTCTTGAACGTAATTTCTTGGCTGACCTGAGCAGTATGACCATCTAGGCCCCCGGAGTGTTTCCATGAGATGCGGAGAATGTACAAATTGTGAATGGCTTGACAACCTCTCCGCATGCACCGTGCCAAGTCAGTCAAGTTGGTAAGCATGCATGAGAGATGATCCCACAATATTGACAACAGACAAGGGAGAAGAATACGTCTTGAGGCTTTCGATGTTGCCCGTCGAAGCCTGAGAATAAGAGGATATTGAAGAGAGCATGTGTAGAGGAAATGGCTAGGAAATTCATATTCCCACGGCAAATCCTCGGACAAATAAATGTGGACAGAACACGAACGCGCAGAGCACTTTCAATCATGGACGATAGCATTCCGTCTTCTATGCATGGGACACCATGGATCTCGTATGTATTTTCAACTACCGCTAGCTGCAATTGCTGATCATGTTTCTCAGATCTCCAAGCTCGTAGGAAGCAGCAGCGCTTCTCCTACTCGAAAGCAGACCAACACTCCGCAGCAGCGTTTGATCCGCTTCAAGAAATTACATGATCAGCTGCAGGTACCAGATCAGGACTACCAACCCCTGGCTACTCAACTGATAAACCTAGTAGCAAATATGGCGCCGGAACAATTCGAGCAAGCAACACGTGCCGGCCGAGACTGCTCTTATCTGTTTAGAGAGCATTAAGAGGATACTTCAGGATGAGGTCCAGACGTCTGCACCTCACTTGTGCGCTCGCCACGTATCTACGTTTCAGGTCTATACAAACTTGGTACAGGTAGCCGCTGGGTACTACAGTGAGGCAATAATCTGCGAGGCGCTGGACATATTCAAACTACTCATTGACAGTGAAGAGGTGGAATTCCTGGATGAGAAAGGCTTTGCAGACGCTTTGATCGGGTTCATAAGTGAAATATCTACTACAGGACCGCTCATGGTCAGCGTTGATGCAGAGGGAAGGATTGTGGAGGTCCTTTTTGGAGTCGCAGCGAAGTTACGGCTTCAGCCAAAGTTCCTAAAGACGTGGTTCAGACCAACAGTAGGGGAACCTGTCACCAACAGCAAAGCAGGGAAAGAGACATTTCCTTTGTTCTATCTTACATTGGATTACGTGCACCATGATGGTAGAGTTGGCGATTTTGCCAGGACTGGACTGCTCTACATAATAGAGTCGGCGACTTACTCGGAAACATTGGAGAGGTGGATTGTTGAGAGCGACCTGGCGACTCTGATGGCAAGCGGTCTTGGGGCGCTTTATAGCCAACTCAGCCGGTATTCATCTCTTTCCCACTCATCTACCTACACCAAAAACGTCCACTTACAAGACTAGCAAGCTCGTTTTGTCATTTGACAAAGACTCGGTACCTGCAATTGTGTCCTTCTCTGAAACCCCACGGCCTCGGACGCCACCCGATGCGGAAAAAACAACCTCGCCTGATTTCCAAGCACATCTAGCGACCTTTCTCTCCTACCTAATGTTCTGGCAAGACATTCTAGAACATTGCGGTTCGGAGGACGTTAAGCAATCGCTACTTGATCACTTCAAGTTTTTGTTTCTACAGCAGTTACTGTAGGTGGACCTATCTTACCTGCATACAGCTGAAAATGCTGATAGTATCTATAGGTATCCTTCACTGATCGAGTCATCTGACGTTGATGGTGGTTCCTCTGTTGCGGTCCTCACTTATCTGAGATGCGTCATCGAGTCCATTGATCACGCTGAGCTCTTACATGTTACGCTGCAATATCTGTTGGCGATCCCTGTTAAGATTCAAGAAGACATCAAACCACCTCGACCAACAACACTCGCACAGAGACGAAAATCTCAGACACTAATATCAAACCTCGCCCAAGGACAAGAAAAGCCAATGCCTGATCTTTTCACCCTCGTTGACCTCATACAAACAAGCTTACAATCCCGGAACCAGCAGACTGTCACGGCCACGCTTCGCCTAATCTCTGTGCTTTTGCGTAGCCAACATCAATATGCAATTTCCTCGATTATCAAAAACCAGCCAGTTGGCCATGACATTCCCTTCCGAACGATGGCCGCCCACAACAGGGACGCTAGTATCCTGTTCTCCTTGGCAGAAGACCTCATTGATCATGACGATCTAGGAGAGATATATGAGACACATTTGCAAGATGCACGAGTACTCCTGGAAGCTCATTGCTGCTCCGCACGACTTCTTGCTCTACCGGACGCAGTTGGGGCGGATCCGTCAACCACCAAAGAGCATTCCAGTCTAGTCCAACCGCATCTCATTAGAATGGACGACCCTTTGATCAAGTCCTTGGTGTCTCTACTAGAAGACTTTCTGGCGAATGACATTGGTACTAATCTCAGCCTCACGCAGGCATTCTCGACTTTAGCTTCCTGTGGCAATACGCGATTGGAATTTTGGCTTCTAGGAGACCCTGTTGAACACGAAGGTATTATTAACCAGAAGATTGCTTCAGATGACGGCCGTGACGACACTGATAATGACGATACGATCCTTATCAATGGCGACGACAACAATTTGGCTTCTTCCGAAGTCACTCTGAAGCCCGTAAAAGTAGACAGATCTACCCAGGAGCTCAAAGACACTACTAATGTTACGTCCCCTGTATTCGCCGCCCTCGAAGACCTAGTCCAACAGGTGGAAAGGTTTCGTCGTGACATCCACGAGTTTGACACCTACTTAGCAGAACGCCGGCACGTTTTCAGGGTCGGCGAGGACATAGAGAAAGCTGTAGCAAACGACTTGCCTCCATCGCGTAGGTCTCAAGAGTCATCTAGACCATCTCACTCCAGAGTACGGAGCGTGCCACAGATTGGTTCCATCTCAACGCGGCTGATGTCAGAAACTTCTTCAGCCAATGCGTCGAGGTCTAGTTCTCCGCGAGGCAGGCAGTTGAATGACTCATCGTCTTCCACACTTGCGGGGAGATTGAATCATCTTCGGATATCACCCTCGCCTAGTCCTTCGAAACCAGCATCAAGGACATTCTCCCCATCTCCTCTGCAGAAAGATGCTGTACCGTCGGATTCAAACCCATCTACACCCCCAAAACGTGCCATAACGCCTATAGGTCCCGCGGATGCTCTTCGTCAAAAGATCAAGCTTAAGATAAAGTCCAGCAACCACAGGAATGACGTGTCAGAAATTACAAGTGAGACGAGCAGTATACGGAGCGAGTCTGTTGCAGCAGAAACCAAAGCGGTTGATGGGACAAGAGAGGTCACTCTTAGCCATATCTTGACGAATGTTATTATATTGCAGGAATTCATACTTGAATTAGCGGCCATTGTACAAGTTAGAGCAAGCTTATTTGGGGAGGTCAAATTTGTCTGAGGATACATAGCCGTTGATACCCATTCACATGACTATTTCCAAGTCTTCTGCATCAAATCGTACAGTGTAATTAATACCATAAGCTTCTTCGTATACATACTCCATAAATAAAGAAGGAACGTTTACTAGCTGGGCTGGCGCCGCTCACAAACCAGCTTCTCCGAGAAGCCGATCGAAAATGAACAATCCGTGGAAATTAGAACTCAGCCCTATGAGGCTATGTTTTCTCCGATTCCTCTATGTAAATTTGGGCCTCCACTTTTCAGACAATCAACTACTCCATCCTCCACCATCAACCATTGCCATTGTAATTGCCTATTTTGAAGTAATGTGACCATCAGCAACCCAAAAACATATTGCAAACACCTTGACCATTTGTTCGGTCCGGACGAAAGCCAAAAGAATCGATAGTTGCACTGAGGATCGAACTCAGAACCTTCTCGGTGCATTAAGCATAGATTCACATCGCTGTGAACGAGAAATCATAACCATTAGACCATGCAACTGGAATTGAATGCTTTTCAAGGATCCCAACGCTATTCACTAATATAATCCTCACCTCTGTCGCGGGATTTCATGCATCAAACTTCGCGTAATATCTGGTACGGTCCTTCAGATTGGCGACAGGAAAGGAGGCACAGAGTTCAATGAGCAGAAACAATCACGGAGAGACTCAATTAGTGAAACAAAAAAGTCCCGCAATTCCATTTCGTAGAATGCATGAGTATCTAGCTGGACCCGCACGCTTCCACTGGGTATGGTACCCTAGAACAATCATCGAAAATCACTGCTTTAAGGGAAACCGTTCTCTCCAAGCTCGTTCACTCCCTCCAATCCCAAGCAATCGTACTCATTCACCCAATTTCGACCTCAACCGATCCACCTCAGCCGTCAGCTTACTAATCTCCTGACTCTGTGCACTCATCGTCTTAGTCTGCGTTTCCAACAAACTCTTGATCTCGGCAAGCGAACTCTGTATTGGCTCGTCGAGGGTAGATTTCGTGTTCTTCGGATTGCCCATTGGGTCGTCGAGGGTAGATTTCGTGTTCTTCGGATTACCCATCGGCGTCGAAGTGGACTTAGCCTCCGGGAGAGGTTCAACGATGGACTTTGGGGCCGCGACAGGGTTGGGAAGCGGATCTAGTGTTGACTTCGATGCAGCGGCTTGCTGGGCGTCCATCTGGGTCTTCGTGCCTTGGCTGGCTGCTACTTGGCTGGCTTTGTCGAAATCATCGGGCTTATCCTTGACGGAAGACAGGACATCGCCCAGTCCTCTTGATGTGGTGGTCGGTCCAGACCGTTCTTGAGGAGGCGCTGCGGAAGTGTGCTGCTTCTCGGAACGATCGATGGGTTTGTCGATTTCTTCGAATTCGGAACTGTCCTCTTCTAGATCCTCATCTTCTTTAGCGTCGGTGAATTTGGAGGCGAGATCTTTGATGGAGGACGTCTGTTCGTTCATAGAAGGTGGAGGGCCGCGAAGGGCGGAGACGGGCTGGGAAGGCGTAGATTTTGGCTCAGGAGCTTTCTTGACAGGTGAGGGTGCTTTGGGCGAGGGAGCACGCGCGGTGGGTTTGTAATCAGAGGCTATTTCTGCTGGCTCCTCTCCAGCATATACGCTCGCCAGGTCAATCTTTGGAGGCAGGCCTTCCTTCCCATCAAACCACTCTGCTGCTGACATTGCGGGCTTGATGCCAATAGTTGGTGGGAAGATGTCGTCTTGGAAAACTTCGGCCCTTCGAGGGACTAGGAAGGATATTGGCTCGATGTATGAGTCATTGACTGTCTTGAAAGCACGCATGACTTCATTTTCGTGCACGTTTACACCTCGTTTTGGAAGGAATGCAATGCCCCGTTGAGGATCACCAGACTTATATTCGGAGAGAAACTCGAATTTGTCGTGCTCGTACTCGAAGTAGCGAATGTTGCCGTCACTAGGGAGTTTTAGTACACCTTCATATGCAAAAAGAACCATGGCTCACCCTTTTCCGGCCAAGTAGAGACACTGCGTGCCATCGTCCCAGAAAGGCATGCAAACCCCTGAGATGGCATCGAGCATCTGGAAGCCCCCCACTGGTTCTTTGGGATCTCTTATATCCCACAAACCCAATTGCCGATCGCTCATCTTCGAAAAGCCTGTCGTAGCTACTCGGTCGTGCTCGCCCATCCAGGTCACGCGACTGGCTTTTGCCCCCGTATGACCCGGTACAACATGTGCAGGCTTCTCTTGCCGTACATCCCATATTCGCAGCTTCTTATCGCGGGAAGTGGTGACCATCAAGGAACCATTTGCGCTCCATGAGAGAGACTGTACGATGTCGGTATGCTTAAGGGTCAAGCGGGAAGAGCCAGCCTCCACATCCCAGAGCTTGATTGTGTAGTCGCCGGAAGAGGTTGCAAGCACGTTCTCGGCAGATGGGTTGAACAACACATGCCCGACTTTCCTGTGTGTCTATGAGAGTCTGCCAACTGCCTATGGTTGATTGGGATTTGACAATACCTCGAGTGGCCAACTAGCTTCTGGACGGGTCCAATATCCTTGGGAGTCTCGCCCTCTTCTGTATAAACGGTGAAGTCTTCCGGGACTTTGTATATAAATGCCTAACCTCATAAGTCTTGTACTCGTATTAGATTCAAGGTTTAACCGCACCTTGCCGTCATCTGATCCTGAAGCTACCAATGAATCATTGAAAGGACTCCTGTAAAACTGCTCAGACGACCATCGCCCTTAAGTGAGATTTGACCCTACCAATCCGTATCCAAGACCACAGCAGTATGTCCCCTGAAAAGTGGTAGTTGTTCTGGTAAACGCCCCTTCTCATTGATCGGAATCACCGCGAAAGCGCCTCCTCCACTGGCTTCCCAATTGACTGAGATGTACTTCGGATTCGCCTACTTTGATGTCAGAGGAATAAGTGTCTGGACCGGTAGCTCGCCCGTCTACCTTTACTAGGTTCGTATCCCAGGCATTCCTCGAGATCCTTATATTGTCATAGCATTGTTCCTATATTGCAGATCAGAACCTCAGTGCCTTGACAACCTCTGCTTCTGCAGCAAGGGCTCGTACCTTCCTTGTCGACCGGCCGTAAACGTGCCCTGTATTGGACTTTAGCTTGCAGGCCACAATAGGCTAGGCAGAGGGTGTACCTTACGGTATTTGGAGGAGCGAACAAAGCGGCCTGACATTTGCGCGCATGCAACAGCGGCTCAAAATAGGTCTGCAAAAAGGGTTCGCGAATACTAGGGAACTAAAGCTTGCAGTAATCTATTAATCACGTCGAGGACTGATATACGGTTCGTAAAGGTTAAAGCTTTCGAGGTCACAATCCAAACAGGGCAACGCTAGTCTCTAAAGATTCATTTGTTGGGTCCTTTATCAACTACAATTCGAATCCACAGTACCCTCGCGATGCATGCCAATTCATTATGCATTAACACTGACAAGCAACCAGCCAGATGATCTTGCTCTCCATATATATCGAATACTAGAGAGGGCACAGTTTTGGCGCATAGTTTATATTGCCATTGTATTTTGATTGTCACCGATGTCTTGTACAAACCTCCTTTGCAGAGAACGCCTTGCTTCCATGCAGTTCTATATGTACACAGGTCTCATAAAAAAAAATCTCGGGAGAGAAGATTAGCAGTGCAATAGAACGCCCCACGCCAAACAGTGGTAGCTAACGGTCATGCAAAATGCGCTAACTATCAACGGTCGAAGTCGGGGTACGTCCCTTTGAGGTCCTGGCGAAAGCTGTCGGTGGGACTGCTGGATTGTGGTGTAAGTTGGCAATAATGGTGACCAAGTATGCTTAGAATAGTGTCTTTCTTGTGATCTGTCGTATGTCAGACCCATACAACCGGCACATAGCAGTACTTAGAATATGTTGTCAGAGAACTTACAGCCCAAGCCCCTGCTACTCCAGCAACCAAACTTCCGCTTATCAGCATCGGTCTTAACCCCTTCGTGCTTTTGAACAGCATTCCACTCAAAGCCCCTGCGACCATGCTGTTGGCACTGTCGTGCTTTCCTCGGTAGTACCCAATAGTCGAATTTATTCCGTTATAGACCATAGCGATTACTCCTGCGCTATTTCCTAAGAATGGGCCCCTCCTTGTCACGCTGTTCAGTACTGAATTAAGTCGTAGCCTCGGAGGCGCTGATGCAGGCGACCGGCGTAAACCCTCGACCAGACCCCAAGTGCCCCCAATAGTGAGCGCAGACAAGTATGTGACCCCAGTGCCATAGCAGAGATCGTCTGACCAACCTCGAGATGGTAGGGCAGAGCGTGAGCCCGGCAGGTCAGAAAGGGCGGATTCTTCGAGCGATAGATAATCAAGAGTCTGTTGGTTGAGCCCGGCTAAGGGATGAAGCTGTGATGGATCTGGGAGTGCGGCATCACCAAGGAAGGAGGATACATCTTGAGCTGACGCTGGATCAAAAGCGGTTGGTTGGAAGGTAGGTTGCGGAGATGGGTCAAATGATGAAGAGGATGAGGAAGATGCTGAGGAGGAAGTCGAGGAGGAAGAGGAGGAGGGTTGTCTTTGACCAGTCAGAGTGCCCCAGAAAGTCATCTTGTTGTCATCCAGAAAGGAATGTTGGTTCAACAGGCCGTGTATTGGAGAATTATTGTCTGCTGCGACTCTATGATGAAGCCAAAAATTGCTTAAGCCAATTGCTTAACACGTCGGCAAAGTTCCGCTCTTCAGCCACACCGCTTAGTAAGCAGGCAATGAGACTGAAAAGGCCAGGTCCTCATGGATAAATTGTCCTGAGCGCTGAGCAGCAGCGGACAATGGTTTTAGTCCATCTATACAGGATATGAATAACAGTAGAGATCAAGATCTTCCTAACAGCAATGAAGAAGACCACTGCTTCTCCGAAGATTTCTTACGCCAATTGTGCAAGACCTTCAGGACGATAATTCCACGGCATCAAGCAGGAATTGAGGAGCATACTCTGATGTAGTGTTTTCGCTCTCCACGGTATATGTATATTTTTTGACGTCATGGTAGACATTTGCAGTCGTTGCATCAAGGATTACTACGGACCGCCAACTCAACAAGACTCTCGTTTGCCCATGGAGCTGCTGCGTTGAACGCCCTATGTGGATTCATTGAGCAATGTAATGTATCTTCTGTTCCGGAGCTCCGGGATCTATCCTTCTCTTCTCCGGCATGGACCGAGGCTTTCAATATTATTTTGGAAAGGTTCGAAAGGCATAAGACTAAGCCTATGCGAAGGCTCCTATTGACCCTTACGGAGATACTAAGCAAGCATGAACAAGACAATGTGAAGTTATCACTAATTTGGCATGTTGTAACCCGAGCAACAAGGGTAATTTGCGGTCAGCCTGATACTGCCTCTATCAAACCTGCAATCCAGGCTCTAGAGCATTTTATCCATGTGGGTCTCACTACTGCTCAGGACGTTGTTAATTATGCTATCGAAATCTCTGGAGGCTCTCAAGCAATTTCTGAGGCTGGCATGGGCTCATTAGTGGAAGGGACGACCGAATCTACCTCGATCCAGCGCGACAAAACAGTAGAAAACTTTGTCATGAGCGTTCTCGCATGGATACAGTTTCCTGACTGTGCGCCGGCGGCTGGCCGCTTTCTTTCCATATTCTTCCAGTCATTGAATACATGGTCGAGTAATGAAGCTGTCTCGGACGAGCTGGCCCCTCTCTGGATAAACCCAGTAAAGCAAACTATCAACCTCCATCCGGAGCTTCTCGAAGAATTTGAACATCACGTGCTGCCAGGCCTCCTTATATTAAGCCCCACTGGCACTCGTGCGTTTATAAAAACGTTGCCGCACAGGGACATCACACGAGGCAACGTGGGGACAGACGCAGCTGCGAATATTCAACTTTGTCTCCTAATCGCAAAGGTAGCAGCAAATCGGAAAATTGGAAGCGCAAGCGCCAGGGAGAATGAAAGTACCCTTGCCAATGTTGTCGCCAATCCTAGTGGTCAGCATGGAACTGAGGAACAGGAAAGCTTCTTGATTGACTCTGAAGCCCTTGCTTGCAATCATCTCGAACACTCATCCGCAAGCGTGCGACTATCGGCTTTGTCTCTTTTAATATCTTCCTCAGTCAAGTCAAAACCCTTCACCCAGAGGGTATTAGAAAAGTTGCGGATATGCATACCTTACTTTCACATTGAGGTTAATCCTAAAGCTAGGAACGAGTACATTGCATTGATGCAAAAGTTGTGCCTCCGGATAAGACTTGCGATTATGTCTTTCCTCAAAGCCGATAAGAAATCGTTTGAATTTGGCTTCGAAGAAATCCCTACTTTGAAGGCTGTCTCTGTAGCGAAAAATACAGCTGGATGGGAAACTCGTGAGCGAATGCTGAGGGCGCACCTCGTCTTTCGAAAGCGATATTTGTTGTTTCTCCTCCATGAATTGCGGCCAACGGCGTCATACCAAAGTCATATCACAGCATTGAGGATATTGCATTCTCTACTTGCAGGAGAAGGGGCCAGCCAAGTTGCAGGTAACCACGGTTACTTGAACGCACTGGATGAGGCCTTGCCTTGGAATTTATCTAATCAGCCACTCTATGATTTGTTGCTAGATCCTTTTGACGATGTTCGCCAATGGGCTGCGATGGTTATCCAACTCTGCATCGAGAAGGGTTTAGCAGTACACTTCTCCTCACCAGCTAAAACTAGAGAAGAGGAAACCGACGAAGCTGACCAAAATGGTAAGGTCACTGCCGATGCCCCTGTAATTGATACAGTATTGCAAATGGCGGAGAAGAAGGCAAAGCAAACGGGCAGAGCAGACCACGCCGACGGCGTTGGAAGGCTTTATGAGCTACTGTATTTAAGTAATCGAGTAGTTGTAGAATCAACTAAGCGACACTACAGCAGCTTTTCTATTCTGGATCGGTTGATCTCTGAGATGGAGAAAGATGTCAAGGTTGCCAAAAATGACTTGCTGCAGGCCATTGGTAATGCCTCGCTGCATGGGCACCTTATCGCCTTGAGGTATGGGTTCACCTTCTCAATCTGGACCCACTCGATTCTAACCACGTACGTCAGGCACATCGTCTCGCATCCCGACTACTTTGCCACGCTTGATAGATCTACGAAGAGTGCTTTGGATTGGTGGAGAAAATTCACTGAGCGCATACATCTAATTTGCAGCGATGTCTGGGAGGTCGTACGACATACTCTCTGTTTTGATGCTCCCGAAGGTCATGAAATAGATGAGGAAGTTGATGATGTCGATATTGGGACCAAAGATGTCTTATCATTCTGTTGGCGAGCGCTGAAGGAATCTAGGTTGACCCCTTGAACCGACCGCCTGAAGCTAGAAATTGTGCTGATATTTATCAACAGTGCCTTGTTGCATGCTATCATCGCAAATAAAGGCTATGGACCGCCGCCATCTGACGGCCGTGGACTCTCCTACGAAGACTACCGCAAGTCTGGAGCCCTCTGTTTCAATCAATTGGCACAACTTCGCCACCGTGGGGCGTTTTCAACGGTGTCTCAAACCTTTTCCGCCTGTTGTACAGCCTGTGCTGGGTCCAGCGACCCAGATGTTTCTGGCCTCGTTCAAAGCTGGTACCATGTAAGATTTCACCGTCATGATTCAAAAAATTGGGTCTGATAATCCTTTAGGACGCCCTCGCTTGCATGGAACTTAATGCCTCGGCACTGACACGAAGATCCGCGGGGATACCAGCCATGATCACTGGTGTTCTGGCTGCCTACGCTGGTCCTGTGTTTTTTAATGATGTCGTGCTTGATCTACAGGCTATAGCTGATGGTCCAATTCTATATGTTGAGCCTGAGGATGTTCGATTACCTCAGGTACACGCATTAAACTGCCTCAAGGACATATTCACAGATGCACGCTTTGGACCTAGAACAGAGGTACACGTTGCTGATACTATAGACATTGCGGCTTCGTCTCTGGAAAACCCAGTGTGAGTTTCAACCTTCGAACGTGGTACTTTAACAGTGAACTAATCACCCTCTAGATGGGCGATACGTAATTGCGGCTTAATGCTTTTCAAGGCCCTGGTACGGAGACTGAATGGTGGCACTGATACTGCCTCTACCAAGGTTAAGAGCTCCTATCGGCACTCATCATCTCTAACATACCAACGATACCCGAACGTACCAAGTCTGCTATTGAAATTACTTTGTAACGAGCTCCCTTTGACCACAAGGTCAATTAATATTACCCAACATGATGGTTATTCAGTGATGCGGGCTCACAAAGTCTTCCCCGCAATGGAGCTCCTTGAGACATTAGGTCTACCAAATGAATGCGGCGAGATGATCCTAGAAGCGATTTGGCAGTATATGGAATCTTTCGACTGGGCTATTCGTGAAAAGGCCGCAAAAACGTTGAGCCGTCTTCTTAATGTCAGAGATCTCATCAGTGACGCTAGGAAACTGCTCTCACTGGACTGGCCATCGCAGAACGCATTGCATGGTAGGATATTGTGCCTACAGCAACTACTCTCTCGGGACGATATTCCACTCATCCATTATGAAACGCTAGTACCGTTGATTCACAACCGGTGGAAGAGCATGGTGGTGCAAAATCCCTGCCCAATAACTGTTGCAGCATTTCTCAACATCTTGGCTGATATCTTGATTATTCTGGCGCAGAAAAGAAGTAAGGCACAACATCCATAACCTTAAAGGGACCGTCTAGTGACATGAAACCTTAGGCCAGCTCACGCAGTCTATCTTTGACCAAATGAAGCTTCTGAGCCGGCCAACAAAGTCCCGTACGAAAGACTTGGAAGGAAGTTCTGCTACAGCACTCCAGTCTAGCGCTTTGAGACGCTGTCTGTCGGTCAGTATCTATCTGGAAAGCTTAGGTAAACCCTTGCATCAGCTGTCCACGGACGATCTAGACACCATGACGACTCTAGATGAAGCTACAAAGAACATGTCAGACGAGAACTTTCTGGCTCTTCTTTGCATAGTCCCTCCACATCATCTCTGGTATCAGCTGAATGTAACACGAGCTGCGCACATACCGCTCGCCGATGTTGCATATAGTGTTCACGAGACCCATTTCAACCTCGCTGTAAGTGGATATGACTTAGGTTTATTATATAGAGAAAGTCAAGAGGAAAGATTTAGCCAGCGGATTTCAACATGGGTTCACATGCTGTTCGTGTCAGGATCCGAGGAGTCGGTAAGTCTTTATGAGTTGCTGGCGTGTGAAAAAGCTGAGTCGGCTTCTAGGAACTTCTTAGCAGAGCGGCAACAGCCTATTCCTTACAAGGGTTCTTTGATGGGATGCGGGACGATAAGAAACCCTCAGGAACAGAGCCTGCATTGCTGGGTCCCTATATGGTGCTCTATGACACACTACTGGACGACGATGAGGATGTCCGTGCTCAAGGATCTCGCATAGTCTCTTCTTTACTCTCAGCCCACACCGACGCTGGAGTCTCACTATCCACTGCTGCGGCCAAGAGCAGACTCTTGGATTTTTTGGCGCACGGATATCGAGGGTCAAAAGCGTTGTTCGAAGAGGCCACGCGGAAACTATCCGGCTTATCATCAATCTTCAGTGCGACCAGTCATACTCCATTGAAACTGCGCCCTGTTGCTGAACTTTCGCTGGAAGCCCGGACAACGCAGATTGCGGTCTTCGTCGAGGAGAAGCAAAACCTCTATGTCGACGAAGTGTTAGAGGCAGATGGGTGGGCTAATCTCTTAGTCCATATGGACCCGGAAGTCTGGGAGCCGACTGTGGTCTCGACTTTGGAATCTTGGACTGCCGGTGGACTGCAGTATCTTCTAGATTTCTGTGAGGATGTATATGATCTCGGAGCTTTAAGTCCAATATCTATACCACAAATGTACACGCTATTCATGCGAGTCATCTTGTCAGCGAAAGTGCTTATGAATGGAGCGACGCAGATGGGCTCGAAAAGCATTGCGACGAAGCAGGAATTTAGAATCCTGCTCGAAAAACTCTTGGAACTGGGTACACAGAAGCGATTACACGGGTTGTTGCTGGACCGGATACAATACATTTTGGACGATGAAACGCACCCCACTGAACAGTTATAGGATATATTCTCACGGTGGCGAAGAGGCGGTGTTAAGATTACATTAGCGATATGGATGTAGATCATTTCCGGAACGGGTTCTGCGTTGAGGGAATGCAGCTAGAATAACAGATCATTCACTTAACACAAACACGTCGCTGCTTGGTCACGGCCGACGGGTAGCCCGGGACGTGTTATTGTGATTGCTTCAATCTCGGATTTGGAGAAATATCCTATCTGTCGTTCCTACATTGCACGGCATGCTGCTTCAGTAGCATTATCGCTAGAGTCATCACCATATCAACCACACACTACAATAACTACCTGCTTCACTAGCTCTTCCATCACAGACTCAATTGACCAGCGGTCAAGGTTGAGCTGTCTCCAAAATCCAACTTCAGTCGGCGCGGTGACCCAAAGTTATTCAACACCAGAATTCCTAGCGCTATCTCCACAAACATGCAGTCAGGCGTCGCTATAGTCGTCATTCTTCTGGCAATGACCGTAGCTGCAGGCATAGGCTTTGTGATCTGGAAGCAACTTTACAGCATCTATCTCGCTCGGCAAATTGCGGACTGGATTGCGCGACATCCTGCCAGCTCCGAGTCTTCCTCTTCATCTTCATCGTGAGTTTCGGTGTCACCGTACAACCCCACGGACAAACAGAACTGATTGATACAGATCAAGCAAGGGAGAAGCATAGCCAGTAACTGGGATAGAGCAATGGCACGGTTTTGGAGTGGCGGAGGGGTTCTTGGACTGGGTTTGAAGTGAAGTTTGGAGGGGTAGGAAATTGTGTCACAGGTTGGATCAGGTGGCGAGGTCGGACGTTTCATTCACTCAACATTCCTATTCAGAATAGACTTCCCATCTCCCACAATTCCTTAGTCTCTCCTCCCAATCCAACCCAATGCCAATCGCTTTCCAACCCCCAACACGCCCTCCCATCACCAACACAATCCCCTAAACTCCCTCGCTCACACAAAACCCTAACCCCCATCCATAATCCCATCCAATCATGGCATCATCAGCAGCCGCCCCAACAACAACACCACCCACCCTCCAACCCCCCATCCGCCCCATCTCCTCCGCCGCCGCAACACCAACCCCTTCCCCCCCGGGCTCCCCCTCCTCCGGCATAAAAATAATCCTCATAGCCCCCTGCTCCGCCTGGGCCTGCTGGACCCGCTCTCAAAAAGACATCGTAATAGCCATCTCCACCCTCATCGGTGTCGCTTTCGTTGCTGTTTTATTCTACATCTTTCGCGTGCATCGGAAACGGAAGAAGAGGTTAGCGGAGCTGGAGAAGGGGCCGGATTATTTTGTGGATGAGAGGCGAAGAAGGAGCGGGAATGGGAAAGGGAGTAGGAGTAGGAGTGGGAGTATGAGGAGGGGCTTGAGTTTGAAGGGGAGGTGGAAGGGGAAGGAGAGGGAGAGGAGGGGGAGTGGGAGGAGGGGCGGGATAGAGGGGTTGGAGAATATTGAGATGGGGCCGGCGGTGGCGAGGAGTTTGATTGAGAGTGGGGTTTTGGGTCCGACGGTGGGGGGGGTTACTTCGACGGGAGGAGGGGGGGGNTCGGAGTGGATGGCTTTGCGGCCGGCTTCGAGATCGGGGGTGGGGAGGGAGAGGAGCGTGGTGGGAGAGGAGCGGTGGTGCGCGAGGAGGATGCCGCTTTCTTCGAAACATTCGCGGATGGCGGCGTGCCGGTAGGGGAGGCTGTCGATGTGGGGGAGGGGGGGGGGGGGGGGGGGGGGGGCGGGATAGAGGGGTTGGAGAATATTGAGATGGGGCCGGCGGTGGCGAGGAGTTTGATTGAGAGTGGGGTTTTGGGTCCGACGGTGGGGGGGGTTACTTCGACGGGAGGAGGGGGGGGAGAGGAGAAGAGGTTTGATGGGGGTGGGGAGTATAGGATGAGTGGGGGGTTGAGCCCGAGGGAAGGGGAGAAGGTTCGAGAAGCGGACAAGGTTCGAGAAGGGGAGAAGAATGGGGTGTTGGATCAGTCGGATATTCATCCTTTGAGACGGAAAGAAACATTGCCGGAGGTGATGAAGGAGGCGGGGATGGCGTGGGATGATCAGGCGTGGAAGTGGGAGGGAGATGGGAAGGGGAGTTAATATGATAATGATGCCGGAGAGTGGACTGAGGTCTGAGACTTGATGTAACCTTGCAATTAGAAGGTCGGGTGGTTGTTTTGATGACTAAGTTCTTTCTTTCAGGAGATTCAATAATCGGTGCTGGTTGTTTCGATTCATCTTGCATCATTAATCCCAGATAGATAAGATAAGCTCAATATTTCGAAGGTAATTGCACGCTAAAACCGACTGCAGAGACACTCATCTTTCAGCTCGCAGCGGAGGGATAGACCTTCTCGAAATCACGCCTCTCAGCCTCATCTTTGGCTACTTTGTTCAGAGTCCACGCCCAAAGATCCTCCTGCTTTTCCGTGTCATAGCTCGCCTCGCTGGACTTGATTGCTTCAAGCCCTTCGAAATATTCCCCGTTCCCCTCACCGCTCGCTTCCAATTTTGCAAGTGCAGATCCAGAATCCTTGATCGAATGTATATTGGAAGAGAGTGCGAGTCTGAGTAATGGTAACAGGTAGGGAAGAATATAGCTCCATATGAAGCGGAGATGCGCTGGTGCTTCTCTCGCCAGGCCGGTACCGGGCATCAAGCCAGGATCGAAACTAGCCACAGACCAATTGTAGTGGCCAGGGTTATTCTCAACGAGGTGCCTATGCAGAGCGTAGGTCCACATGACGTTGCACAATTTGCTGGTTGCGTACCGTTGCCTACCATCATTCTTTGCGGTCTCGGCGGTAGGATGGGCGAGCTCCTCTGCCGTACTGTACTTGGCGTCTGGTACCATAGTCTTCTGGGCGGGATCATGGGTTCCACTCGCGACGATGACAATACGGCATTTCATATCAAGGTGAGGACGCAGGAGGTAGAAGAGCAAAGCATGTCCTACGTGGTTGACGGCAAATGTCTTCTCAATATTGTCTTCCGTGTATTGGACAGCACCCAGAACTTGTAAACCTGCGTTAAGTAGGAGCATTTTGATAGGTGGATGGCCCATGTGGGCGTAGTCAGCGGCAAAGGCGCGGACATTCTTAAGGCTGGAAAGATCAAGTGGGAGGAACTCGGCATTCTTGGAGCCTGTAGCTTTATTGATTGAAGCAGCCGCGTCGTAAGGGTTAGTTCGGGATGCAAGCACCAGATGATATGTGGGATTTTGCTTGACCAATTCAAGGGCAGCCTCGTAGCCGAGCCCAGAAGTACCGCCAGTTACGAGGATAGTACCAGTTGTAGACATAGCAGTACAACGTGTTGTGATCGACGAGTATACAAATAAACGTTGCAAGACCAAAGCAGAACCTCAAACTATCAGAAAAGAGAAACACGAAACCGCAGATTTCGTCTATCTTACAAAAGGAAAGCAGCGCGAGAACAGCGGGATTGAGGATACTTATAGAATTTGCATTATTGAAGGGACAATGGAGTTTAGATTCGGCTTGCTGACGGTGGAACTGATGTCCCGTCCCATTAGCTACCCTCCAGTAACACCACTATCACCTCATTGCTGGCTATCCTTACAAAGAGCCTAGCGACGAGCTGGGATATTGCTCCTACAGTAGCCTTGAACTGAAGATGGACACCCTTGCGCACACGGCTCTCTGCACAAAACCCAGGAAGGAACCTGCTCTTGCTCTACGGAGCTCTACGGATAGAATATCTGTCTAGACAATCATGCCAAGCATCAGCTAGCCGTAGTTTAGCCACAGCCTGAGCATCATTGTACGCTTGGGTCTAAGAGTCCTCACTACCTACAGCTTCTCAACAGCCCATTTTGCTCCAACAAAAGTACCTGACTGACTGACGGACAAATAAGATGTGGAATGATGAGGATAACAACCCTTATAGCTCCTTCGACCGCCGCGACTCCTCTGAGCAAACCCATCAAACGCATGGCAAGTGACTACCGGAAGCATAGATGCGAATCCTTCCAGTCCGACTATCTCAGCTAACGGCTCATATTTCATAGGCTTCGACCGTCCAGCTACACCTACCTCTGACGACGAGTCGCCTCATAACGAGCCTCCAGACTTCGTTTCACGGCCCCGAGATCTAAGCGACGATGACGAGGATTATGTACAACAAAGAGGCCCCCGGAAGAAGGGTGGGTATGATAGTCGCATCGAGCAAATTCTTTATGAGAATGAGGATCTTCAGATATTGATCACAGACGCGGGAAAGAGTCATGAAAGCGGTGGGAGTTATATTGCTTATACCATTCGGACTGGAGTAGGCTGTCGCCTGGAAGACAAATTCGAGGTTCTGACGATTTGTAGGATCTTGAAGTTCGTCGGCGGTATTCTGAATTTGCTTCCCTCCGTACCACACTCGTTAATTTACACCCAACATTGATCATACCTCCTATTCCGGAGAAGCACTCAATGGCAGATTACGCAGCCAAGCCAACTAAAGCTAAAGAAGACACGAGCATCATCGATCTACGGAAGCGAATGCTTGCCGTATTTCTCAATCGCTGCCGCAAGATGCAGGAAGTAAGGGAAGATGGGGTCTGGTGGAGGTTTCTGGACCCGAATGCAAGCTGGGTACAAACATTGCGTCTCTCCAGGCAAGGCCTCGCTGACTGAAGGCCCAGAATGAAGTACTACATTCACCCCCAGTTGCGTCGATACCCAAAAGTATCATGAAAGCACCTCCACTCGATACTGCCAACCCGACACCAGCACATCAATGGCTACCTGTCCCTGCCTCCTCCGCCAAGCTAAAAACTTCATCAAAGACCTCTGCCACCGGGACACCACAATCTCTTCCCACGCACTCCATGATGGCCTCTTCTGCAGCCCATTCTATTCCTGGAACTCAGGTATTTGGCCGCTTTCCTCCCACCTCCCAAAACCTCTCAGAACAAGAACTCGATCCCTACTTTAATAATTTCGAAGCGGCCACCAGAGAGCTTGAACTCTTATTACAGGGTAACATTGAGAAGGTCAACCGGAGAACACTGACCCATCTTTCTGTTCTGGCAACGGACATGGCAGAGCTAGGTGCTAGATACAACGCCTTCTCACTCTCGGAGCAATCGCCAACAGTCGCAGCCGCAATTGAACGAATCGGGCAAGCCGTAGACTCTTCATATATTGCGACTGAAGAGCTATCATCTACGCTTGGAGCCAATTTTGCCGAGCCAATGCGCGAAAGTGCTCAATTTGCAGGAGTGGTCCGGGGCGTCCTAAGATTCAGGATAATGAAGAGGATCCAAGAAGAGATGACGAAAGACGAGATTGCATCAAAGCGAGCACAACTGGAGACCCTTGAGAGAAGCGAGTTAGAGGCGAGTCGTATAGAACAATATCTATCTGGTGGTGGGCAGCCAGGGGGGCCACCACCGAGACGTTCAGCGTCATCAGCGTCGACGCGAAGCATTAGATCAGACGCTAATGCCAATACAAGGCAAGAAGGCGAAGATACTGCATCCATAGATTCAGACTTCCCACCCACACATGGTGACATCTCAGCTTCGACGCCGTCAGCGCCTCACGGAGCCCAGGAACCAGAAAGGCCCCGCAGCAAAAGTCAGAGTGGAGGGTTCGTAGCCAACAGGATTTTTGGACGGTTAAGTCATACATTTCAAGGCATTGTTGATGTTGACCCAGAACGGACAAGACGAGATCAGATTGGGAAGACAAAGGAGAGTCTAGTGCATGTGAGGATCCCGATTTGAAGTCATACAGGCTTGTCACTAATTGCTTCTAGCTTGAGCATGCTCTGCAGGTATCGGAGCAGGATGTCAAAGATGCTAGTGCAGGCGTTTTGAAGGATCTCAAGCGCTTTCAATTGGAGAAGGAAGAGGATCTGAAACGATACATGGTAGGATGCGCTTCTGATTTATTCCGTTGAAACCCAGCTAACATTCCTCTGCAAAGATCGCTTACGCAAAATGCCATATCGATTGGGCAAAGAAGAATGTCGAAACATGGAGGGAAGCGAAGGAAGAAGTAGATAAGATCGAAGTGCGATAGCACTGACGCGGCGTTTTGGGGCTTCAACATCAACCATTCGGGTACATAGATAGGGTACCTGCATGCGATACGATGGCTAGATAGTGCCTTAGCGGAATGCAACGTGCTATCAGAACTCTTACTTAAAGCCAGCACCCCTCCCAGTCGGATTTATTACTTGGGTGACGCTTTTGTTCCTTGCATAATGTTACGCGGCTTCACTCCTGCCAGCATTTTGCGATAAGGGCTTGGTATCTGGCAAATCACCCCTCTCCACCTCGCCACACCCTGAAACGTTGTGGATGTCCTATATAGTCTGACCACCACCCCGCGATCTCTTCGAAAACAATCATCAGCATGGCGTATGGGAGTTGGTACCTGGTACCTTGCGTCAACTCGGCGCAAACGCCTGCTGTCGATCTTCCCCAGATGATCGACATGTTCTGTTTGGCCCAGCTTCTTGGCAATGCTCTTGGCCCCGCGCCGCGAAGACTCTGCGAGGACGACCCCTTTCACCCGCACTACGCGGAGCAATGCATAATGCATAAAGACTCTGTACCAACAGGGGGTTCGTCGTCGGCATCTTCCTGTTGGACATTCGCACGTTGAGCAAACATTCGCGATTACCTTCAACGTTACCTATTTCTGGCCCATGATAATTCTAGGGGTGTTGGATGCTTCTTACAGTCAGCGTCAGCTTAGGCCGCCTACGCCGCTAGAGGGGGAGGAACCGTCACGACACTATTTGACGATTCTCGACTTCTTCATCTGTCCAGGGCTGAATCTCGCCACCTTCACGATCCTTTATTCATCGAAGCGAACCTACCTTCAATACACTACACGACGCCGATGGCAGCGTCCTCGATCTGCTCCTTCCTTCTGATGTACTCGACTTGAAACGCCCTTCCGTTCTGGTCGAATTCAACGTACATATACTGTAGTATATATCAGTTCCTACTGGTCTACACATATTGGATAATTTCTTTCGTTATGTTATTTTCACGCCGGACGCCTACGTGGCTGGGAGCACTGGGCGCTATGATCCTCAGTGTGCCAAGGGGGCATGCGCTTGAGTTGGATCTTGGGAGTACAGGTACGATCAAAGCCGTCTCTGAATCAGCTTCCTCATCCCACCTGCCCCACGCTTGCTTGTCTGTTAAATTACTGACCCGATGGTGCTTTAATGGCAGACTCTATAAAACAGGCAGCGAGCACAGTAGCTCACGGAATGATGACCTACTATCAAGGGAACCAGTCTGGTATGCCGATTGGATTATTGCCAGATCCCTACTATTGGTGGGAGGCTGGTGCTATGTTTGGGCAACTGGTCGAGTATTGGTACTATACCGGGGATGACACATACAACGATGTGACCATGCAAGCCCTATTGGCACAAGTTGGACCGGACAATGACTACATGCCGCCGAACCAGACCAAAACAGAGGTGGGCACTCTCTTACTCGTTGCTCTGGTTCCGAGCAAATATCATTATGCGGAACGCATGTTTGAGGACTGGGAATTTCAGTGGCTGACGGCATAACAGGGAAATGATGATCAAGATTTCTGGGCATTCGCGGCCATGTCTGCTGCAGAATTGAACTTCCCTGACCCCCCATCTAGCTCCGGAGTCTCGTGGCTTGCCCTAGCCCAAGCTGTCTTCAACCTCCAAGTGGGTCGATGGGACAGTCAGAATTGTGGCGGTGGACTTCGATGGCAGATTTTCACATTCAACAATGGTTACGACTATAAGAACAGTATTTCAAATGGCGGCTTCTTCCAACTCGCGGCTCGACTGGCGCGATATACTGGCAACGACACCTATGCACAGTGGGCCGAAAAGTCCTACGATTGGATCACTTCAACACCCCTTTTCACACCCGAGTACGTGATCTACGATGGCGCGCAAATCGAGAACAATTGTACGCAAGCAGACGAGCTACAGTGGACTTACAATATCGGCACCTTCCTCATGGGTGCCGCCAACATGTACAACTACGTTCGTCATCATCCCTGTTGTAGTGTGCTCAAAACTAGCATGAGAATCTTTACTAACATTGGGAACAGACGAACGGGAATGATACCTGGCGTACCCGTGTCGAAGGGCTACTGAATGGCTCCCAAGCGTTCTTCCCCGCCCAGTATGGTGGTGGTAATATCATGGTTGAGATAGCATGCGAGCCGCAAGTAACCTGCGATTACGATCAGCCTTCCTTCAAAGCCTACCTCTCTCGATGGATGGCAGCAACTATGCAGATCGCGCCATTCACAGCGGAATTCATCACACCTAAACTGCAGAAATCTGCCGCAGGCGCAGCTGGACAATGCTCTGGAGGTCCAGACGGAAACACTTGTGGACGCCACTGGTATCAGAGCACTTGGGATGGGCAGAAAGGCGTAGGAGAGCAGATGAGCGCTTTGAGTGTCATCCAGGCAAACCTGATCTCGAAGGTTGCGCCTCCTGTTACTGCGAAAAGTGGCGGGACATCGAAAGGCAACCCCGCAGCAGGCAGTGGTGGCGATAATCCGGTTCAATACATGGATCCGAACGCTAACAAGAAGATTACTATGGGTGACAAGGCGGGGGCCGGCATTCTAACAGCGTTGGTGCTGGGTGGTCTTGTCGCGGGTGTCTGGTGGATATGTTTCATGTAAGATCAGAAAGGCCTTTTTGTACATGTTGTACGGGTAGTAAGGTATATATTGTAATACTTTACCGGCGTATTGATTTTGGGAAGGTGGGCATGTTCATAGCGTTGGAGGTTTTTGTCAATGAAAAGTCATTATCCAATGTAGGTATATCACTAGCATGGACAGAAGCCATCTGATCATATTCCTAATATGACAAACACTTGTGAAGCTCGACTTCCATGGTATGGGGAGATAGTGAACGGATCCATAACAAACAGCGACTGCCATTATATCTTAGGTCGGAAGGGCGGATTTCCTCTACAGTGGACATGTCTAGCTGAAGTCTCAAATGAGTATCCAGTATGTATGTGTTCCGCCTTCATACCTACGGGATTGTAGTCAGGCTGTTACTCTTGTCTACGTGCTTGACCACCGCGGCTAAGCATCTGATGATGTGAGACTTTGTCCAGGTGTGTTACGAGTCGTAGGGACCTCTGATACCATTAGGACAGCTGATTTTGTAGCTAAGGCGGTACTACTAGGAATTTGATGTGGGATTTATATAACACAACGCCTGCCTGTCAGGACGTGTTTTCTTAGCATCAGCAGGATCGACGCGCTCCACAAGCGAGATCCAAATGCAGTCATGCTAATGAACAACACTCTTCAATTGACAGATGACAGGCTGTTGAACCCTGATCCGCAGCATCTATTCTCACATATACTTATTTTGACGTTCAAGTTCTTGCTCACTTCTTCCCAAGTAAATAGGTCGTACTTCTGCCTAAGAGCCTTATTTCCGTAAGGGAATAAGGCCGTCGCCTTCATCACGTCTCCCCATAAGAAGCGCAAGCTTTCGCCGCCAGACCCTTCAGAAGCGCCTTCGAATACCTCAGAAACTTCTTCACCACCTGCTCTTGTGTCTATCGAACCCGGCACAGTCCCCTCATCCTTACCATCGCACCCGAGATACATCCCGCCTCACCTGGTCCTAGAAGGCGCAAGGAAGGGGCGGTCGCCCACCCCAGAGCCGTCTAATACGGCTGGGAGTTCTCCCAGCGGTGCATATGCAAGCTTAAGTCTCGAGAGTGACGGGTACGCTTCTGGAGCTGATATTGGAGCCAACAAAAGACGGGGATCTATTGGTAACAGTGCATTAAGAGGTGGAGCTGTATCACCAGCGCGGTCATCATCACCAGCGAAAAGAAGAGTTTCAGCTATGACGAATGAGGATGTGGATATGGCAAATAGCCAAGATACCGGCAACACGGCCGTGCCTGGTTCTACAACTGTTCCTCCAGATGCTGGAGTAGGACCAAGACGGAAATCAAAAAGCCAAGGGACACGTCACAAGAGAGAGACATCGGTGGATATGCTTGCTCAAGAGACAGACCTTCAGAGCGCTACATCATCTACGAGCTCTACAGCTGGTGACACGACTGTAGCGTCCTCAACTTCGAGCACAGGAGCCGCCGATATGCCTTCAATCGACGATCAAATTCAACAGGTTATGGAGTTAGCTGAACAGCCCATGCGCGAGGGCCAAATAGGCTACATAGTTGCGTGCAAATGGCTAGATAGAGTACGTGCACGAGGATCGACTGCCGGAAAGTCCGACAAATACGGCAAAGAAGCAAGGGAAGGAGATATTGGACCTGTGGACAACACAGGAATCAACATGGTCACCGATCCTTCCACTAGTGGATTCAAGGACGAGAAAGGGGAGCCTTTTGTTCCCCTAAAGCCCGGTCTCAATCTCCGCGACGATTATGAGATATTACCACAGGCGGCGTGGGATCTCATAGTCAAATGGTATGGGCTGGCGAAGGGATCTCCTGTGATACGAAGATACTGCCACAATACTAGCACGAGCGAAACACAGGAGAACCTTCTTTACGAGGTTACGCTACCAATATTCACCATCTTGAAGCTCCCAGATCCGTCGAATGGCACAACGCCGAAGTCTTTGAAGGAAAAGGACGCTACTCCAGTCAAGGTACTAGCGAGCCGACACGAGCTTTATCAGTCTTTCCTAAGGCGGGCAAAAGAAAACGCTGGTGTTGATCTCAAGACCAAGGTACGGGTTTGGAGGATTCTCGGCGGGCTTGGAGGAAGCTCTCAGGGCGGCATGATGACACCAGCACAATCACGAAGCAATTCACCTGCACCTGGGGCTGTAGCTACTGTCGAGCCGGGAGACAAGCTTGTTCTCGACGTCCATACTTTCGCGAACTTGCAGTTAGGATCTCAACGGGAATTACTTGAGGCCAAGGACGAGACTGCCAACGAGAAGTACAACGGTCACTCACGCCTGGGTATAGTTGGACTGGGCCAAGATGAAGTCATAGTACTCGAAGAGCAGATTGGAGGGCCGGCCGGCGGAGAATGGGTTTCAGACGTATCTGTATCGAAAGCGAAGTCCCTTGGGGTGCCAATCAGTGTCACAAAGAGCGGGGCGACAACCATACAAAACCCTTCTCTCAAGCCTAACGCCAACACAAGTCGAAGTACGAGCCCTGCGCCTGGTGGTATGGTGACTCGGGGCCGGCAGGCAAAGAATGGTCGTACCAGAGGAACGGTTGGGTTGAATAACCTGGGTAATACCTGTTATATGAACTCAGCCCTGCAATGTGTACGCAGCGTTAAAGAGCTGACCGAATACTTCCTCCGTATGTATTTGACACTTCGTTGTAGCGACTTCTCCAAACAAGGTCACTCCAGCCCAACAGCTAACGGCTTATAGTTAACATCTACGTGGATGAACTAAACGAAGCCAACCCTCTTTCTCACAATGGTCATGTCGCAAAGGCTTATGGTGGTTTGTTGCACGAAATGTACAGTCCGAATTCTTTGAGTTCTTTCGCTCCTAGAACTTTCAAGAACGTGATTGGCAAGTATGGACCTTCGTTCTCCGGCTGGCAACAGCAAGACTCCCAAGAGTTCTTGTTGTTCTTGTTAGACGGCCTACAAGAGGATCTTAATCGTATCAAGAAGAAGCCATACATAGAAAAGCCCGATTCCACGGATGAAATGGTCAACGATCCCGATGCGCTAATGGAAATGGCCAACAAGTGCTGGGACATTTACAAAGCTCGAAACGACTCTGTCATCACGGATTTGTTTGCTGGCATGTATAAGTCCACTGTTGTCTGCCCGGTATGCGACAAAGTCAGCATTATCTTCGATCCTTTCAACAACCTTACTCTCCAATTACCCATCGAGAGCCTGTGGACGAGAAGCATATTTTACTTTCCCCTACACTCGAGGCCAATTCTGATCTCTGTTGACATTGATAAGAACGCAAGTTTCATGGCCCTCAAAGAGTACGTAGCTGGGAAGGTGGGGACCGACCCGAAGAGGACTGTGGTTGCCGAAGTCTATAAGAACAAATTCTATAAGATATTTGATGACAAAACGATCATCAGTGACGAACACATCACCGAACAGGACACAATTGGTATCTGGGAGTTCGAGGAGCAGCCCACTAACTTTCCTCCACCGAAGAAGCCAGCTGGTAAGGCAAAGAGTTTTTGGCTCTCAAACGGCGACGAAGACCCGATTCCCGAGGGTGATACCACTTTAGATGAGCAGATGCTGATTAGTGTATACCATCGCCATCCAAAGATTAATTCTTCAAGGTACCAAACTAAGGAACAAAAGGAGATCTTTGGGGTGCCTTCCTTCATCGTCCTTAATCGCAAGGAAGCCAAAGACTATGATACCATCCTACGCAAGGTACTTGCCTGCGCCGAAACGCTGACTACAAGGGACTTTCTTCGAGAAGTAGCTGGAACAGAAGGGGACGATGTTGCAGAAGAACCCGATACCGTCCTCATGAGCACGGATGAGGCAGACTCGGCCTCGGATTCAAAGGTACAAGCTAAGTCCTTGGGAAGTGAAGATGATATGATTGATATCTCTATGCGCAACGGTGACGAACAACCCCAGCCGACCCATCCACTTTTGACTTCCAAGCCTCTTGCTCCCATACTTCGGCCTGGGAGTTTCATCCACCCAGAAATCAGGAATCTTTTTGATATGAAGGTTCTTCTGTCAAATGGTGTTGATATGATACCTGTTGGCCTAACAACTTTATCTGACGAGAGCAAGAACTACCCATCGCTATCTTCTAGAGTTCCAGAGCCGATGGAGAAACCTAAGATGAGCGCGAGTGAAGAGATCAAGCGCCGTCAAGAAGCTGGTAGTCCTCCCTCTAGCGACGAAGACGCCGATGATGTTCTGCCCTCCGTTCAAGATCAAGTGCAAGCTCAAGATTCTGGTGACGATTCAGATGGATACCCTCCAGTCACGGAGCTCGTCCGGCCGACAACAACCGGATTTGGTATGTTCACTAAGAGTACGCACCGGAATAATCAAGGGCTAATAACATACTCCCGCAAAGGCAAGCAACCGAAGTCGAGAGCGCGCCAGGAAGAAAACAGCTCACCCCGCAAGGATGCTCCTCTCTTGCACCTTGGAGAATCGATAATAGTTGATTGGACAGCTGAAGCTTACGATGCACTTTTCGGAAACTCTGATCATAGAGAGGATGACATGCAGGGTGCCCCCACGTGGGATTCAGTCCCACCTCTTCCAGACCCTGCATTGGAAGAGAAACGAAGGATTCGCAACAGCAGGAGGAGGAATGGCGTCACCTTAGGCGACTGCCTGGACGAGTTTGGCAAGCCTGAAATCTTGTCCCAGAACGATGCTTGGTATTGCCCTCGATGTAAAGAACACCGTCGAGCGAGCAAGACTTTCGAACTTTGGAAAGCACCAGATATCCTTGTGATTCACCTGAAGCGCTTCAGTGCCCATGGTCGATTCAGAGATAAATTGGATGTTCACGTCGATTTCCCTATAGAGGGACTAGATCTAAGTACTAGACTAGCTGTACAAGAGGATGGAAAGAGTCCAATCTACGACCTTATTGCTGTGGATAACCACTACGGCGGGCTTGGTGGTGGTCATTACACCGCTTTTGCACAAAATTTTTATGACGGGGACAAGAAATGGTATGAGTACAATGGTTAGTCCAGACACGATTACCATTGGATGCATTCGCGTTGCTTATCTTGCCTTAGATTCGGCTGTCATGCGCCGCGCAGATCCGAACGTCGTAGTCACACCGGCTGCATACCTTCTCTTCTACCGACGACGCTCTGAGATCCATCTAGGTGGACCGGTCTTGAAACAGCTCTTCGATAAAGCTGCCGGTGCTGACAATGAATCTCAGCCAACCTCCCGAGCCACATCACCGTCGGGGGAAGGCAAGCGTCTCGACGACTCCTCCCGCAATGGATTGTCGAGCGCTTTACACGGAGTAGGAGCGGCTCACCAAGCGGGAGGTGGTGGCTCAATGGACGGGACCATAGTTTCGACGAGGACAGGCGTTGATGACGACTTACCTGCGTATTCTATCAGTGATCCAAGATCAACAATCGACCCAAAAGATCTGCAGGGAGAAGACACACTCGAAAGTCTAGAAAATCAAGAAGAAGACGACGAAGGTATTGGAGGGATGACGGTCATACATGGAGCATTTCCCCATAGTCCTTACGACCACATGCCAAATTGGAGCTTTGGAAACACTGGAAGTCACAGTCGGCCATCCGCACCACCCGCAAGCGAAGGCGGAGGTGACGATGAAGACCTTTTCCTAGATGTCGCTAGCAACAAAGCCGTGGGCAGCTCTACTGGTGATGAGGACGACACGAATAGAATGGCTGACTTCACTAATGACGAGGGCACCACTGCTGATGTATACGGGACGCCGGGAAAAGACACGATGCCTGTGTTGGATGTACACACGAGTATGGAGGATATCGACGAACCGGCGGCGGAGATAATGCTGGAAGATTGAGAGTCCTCTTTTTGATGTTTTACTTTTGTTTGAATGAGCCTCGGTTCCTTGGAGAGGTGGGAATGCAGTATCTGCAGTCCATCGCTATACTGCATTTTCATGGGGCACACAGGGTGCAAGTTTCTGTAATTAGACCAAAAAGCTAGAGAGCGTTCATGCAACTTGCTTCTGATATTGTCCATGAATTCTACCTCAGCCTTGATCCCGTGGACCATGGAAACCTGACCCCCACGCTGTAAATCTGTTTGCGGGTATCGGCAAATCGGCGTTTATGCATCCGATGATGCGGGGGCGAGGCCCCACGGCCTCCTAAACCCGGTCGTGACTCTGTTTCGTGGAACACGACATGACTGTCACATCCAAATGCCTGCAACGAAGACCTGGGAGACTGTTGCCTGACCTCTTACTTATATCGCTCTAGGCACTCGAGTCACCAATTTCATGCCCACGATATGGATCCGAGAGGCTTGCCCACCCGGCCCAGAGAGAAAGCCCACAAAAAGCTTCGAAACCAGGTGATAGACCCAATGGGTCATGCGAAGCATGAACAACCAGAAACTGATTTGATCTGCCGATTGGACAAGAAGAGGCGAGAATTGGACAAGGAGATCGCTGCCTTTAAGGCACGAAAAGATGACGAATATAGGCTGTTTGAGAAGAACCTTAAGGCATACTACAAGAACATAGGGGAGTTGCCCGCCGAGGATGAAGAACCGAAGATCAAGGCAGAATCTTCCATCAAGTCGACAGAGACCAAGCCAGCTGTTCAGACACCGATGCATCAGCAGAAAGAGAAAGGAGAGCATACGCAAGAGAAGAAGAATGAGACAACACAAGCTCCAGTCCAGGGCTTGCACGGAGCGGTCTTGACCCGTCACTCAGCTTCCGGTCGAGGAGGCTCTCCTGGTCCATCTGAGTCTGCTAAACGAAAGCGACAATCGCATGAACATGAACGTGAACTCTACGGAGTGTTCACCCCAAATTACTTGCCTTTACTTGATTCCAGACCCCGTGAAGGAGATAGAAGGAGTTCCAATGAGCTGCTAGAAGCTGCCAATCTGGAGAAGATGGAATCTTCAACGCCAAAGCGCAGTACTGCTGCAGTATTGTCTTCATCGGCTGAATACCATAATCAACCAATGAGTTCACCTCCCCCACCTCCCGCTCGTCCGCTCTCGGCAAGCGTACCGCAGGATGAATCACTTGGTCACAGGAGGTCTTCGTCAAGTTCTGGAGACCCCATGGGTAACCGTCGAAGCAGCCTTCGAAATCCAAAAGAACCCCGTTCACCCAAGCGTGTGCTCTTCTCCATAGATGACACGGTCGTATCTCCGAGCACGTCACCGGTCGCTCAACGCTCGAATCCAATCACTGCCAACCAGACGATCCGTTTACAAGGAGGCTTTCAGAAGAATGATAACTTTGAAAACGTCAAGGGCAAGCAAGACAAGGTGTTACCTGCTGATAAGTCGGCAACGGTAACATCAAGCGTCCTCGGCACTGCCTTCTCCGGTCCATCAAGTGGCTGGAGTTCTAGCATCTCACCTTTAAGATGGGCCTATGAAAGTGAAAATAGGAACAAGTCTTCTCCATTTGTAGGTGGAGATGACTTTGAGCATGTAGATAGGGATGATGATCTCTTTGAGTTCGATGAAGATCTTGATGCTGCGAATTCAAGGGAGGTGAAGAAGGAGGACACACGAAGTCCTAAATTTATTGAGGAAGAAGCTGTCGAGGATGTGGAGAGCCAGAAGACGCTGGTTGGTAGCTCGCCGCATGCGGGGAGTTTGCCGATTGAGATCAAATGGCCAGGGAGATCTGGAAATTTGAGGGGTGGCTCGCCGTGATATCTTACAGTTTCATGGGGATATGATCTAAAAACGCAACAAGATACGGAAACTTGATGTGTGAGTGCCGAAGAATGAACGGCTCCTGGCCCGAGACACTTCACCATGGAGCGGTCTTGGACTTTGTATTTCCAAAGATTCAATGCTCATACACAGCAAGCAATTCAAGCGTGCCGGCGGTTGCTTGAACCTTGGCTTTGGCATGGGTTAATATCTTCATGCTCACCATTGCCTTCTATCTGAAATTTATTCAAGACATATTGTCCATTGTACATACAAAAAGTTTCCTTGAGGTGAATACAATCATCTACTTGCTGCAGTTACGCTAAGGTGAGCTGAAATCGGACTAGGTTGCGGCTGCCTTCCTGCGACGGTGTGAAGGGTGAATTATCACTGAGGTGTGTCGGTTATCAACTTCAGTTTATTTACCCTTTCTTTCCTTACAATCTGCTGACTTATATCTACGTTATGGTTAGACACTTGTTCCGACGAGTTTATTACGTCTGTCTTAAAGCTCCTAGAGCTCATTATCAGACGCTGCAATCTAATTGAAGCTCTTTCAAACGCATCTCGAAACTCAATCCTCCCCAGCTCTGTCATACATCCTTCGTCCCGTCCCTTCGGGCTTCCGCACTTTTCAACGTTCAACTTTTATTCTATCTCTCTTTCAACCACAGAATCTCTGCCTGTGCTCCTCGTTTTTTTCGAAGGTGCAATTCGTTAGTGTTCAATGTTCATGAACACAAGCCCCGGAGCCGAGAATTTCAGAATGTATGCAATCAAGATCAACCCACTTAAGCCAGACAATCTCAGAGCATTCATAGCCTTTAGGATACTGACTCGAGCTTGGGCCCGCTTAGTTTCATAAACCCACCTTAATCCCTGATTTGCACTCTCGCGAAACAAGAGTCAAAACAAGCGGTCAACAGAACACGCTTCTACCAAAACAAGCCGTTGACGGACCCAGCTTCTTTCAGAATAAGTGTTTCGCTTGTTATATCTGCCCCCAGGAACCATCCTTACCGCAATTCAATTATGGACCAGCATATGGGTTATGATCCCGAGAACGCCATCATGCTTGATGATGATTCCAATGACAGGGATATCCGTGGCAAGCAGCAGGCTTTCCTCGGCGTTGTAGAATATATCGACCTTCAAGATGAAAAGTACTATAAAAGCCATGCCTACGGCCTTCCATCCATCTCGTCTAAAGATTTCCATATATCTACAAGTCAGACTCGATCGAATGGAACAATTGTTAAGACCCAGAAAAAGCCTATGGTCCATAATCGCGGGTCTACCAGCCACAGCTACACTCAAGATCGGTACCAACAATTAGACACGGAAGGCTCACGTCAAGACGTCCTAACGAATGGAATGCGGAACACTGCAGATGTTAGGGCTAGAATGGATACGACGAACAGTTCAGGCGTAAGGACCTCTAGTCAACAATTGCAGACGACTACCATAAAGAATGGAGCTGATGTTAGACTCGACGCTCTCTCTAGAGATTGCCAAAGGGAAGCATCAATACCAAAGTCTCGCCTCACAAACCTTCGACCATTCCCACGCGTGCAAGTGCACAACGGGTTCGATCACCAGGGTCCGGACACGAATCCCAGTACTGCTGCCTCCCATCCTCTGCAAAGAGAACGAAGTACTCAGGCACTTCCGTCAACTGCACCTAAAATGGGCTTCGCGGCTCTAGAGACACTGGAGAAAGCCCGGCCCGCGCCATTTGGGACATTGAAGATTGATATAAGTTCTCACCGTGGAAAGGAGGATCAGCTATTTGTCTCCGACAGCGAGGATCACGGCCAGGGGGGAGATAGACTGGGTTTCCAAGATCCCAATATCCCAGGTCAGAAGTCCTATGCAACGCAGCAGAAGAACGTTGAAAAACAAGGTTCACCAGGGAGCAAACAGAGTGCACGTCAGACTCAGAAATCGTCACGAGGCAATCATCTTAGTGATCCAAATGCTAAGCGAAGATTATCGGCTAGACTAGCCAGGGCGTTTGCCCCTACAGAGGTCTGTGGTGTCTTCTCTGAGTCCCGTGTGCCAGCTGGTTGCCATCCAGCTAAGCTCATCCGAAAACCTTCCTCAGTCAAAAGAACAAGGAATATGGCCTGTATCATCTGCGATTCCAAATTCGAGGTGAAACAATACGTGCGCGACCATTTCCCCAAATGTGTCCAGAAAAACGGCAACCCCAATAGTTACTCCTGGTTTGATCACCCCACTGTCCGAAACAACAACGGTACTCAAAGCACGAGACTTGACAACGGATTCGGTCCATTTTCCAAGAAGGCTGATGACGAAACTACCGCAGACCCTTCCTCCTCGCTATCAGGAGGGCTTCAGGCTGATTCACCAGCAGCGGTAGAGCACAAAACTACAAGTGGAAAAGGCATTTCAGACGCTACTATCGCGTCATGGCTTGCTGCACAATCCGAAAATGCGGACATTGAAGGGGAGGATAACCATAGTGCTGACACCGAAATGGAGACTTCAGGATCAGCCTGGCAATACCACGTAGTTCGGCAGGAGATACCCACGACAGACCTGGGCTTAGAAGATGCAATTGAACGAACATATGGTCCCTACTGGACGCTTGAAGAAGCAAACATGAAAGCAGGAGAGGAGATACAAATCCAGGATTTATCACCGCCGCCTGGTCCATATTCCAGAGGTTGGAACCTTCAATTCAAGAAAGACGACAACGGCATGGACAGTCACACCGTGGAGGTTCAAGGAACTACCATCACCACAACCGTGACACGCAGTAAGTCCTCTTTATCTAACATCACCCCCTTATTACCTCTAACATCCCAAACTTTTCCTACACAATCAACTAACGTCAAACCCAGCACTCATCCCCCGCGCCCAACTCACCGCACACCGCATCCCCGCCTCCGCTTTCACAACCCCACCAACAATCTACACCATCCTCTCCGTCTCCATCCACCACACCACCTTAAACATCGAAATCCAACCTCACGGCCACTACACGCTCAGAAAAAAAGCCAACGAGCGCGCTGGAGAAATATGGGTGGAGCAATTCGCAGCTATGGAAGCAACGGGCGCGGTGCAGAAATATGACTTGGAGAGGGAGATTAGGAAGGAGGTGAGAGAGTTAGGGGAGGTGGACGGGGGATTGTTTGATAGGGTTGTGGGTAAGGATGGGGAGGGGGCGATGGGGAGGGTTTGGGTTGTGGAGGAGGTGGTTAGGGGACCGAGGAATTGAAGGGGTGAGGGGGATGGGGAGAGGATGTGGGGGCTGTGGGATGGGGCGTTCTGCCAGATTTTGGAGGGAGTTCAGCGCTTTCTGGAACGTAGATGGAGAAAGGACTGGTAATTTGTCGCGCTCTGCAGGTTCTCTTCTAGTGAGAGCACTTGGCCTTCAGCAGTCTTGAACTACTCTTGACGGGCCTTGTACTTCGCATTAAGCTCTCTACATGAATGTGACTCAGCGATCGAGACTGAAGGCTTTCAGGTGACATTATGGTTATATGTCCTTGATAACGTTCCTCTTCGACGAATATCGCATAAGTGGATTCGCTTTCATGCCAGAGACAGCGACTTGCTTCAATAATCACAGATTTGGAAAGACTTCACCAGCGCCTACATTCACGATTGACTTCTCTACGCATTCACAAATTTCACTATGTTATATAAACAATGCATTAAACTTTCTATTTATCATTATATTCCTTTAATAATATATTTAATTATTTACTATCAAAGTTCTTCTAATAAGTATCCCTTATCTAGTAATATATAAACTCTCTCTTTCTTTTTAATATATATCTTCTCTTCTATATAGTTATTTAATAAAATATTACCTAAGACCTTATTCATTAATAGTTTATTTATTATCTATTAAGACCTTAGTTATTAAGACCTTATCTATTAATAACTTATTATCTATTATATATATATAATATACTCTAACCTTAATGTATTTTTAAGGGCTAGATATTAAAAAAATACATTAATTAATTAAAGAGTTAATATACTTAAAAGTATATTCTATTTTTTATATTTAATATAATATTAGTAATTTATTAAAGTATTTAATAACTTATCTTTTATTATACTTATTAATTTATAACTATATTAAATATTTTTAACTTAAAGACCTTTAATATTTTATTAATATTATTATTAAAATTATACTATGTTAGTCCTATTTTATATATAAAAAAATATTTATTTTTAAAAATTTAAACTAAAGACTTTTAGTCTCTTATTAATATTACTATAAGTAGGCTAAACTAGCTATTAAAAATAAGTAAGCCTGCCTCCATAATAAAGCTATAGTTATTAAGTTAGTAAAGTTAGAAGTATATTAAGCATAAATTAATTTAGAGGCTAGGGAAGATACTACTAAGAAAGTTAAGAAAGTAAACTCCTAAGAATTAAATAGACTTTATTAATAAGAATTAACTCTAAGTCTTACCCTTAATTATACTATTATATTAAATAAAATCATAAATAATAACTTTACTATTATAAAGTAAAAGCTAGATAAAAATAAGTAAGTTAAAATAGTAATTTTAAAAAAGTATTAAATAATAAAATAATAAAAAATAAATTTACTAAACCTTTTAGAATCTTATATAAAAAGATATAATATTATATAAACCTTAATATAAAAGTTAGTAAATATAAAATATTTATAAACTTAAATAATAAAATTACTACTTTATCTATAATATTAAAAAAATAAGTATAAAAAATAAATAATATCTTCAAAAAAATAGAAACTATAAAAAAAAATTTAAAAAGTATTTTTATTAATATTAAATATTAATTTATTAAAATTTTAATTAAGGTTAATAATAGCTTTAAAGAAGTTTTCTTTAAAATTAATAATATTATTAAAATTAGTATTAAACTTAATAAAATATTTATTAGATTATAATAATTATAAACTACTATAATTAATATATTTATTAAAATATTATTAAAAGCTTAAGCTATTATTAAAAGAGCTAAAGCTAATATTAAAAATATTTAAGCTAAAACTATAAAAGTATAAGCTAATAATTAATATACCCTTTTTAATTATAATAAATTATATTTTAAAGAAAATTTAGCTAAGTAAATACTAGGGCCTACTTTACTAAAGAAGCCAATATTAAAATGTTGTTGTTATATATATCAAAGCTCTATTAGATCTACTGAAATACTAACTAGCGTAGGCCGACTTGAGCCACTGCCAGCGAATATCTTGGACACGGTTCGCTCCCCTCGCGGTCAAGGTAGGGTTACCCTGGTCACAGACTTACGGCGTGCGGACGATTCTTCCCCCACCCGTCGAAGGCCAACCCAAACGTCCGGAACTGCAAGGACTCCATCAGGAAGCCACGGCCTGTTAAGATCTTCTGTTGGAACACAGAGTGCGCTACACTCACAGCCTAGCTCGTCAATGGACCCCGCCACCGCAACTGGCGAACGCTCTAGCCAGAGTGCTACGATACCTTCGAGCCAAAGTGCTCCCTCAGGAACAGATCTGGCGGATGTTTCAGAAGCTTCAGAAGAAGTCAAGCGCTTCTGGAGACAAATTGACTTCCCGTGGACTGGAACATGGAAGCTTCGAAAATACTAGTCGCAGGGCTTAACAAGCACCTTGGCAAGAGAATTCCAGAGAAGTTGCGGCCGGCTGGACTAATGGATAATGCATCCACTCAACCAATTTGTCTCCTACGAAGATTGCAGAAAGTCAAATCAACGGTCGAGAATGATGGAGAACGTTGTTCGGATTGCAAGCAACATGAGAGATTATGTGATTGTGCGTCTTTTGTTGATGAGAGTCTTGCCGACGTTGAGTATGATCGACATAGTCAATGGAAACGATGGAAGTCGACAATCCGGGGAGATTGAGGGGAGAGAATGGAGTTGATTGAGTATTTTTTATGCGTTGCTTAATTTAATCGATCATTTGAAAGCGCTGCCAATCCAACTAAGCTTTGAGGTGTATAACGTCGACGCTTCCGTGGCGGCTCCTTAGTTGAAATAGGCACCAGTCCTCGCTTGGCCCGAATTACTTCAAAACGGGAGACATCATCATTGACAAGACTACATTGGGCATCAGCTTGAGCCTTTAGGACGGCTCCAGTAAGCTCCCGCAACGTCTTAGTCATCGTAGATTGGAATCGCTGCAAGAGCTCTTCCTTCTTCTCCAGGTCTAATCTCCTATCTTCGAACAGCCCTTCCTCGATAGCAGCTCTTCTTGCTCGTCTATCTGCTTTCTCCTCTGCTCTAGCTGTTTTTCCTTCTCGGCTATACGTCTTCTCCTTTCCTCTAGCTCCTCGTTCTTCCCTGCTATCTGCTTCGCTGCATCTTCAGCTTGCTGAGTAGCACCCTCCAAATCGAGCAGTAGTTGTTAAGTTCGTCTGTAAATCTTTTAAGGGTACCAGCCATGTGCTCCAACTGCTCTTCTCGTGGCATATCTATCTTGACTATATTCTGAACAATCTGACTGAATTCTGTGAACAGCGCTGCCATGCTGGTATTGCTCAAATCTTTCGCCATGATGATAGTACTTGATCAGATGAAATGAAAGAAATTAGGTTCTCAGTCAATGCATGCTTCAAGCTCTTTGGTCTAATGGGAGAAGCTGTACTTTCTTGGAAACTTTTACGTATTAACTTCGGCCCGGCCTACATCTGAGACAACAGTATAGAAATACACAACACTCCTAGTTAATTAACCCAACAGCGAAGGAGTTGTGAGCTTCTAGCAGACAGTTTTCAGCCTGATAATTGCTACTTTCACCAGCTTAACGACAAAAACAAGTAACCGGCAACCCAAGGTAGTGCGAAAAACGTCAAGGAACGAAATTCTTCTAACAAAGCAGAACCTAGCTATAGATATTGATCAGTGTTTTCGCCCATCATACCCATCAAAGATATTTTAACCGGCAAGACTTTCGAATCTTTTCAAGCATTAATAAGTCATGCAAGCTACATCTAAAGTGCCCTCGGCCTCCTAGTAGCCATCAGCTTCTAGACATGCTCCGGCCTTTCAAGCTGCACAACTATCCACAGAGAAGGCCAAGAAGGAGTCACTCCAGCAATCACATGAGTTCGAAATCCAAGCAGTCCAAAGTCAACTGTCGAGAAGTCTCTCATCAATGCAGTCAAGGGGAGCTGAGAGACCCAATATTGAGGTTATTTTATGTTTCTCGGCCGAAGCGAGGAAGGGCGAAAAGCCCGAGGAGCGGGCACTATTATTGTAGGGTACCCCTCAACAGCAACAAAAAGCACCTTAAGCATTCAGCAAGGCACACTTGGTTTTTGACCGTGAACGCCAAGTACCGCGAGTAACAGCAATCACACACCATCGCTAACACACGTGCAAGCTGATGCTCACCACACTTCAACCCATCAGGAAGGAGACAAAGCAGAACCAACACCGGTAACCTCAAGCTCCAGACCGGTGTCTGCTCGTTGCCTGCATTCAACATGTCGCCATGACCATTGCTTTTACCACATTGTGCATGCTCCTACTCACATCAATTGTGGAGCTGGTACACCAGATTTGAGGATGGCTAAAAAACATAAGAACTCGAGCATCGCACCTGGAGTTTTTGCACGTCACCAGGGGTCGAGCGGACACGAGAACATCTCAAGACTTTTTAGACCATGCATTTCTTCAGCTTCATAGTCGGTACTGTGCTCTACAGAGCAACAGTCATACTTGCTTGGTCTAATAGCTACAAGCATGTTGCGGTCTTCAGTATCGATGGCTTCCACAGCAGTGATGTGGGCAAATATGTAACACTACGCCCAAAATCCACACTTGCACAACTTCTAGAGACGGGATATGAGTATACGAATGCTTATGCTTCAGCACCATCTGACTCATTTCCTGGCACTGTGGCTCAATTCACTGGCGCCAGCCCGATAACTACCAGTGTTTGGTATGACGATATCTGGTACCGCGACTATTATCCACCGTTCTCCGTCAATGGAACACATTGTCAAGGTTCCCCGGGAGCTGAAGGTCAGTCTTTACGCAAAGGAGTGCTTGTTGTCGGTCCGCATATTGACATAGGAGTATAGTCGACGACACCGAAGACCTAGACTACAACAAGACCGAGCTCTTCTCTGGTGGCATCAACCCAGCCAACCTACCTCAAAAAATTGTCGATGGCGTTTGTCAAGAAATATACCCTCATAGTCGCCTCCGTGTAAACACGATCTTTGAACTTGTCGAGGCCAGTGGCAAGCAGACTGCCTATGCGGACAAACACCCTGCCTATGACATCGTTCGTGGTCCTTCCGGTAAGGGTTTGACCGTCGGTTACTTCCCTGAGATCAACGCTATACCCACTGAAGTCAACACGACAATTGCCTACGACAAACTCCACGTCGGTGCCTTTCTTGACTGGATTGATGGCAAAACCCCTGCCAATTCTGAAATCCAAGGCAAAGGCCTCACGACAACGCCATCCCTCTTCGGCGGCAACTTCCAAGCAGTCTCCGTTGCCCAGAAGATAAATGGCTATACCAATGGCACCGTCCAGAACTTCACGCCACCCCTTATCAAAGCCATCGACTTCGTTGATGACTCTCTAGGCCAAGTCGTGTCCGCCCTCAAAGCCAAAGACATCTATGATGACACTCTGATAATTGTGGCGTCTAAGCATGGCCAAGCACCCATAAATCCAGCTCTTTACCGCAAGATTGACCCCGCCCTCATTGCTCCTGCGACAGGTGTCAACGTGACGTGGATTACCTCGGATGACATTGCCCTCATCTTCCTGGAAGATCAATCCCAAATTGATACAGCGGTTGCAAATCTGCAAAAAGCCACCTCCGAGCTTCAAATCCAAGACATCATTTACGGCGCCCGTCAGCAGGTCCTGGGTTTCGGCAACCCGTTCACCGACCCCGCCGTTCCGGATATCATTGTGCAGGTAGATCTTGGTGTCATTTATACGACATCTACAGCAAAAATTGCAGAGCATGGCGGCCTCAGTGATGATGACAGACATGTTGCTTGTATCGTCAGCAATCCTAGGCTTCAGAAGACGGTTCTCGATCAAGAGACGTCGACCAGGCAGGTCGGTCCTACGATATTGAAGGTTCTGGGGCTGAACCCGGCTGATTTGCAGGGAGCGAGGATAGAGGGGACTCAGGTGCTGGAGGGTTTTTGAGTAGAAGCTGTGTGTGATCGTTCAGCCCCTCCAAAAGTTCTTATGCGAGCGTGCCATATAAGACAGGGGATATGTGTGTATTTCAAGAATGGCGGCCTCCTTGTCATTTAGTGATGCTGTCAAATCTGAATAGTACAAGCATAAATGTTGCATTCCAGTGGTGAATATTCCCACCCACCGAGGAACTTCCAGGGATGGCAGGAACATCCATAGCATCCTTACATACATGTCACCCCTAACTTTAACCACCAACGGCACCTACCATTTATGAATGGCAGACCCTATCCATCACCAAAATCAATACTTCCAACCTGTTGCCCACTCACTACCCAGCCCTTGTCGTCGTCGCAGCTTTATCTACGAAATCTTATCACCAATGGAAAATCATGAATGATTAATGTGGGAAGAGGCAGCATCACGACTAGCTAGATAATGAACGGTACTAAAGGGTTTAGTGAAGCTAGAATAGTCATCATATTTTGGGGGTAAGATTTCAATTGGCATCCTTTTTGACTATGGAGTTTCCTTGTATTCGTAGGTTCTGTTGCCAGCTGTAGATGACAGGTGCCGTTGATGGCGAAAATGAGTGATTAGATATACATAGGGATACTAGGGAAGTTTCCGCCATCCATACAAATCTCTGCCGTCCATGGATTGAAGTGATCCATAGATGGAATGCCAAATTGACTCGGCGCTTCTCAGAGGCTTGTAAATCGCTAGAGGGGTAGCATATCTGTAGCAAGCCGCTCTGTGTTTCTCGTCACCCAGCTAAAGTGGACGCACACGGAAAAGTTGTTGCAAGTTTTGCTATCTTCTATTCTCGCTTAGGATCTCGTTTAGCTGCCTAGATTGAAGCATGCTCATGTCTACATCTTCTTCTTTTCCTAGCGTCTTCTATCCCTATTATTGCCCGTCCCAGCTGCTCAACATCATGTATATAGCAGGGTTCCTCCATAGACCCTGGATCCTCAGGCAATCCAGTGTTTACCATCAGATCTACGTCTGCTTAGCTGAAAGTATAAGTGTATTCGATGCCTAAATAGTTGGAAATCCACATCACGTCATAAGCGCAAGAGCCTGCAAAGATACCAGCAATAAGGATATACCAAGTTAGGGTCGCGATCCAAGCTTTTCCCAGCCTCGGAGCGGCGCCATGGGGGGAGTTTCGTCCTACGACGCTTGTGATTAATGACTGGACTTGGTGTCCTATCCAGTGAAGGCGTAGCCGCGAATCTGGGTCTGGAATAGAGATGACGAAGAAAGTAAAAGCGCCGATGAATACGATGTTCAATGAAAACCATACCGCATAGTGAATCAACAAGGATTTTTGGTCGGTTGAGAATGCCGTCTCGAGTGCTGATTGATAGGTATCCAGGTTGACAGTGGTGACCACCGTTCCGAGGTAAGGAAACATGAATAGGAGGTCTGCAGCAACGGCTAAAGAGAGGCAATATATAAGCAAGATGATCATGCTGAACCAGCGGTGCCTATAAAGGTCCCGGTCCGGATTTAGATTGTGATGAGCGTTCACAGATGAGCCCGTGACATTGATTGTGCTACTAGAGTTGGCCGATGATGACGGCGTTCTCCGTAGGAAGACAGCATCTAGTATGGAAGACTCTATCAGTGTCTGCATCTTCTTACTAGAGCTAGGGAGGTTTCAGCCAGAGGATGCCCACCGTAGACCACTTCAAAGAACGAGATGAATGGGAGAGAGAGTAATATAATGGCAATGACCTGACCGAAACCCCAATTGTTGTCAGCGGGAAGCACATCTGCGCTATCTACCTCATAGGTAAGATCGCTTATCACTCGAAGAGATCCCCACGCGAGAGCAATTAGAAGCCATGTGATCTAAAATTTCTTTCATTAGTCGTGCGGTTTGAGTAATGTCGACCCACTGCTAGAGTCTTACCTCCCACAGCATTGAGCTATATAGGTCAATCACGGCCTTTAGCACGCAATGCACAGACAGCACTAGTCGGTATACAAGCCTATCCACGAATAGCAGCCTTTTCCGGGACTGAAGAAGCCGCTCCCTCGTTTTCCTTTGCAGCCTATCAGAAACAGCGGTGGGGAAGGTCACAGAAATATGAAAGCATCGTCTGATCAAGAACTTGTCGTCACAAAGCTGGATTACACGAGTCAGATAGCTAAAAGCCAAGAATGTCGCTGTAATCGCGGTGTAGAAGCCGTTGTAGATTGCTCCCGAGGATTGGTGACTCCCAACGGCATCCTGAATCATCCAGCTGGTGTCAAACAGACAAAGTGCAGGGACCCCCTCATTATCGATTTGCCAACCCGTAGAACCAATGGACACAGCCAGGATGACGGCGTTCACGGCCATGCAAGCTATCCTTAAAACACCTAGAGCTCTTCGTTGTCGAAAATAGTGCCGAAGGCAAGTAAGAGTTGTCAGGTGTGTGATTGATGAGAACCAGGCGAGATCCACGGCTATCTGCCAACTGTAGACCGAAATAGGGTTTGTGTTCTTTAGACTTAATTGACTATATCCACTCAGAAGGATCGCAATTCCTGTGATGCATTGCTGATCGCTGAACGCAAGCACGGCTTTTTCCAAAGCTTCGGCCCACTTTTCAGATGGTTTTCGACCAGTCCGAGTCCATAAAGCATCCAACTTGTCCAAGCATAGCTTGTCAACGGGATGAACAAGGGCATCTTGGCCAACGAGGTCGGTGAAAGAGACTTCGGGATTGATGCAATAGTATGTAATGCAAAACAGGAGCGTAATTAATGCAGAGGCTGCAAAGGCGACTAAGACCTAGAGAATGTCGTTAATTGCACGGAGTCAAGCCATTTGCGAGGCAAATCCGCTCTTACCCCTGTACCTGTGATATCTGGATTGGGTTCAATGGTATTCTCTTCCCCACCCGAGAATAACTGGACGCAGTCGGCGGCAAGTGAGCTATTGTTCATTTTTGGGGTATAAGGCAAGGAGGTAAGACGCGTCTTTAGAATTTATCAAGAAGGCAGGAGCTCCAGGATCCCGAAGCTGAAAAATTGGAGAGGAGGTGCCGCATATCACAGCCACAACTTTGGGAATGCGGATAGGTAGGTAAAAGGTAGTATTGGTATATGCAAGAAGGTTTGGGATCGCTTTTGATTGGTGCAGAAAAAGAAACAGAGTACCCTGCTCCTTGTTATTCCCAACCAAATCCGCATGCAAATCTCAACAGGCAATAGAAACTTTTCGCAACTGATCAACTGAACCTTCTCAAAGTAAGTGTTGTACATCGGTTCTACGTGTTTTCACAATGACCTGTTAAAAAGTACCTTTTCTCACAGAATACCTATTGCTTGTTCGGAGGGGTATGGAGCTTCGGAATCACGATTGGGGGAGGCGGGTGGCATTGTTTATCGCACCAATCATTTTCATCCTGTTTGCGCTTCTTTTGCGTCTTGGAGGCATAGGCAACTCTAGCAGAGCTGAACACAGCCCACTTAAGCATGCTCATGCTGGATGCCTGCATCAGCCGCAGCTGCATAGTCGCCCAGCACTTTTGGGGCGCCATCTAGCCGTTTCAATCCGATACAAACCCTACAATTTGTGCAGCATTAATCGATCTGAGGGCTCATGACTCTCAAACATCAATAGTAGCCTTTCATCCGCACCCAGTATCGCTCATCGATAGGTCTTTACCTTGCCTGCAGGTCTAGTGACTTGGTTTACCCGCCAATGTCCATCTCGCATGCAGCTTTCTCGGCCGCACAAGCAGATACGTTATTGCTTACTACATCGTTTGATTAGTTCTCGCTAGCAGACATGTCTGTAGCTTTCGCTGTGAGTGCTGAACCGCTGGCACAGACCGGGCTCGGAACAGCATCGCATAGATTACCACGTACCAGCTCGCGGCGGGCGCCACTGGATGGTTCCAAAGAAAGGCAAGCTCCAAATCCATGCAACTGTTGTCTATTAGCGGAGGCAACTTGCTCATCAGCTCTTTCAGTTCCGGCTCGTATGAGGGATGTCCGTACTGATCATCCCGTGAGGCAGGCGTGGTTGCCAGGGGCCTTATCCAAATTTAGGCTCAGGGCTTCTACCAGAATGGTTAGTCAAATCAAAGAGGCCTTTGGCTGAACTCTTGGCACGCCAAGATGGTTAGCGCACGCCAAGATCGTTTCAGAGCTGACATTTTTATTCTCGATGATAACGCTTGTTTTAACAATGGCTATACACTGGGCGAGAATTCTCAGGTGCCTTTCCGCCTGATCTTTCGTTTCAGAACGGTACTGGGAGAGTAGAGAAATGGGGACGCACCGTTGAAAACGCTGCGAGGAGTCACATTTCAGTGATATTGATCGGTTGGTCAGCCCATCATATCTGTCAAAATTATTTTGATCGGCACATCTTTCTGAATGTTCCTCGGGTCATAGCCTATCATGTCTGTTAATGATATTTTAATCGGCACATTTCTCTAAACATTCGTTGGGTTCATAGCCTATTATATCTGTCAAAGATGTCTTAACCGGGACATTCTTCTAAATTTCCATCGGTTTATTGGCCCATCATATCTATCAAAGATGTCTTAACCAGCACATCTTTCTGAACGTTTATTAGGTTCATAGCCTATCATATCTGTTTAAGATGTTTTAATCAGCACATCTTTTTAAACATTTATTGGTTCATTAGCCCACTATAGCTATCAAAGATATTTTGACCAGCACATCTTTCTGAACGTTCATCGGGTTTATATCCTATCATATCTGTGTTTATTAGGCTCATAGCCTGTCATGTCTGTAAAAATGCCTTAACCAGTATATCTCTTTATACAACTATTTGTTTGTTAGCCTATTATATCTATCAAAGACATCTTAACCGGTATCTCTTTCTAAGTATTTATCAGTTTGTTAGCCTATTATGTCTAACAAAGATATATTAACTGGTATATCTTTTTAGATATTCATCAGTTCGTTAGCCCATCATATCTATCAAAGATATCTTAAACGGCACATCTTTCTGAATATTTTCTGAGCGAAGCTGCACAAGCTCAGGCAGACGCCCCCATTCCCATTTCCACTTCCTCCGAGGTAAACAGCTACTTATTATATACCTTCGGCACCTACACCCAAGCCTCTAACTCCAATATCACAGACAGTACTCCCGTTTTTGACGACATCCCATGGGAAGAAAGTCTTCGAGAAGCTTGAACGCGACTTCAAGAATATAGCTTAGTAGACGAAGAAACACAATTCTGGTTGGATAGGGACAGAATGGTAGAAGCAATGCAAGAACGGCCCCAGTCAGAAAAAGACGCCCAAGAGGCAAAGATGGAGTCCGCAAAATCGAGGGCAAAACTGGCTGTCATCCGAGCAAGAATGCAACGAGTGAATGATGAACGCGAGCAACTAGAGCGCGATATACAATCCGAACGAGCAAAGCTAGAGTATCAACAGGGCCAAAAGAGCCGTCATCAGGAGCAGTTGGAAAAGAGTCTCCGCGAATGGGATGCATTGCATCAAGAAAACATAAAACGAGACAAAGAACTCGCCCCATTGTTGGATCTGGACTTTAAGGGAGATCGGACGAAAATTGATGAATCCTCATTATCAGATGGATCGAAAACACAGGCGGATAAGGCGGCATGGATGAAGAAGCGGCAGGCGGAGAAGGCGAAGCAATCATCGATATCAACACATCATGATTCAATGTAAGACGCAGGGGTAGTTTAGCCTAGCCTGGAGCGTGGTCTGCAACGTCTCGGAGACCGAGGTCGACATAGTGACGAATGGTTTTGGGAAGGCAGAGGTGCTGAGGGCACAGTAGTACATGAAAGGGGCAATAAGTTATAAGTGATTGATGTAGCCCTGTCATATCGTGGTACTTGGGTGAAATTCACTGTGGACTTGGACTGCTGTTGGTTGCGTAGGCTACAGACTGGTCCTATGACCTTTTTGGCCACGCTTCAAACAGTGACAGAGGGAGACATGCAAAGGTTTAATATCCTTGAATTTGCTTGGGCAACTCTCATCATCCTCACGCTATATCTGTGGTTATGGAGAGGGCCACACCTGAGATAGCCGTTAGAAAATGTATATCACAGAATATCGAGGATCTAGAATCTATGGTAGACTTCCTAGATGATAATGTCACTATATTGCCTCTCTAAGGATCTGAGATCTACAGGAACGACGCTCCTAGAATACACGATAACTTAATACACAACGGTGGTAAATATCATGTCATTCTAAACAATATCAACCTTCACCATCGGGATCAACCTTCGGTAGGAGAAGTTAATCCGTTGGCTACCCGATTCGTAATGTCGTGTGTATATCTCGACATATAAATTTCACTACTGGGACATATTCATCATAAGATGAGTCTCAGAGCGACTCGGTATTACGTCGTCCTGGAAAATATCAACCTTCGCTACCGGAACGTAATAGGGGTAATATTAGATAGTGGTCCGGGAGCCCGTAAGTCTTGGCGTGGAAGGGTTCAACCCCCAGCCGTACACACCTAGCAGTCGTATAGCCCCCGGAAAGAGCCTAGAGTTAAAAGGCCTGGACGCTAAAACAAGTCCGTAGAGTAGGGTCTCTCACCCCTATATCTCGGCTCCTAAGAGACCAGTTTTATAGATCTTTCGCACTCTCCAGGCATCAGTCCCGCAGAGCGGTACTTCTGCGGGTTCCCGGACCACTATTCAATACTAGCCCTATCGTATCTTCCGAAGGATCTCACTCAAAGAGAGCATCGCACAAGGCTAATAAGAGAAACTGTGCAGGTTTCAGGACCAGGTATATTCGCTGGAAGTGGATTTGCGAGCCGAGAAAGTTGAGAAGGAGGCGGTCCAAAGTCAACTATTGACAGCGAAGTCTAGGTTTGATTCCTTTAAGCAGTCGACTGATCATCAAGTTGAAGCCCTGCAAAGCCAATTTTCTATGGTCAAGGACGAGGAAGAACCTCTCCAGAGTTAATTACTAACCCGCAAAGAGTGAGAAGTGATAGTTTAAACATCTATTGAAATTGGAGATATACTAGTTTTAGAACTTAGAGGAGGCGCGAGGGTTCCGACGTTCGTAAGGATGGTGGCGGAAGGGGGGTTGTGAAGGGCGGGGACCCGGTGTTGGTTGGGTGGGGGCGGCGGTGCTCTCCTTCTTCTTCCTCTCCTCCTTCTTCTTTCCCTTTCCCTTCTCCTTCTCCACCTCCCTCTCCACCTCCCTCTTCTGCTTCTTCTCCTTCTGGTACTTTCTTCTCTCCTGCCTTATCTTGGCTTTCTCCTCTTCGGGCAGAATTGCCCAGTCCGCCTTTGGCAGGCGGCGGCGGCGTCTCCCAGAGGGCACTAGTACAGAGAGTCAGCTGTTATCCAATTCCATAGCATACATAAAGTCTTGATAGTACGAAAAGTTGATAGAGAACAATATCTCTATGTAGAAAGAGCATGGATACGCAAGAATTGACTGCTTAAAAGAATATATCAGGGCATGATCATCTTACCTTTCCCTCCATTCTCCTCCTCCTCTTCACTACTCTCCTCCCCAACCCCCACACCTTCATCTCCTCCTCCCATCTCCTCATCCCTCCCTCTCCTCTCCTCATCCCCTCCTCTCCTCCCTTCATCTCCGCCACCACCTCCACCAGCAGCCCCCACGACACCAAGCCCCGTGGTAGTCGACATACTTATACAAACACAAATAAACACTCGGTAGATATAATCGTACTTGTACAGATAAATATGATTGTACTTGTACAATTAGAGAAGTTCGTGGTTCGCGTCACGTACTCAGTAAAGTGGTGTGCGACCAACAGGTCGGTCTCTGGGGTTGCACCAATTTCGGCGCTCATCGTCGCCCTCCATTGCCCCATTTGGGCGGCGACGCGGCCGTCCAGGAAGGCAACGGCGTCCATTAGGAGGCGCCACCAAGCAGGGTGGCTCTGCCCTTCCCTTAACGCCACCAACTCGCTTTGCCTCGCAGCGAAGCGCTACTCACCAGTCGCCGCTAGGTAGTGGTGGTGGTATGTAAGATAGATAGGATTCGGTGAGCGCGAAGGGATGGATAAGTGAGCGCTCGGCCCGACATCGGCCCGGGGGCTGGCCTGGCAACGACCATATGTATCCTGACAGCATGCCCACATAAATCAAAAAAAAAGCGATAGCTATCGCATCACGCTATGCGCATTCCAATAGGTAGGGAGTGGTCTATTAACATGTTGGTTGAGGTCAAGGAAGGTGTTAAAACGCTCAAAGTATGCTTTTCCATTTCTTTGCACCCGGCTCCAGGGCGTTTATCAAGATAATATTGCACTCAATGAAGACCTATTCCGGTCCTTACACTGGGCTTCTTGATAGATTCTTGCACTCGGCTCCAAACTTTTTGTCGTTCAAATGGTATTGTACCCAAAATAGGCCCTTTTGAATGTTGTTATTCAGCTCCAAATCTTCCTGCCGATTGGGTAATTCCGCCTATGAGTGAGGTCTTTCTGGGTCTTATATCCATTTTATATCGAAATCATAATACTCGGCCCTACAGTTTTAGCCAATCAGATGGTATTGCGCCGAAGGTAGGCTTTGCTGAATCTTCATACCCAGTCACAAAGCTTCTTGTCAATCAAGTGATGTTACGCTTAATATAGTCTAATTTAGGTGCTTACACCCGGCTTCTCTTTGAATTCCAGTATTCAGCTCCGGAGCTATTGTCGATCAAATGGGTTTATATTCAACAGCGCCACCATTTAGAGAGTATTTGTCTTATTCTATTTGCCCTAAAGATCAGCATACATATGTTGACACATTTTCTTCCACTTTCTCCTTCGATAGCCAAGCTTCGGTCCCTGCTGGTGTCAACCGGCGTGTTCATCTTCTAGAATTTATTCACAATATACAGGTGGGCTAGAACATGTGAGGACTTCTCTGTTCGAACGTCTTTCCTTTATGTAAGATTATCTATGCAAGCTCTTTCGTACGGGTTTAGTTATACGCTGACATACTATGATCAGGGTGTGCTGAACCTATGGTGGAGACTGGAAGTCGAATCATAGACCCCGGCTCACGTATGTCGAAGATTTGCAGGCTGGAGCTCTCTGCCAATCGTGTCCGATGTACCTGCGTCGAGTTGTCTAGCGATTACGAAGATAACCGCCCCCTTTTCACCCACGATTGCATCACTCCGCGGTTGCAATTGCCATTATAAAAAATTCCTAATCAGCCACTCACAATATACGACGCATATCAAGAAGCCGTGGCATATTTGAAACATCCTCATGTCCCCTTCATCTTCTTCCCAATCCTCTAATATCAACCGCAACCAATTGCGCCCCAATAGTCTCATCCCCATTAATCGGCGTCACCAACCCTCCCCCCGTCGTCACATACACCACTCCCCTCTCTCTCTCCCCCCTCCCAAACGCAGCACTAGTCGGTTCCGCCAACTCCGTCGAATTCAAATTCCCCGCCACAATAACCTGCGGCTCGCCCCCCAACCCCACTTCCTCCAACGAATTCCCAATACTAGTAACCATAAACGCATCCTCGCCATGCTTGGGGAGTGCGAAATCATCATAAGATGCGTCAGTAGGGGCATGAGAGATGTTAACTGCACTGCCAGCAGCCGTGCCATCGGCGTGTATGGGGATTTTAGCAAAGAGGGCGAGCGCTGAGTTTGTGAAGTAGAGGGTTTGGTCACGAAGATGCAGGCCGTTAATGCCGAGGGGAAAAGCTGGAGTAGGGAGCATAAGGGGATCAGAAATAACGATGCGGGAGTCACCGGTTTCAGTATTGACAGCCCATACGACGCCTTTGGTTGAATCCGCCACGAGCACGGTGGTAGGATTCAGCGTCGTCATTCCATTCAACAATTCGGCTTCTGGGAGGGTAGCCGTGAGTTTTACTTCTGGAGTATCGCAGCCCGGAGGGAAGGCGACTTGGTAGATGCGATTAGTGCCGGGAGTTACGGATAAGGTGGTGAGGGTTCCGTTTGCGGCGACGAGGTGGAAGACGTCGGGGGTGGTTTCGGTGATGCCGAGGAGCCAGAGCGCGGAGGCGAAAGTGTGGAGGAGGGTGGGTTTGGGGTTGGGGGAGAGGGGATTAATCATGTAGAGATTTGGGGCTGTGATTTCGGTGATAAGGATGGAGCCGGAGGATCGGACGGCGAGGTTTTCGTACCAGGTTCCGACGGTGGCTTCGTAGATGAGGTGGGTGGGGAGGAGGGCTGTGGTTAGGGGGAGGAAGAAGAGGAGGGTGGGAAAGAAGGAGAAGAGGGAGGACATGTGCATGGTTAGGCTAGAGGAGGTTAATGGGGGGTTGTAGATGTTGTGGGGAGTATGTTACGCATCAGGAGAGGTTGTGGGTAGGCAAGTACAATATATATATTAGTAAACCTTGATTATCCAGCTGCCTGAAATGCTGACTGAAGTTTTAGTCAAGCTGAAGATGATTCCAGATGCAGCGAATTGGCGCGGCCATCCACAAGGTCCGTTGTTATCATAGGTACTGTGCCGCCTGTACGGCTAGTGGTGTAGCAGAAAAGAAGAGGACTAAGTCGTACCGCTTTGGGTTCGTAGATCCGCAGCAATGCCGCGTATTCATGATCCCACGATGTAATTTGGTAACATATGACCTGGGCTCCACAATCCTTAGTGTTTTGCTGGGCAAACTCGGGTTATTCGGCGTGGTGTAGACGGCGTTGAGATCCGAAACGGCGTATAGTATAAAGTGTGTGAACTTGCGAAACCACAATAATAGCTGTGTTTTGATAGGCGGAATAGATAGATAGTGCCTCTTCGTAGACGATGACTGATCCAAGATCTGCTCTCGGCTACAGCCACCTATGGCTCTTAGTTAAGGTACCTGCCACACTACGAGGTACGAGCCGCATTTGGTAACTGTAGCGACAAATGTTAGCTGCGTCGACCGCCGGATCTAGCGCCAAGTCATTTCGTTTTGGTAAAATGGTCAGGACTTCGGGCTTACTTTAGTTCCTTTTACTGGTACACATAAGCAGATAGCTTCCAGCCGTTGTTGGAGCAGTAACGCTCAACGGTGTCGTCATTGGGCCGCCTTGCCGAACCTTTCGACTAGAGTGTAATCGTGACAGCCCTGTTTCCTTAGCATAATCCGAGTATGTCCAGGATCTCCGGAGCTGTGGTAGTATCCCTATATCGGGAAGGTTGCCAGCCTCCCGAGTCTAGAAGATGGGGGCACCAACGATGACTCTTATCAATACGAAGGACCGCAGATACTGTGGCGGTTCGCGAAGACTTCATTGCCTAGCCTGGTAAGGAAAAGGTGCCAATTGATATAGTGATATGAAACCCACTTGTATGCTCAAGTAGCTGGCTTCAACTTTTGGTCTCATTGTGAGAAAATTTGTTTGTCCTGTTGCCTTTTTTGGTCTCCAGGATGGCTTTGCAAGCTATGGCAGCGCCTTCCACAATAGCCTGGTGTCTACCGTAACCGTTAGAACCAAGACTCTTGGAGCACAGGACAGAATATTACTCGATCTCGTGGATCCTCTGCTCCAAGGATACCATATCCTCGTCGACACCTTCGATAAAATGTATCTCTTTGACGAGCAATGGATCGCCCCGGTCAACCTCGGCAATGACTTTATGAATCATGACGCCCGTCTTGTCGATTTGGCCGCCGAGCCACGCCTGTTGTGCCCGGCCGATGGCATTAGCACCATCGAATTGCTACACCATATCGTTACCAGGTGTGCTAAAAATCAACCAGAGTTACTCTGCTTACTCCGGGAAGAGCCGGATGAAGGTTGATGACCTCGACGCCGGCTTCAGAAACAGGATCAAGAAAAGAGGGTGCCAGTACTGAGATTCAGTCAGTCATGCGTCCAGTACAACGTACGAAAGTATCTGGTAGGTTTGGGTAGATCTGATCCTCGTATGGCATGACAGAGTGTTTTGTAGACTATGTTGCAAGAAGCATGAATTCAAGAGTCTTCTTTGCTCGCGGGCCCAACAGAACATACTACAGAAATCAATGCAAAGAGGTCTGCTTACCATGCATCCATCCTGCACATATTATAAGATCAGGAGAGTCACGAAGCACTAATTGGGCTAGATCTCTATCATATTCGCTACGTGCCAGCTGTTCATCTACGCCAGGCTTCTTGTATTTGACGAGGTTGTCTAGAGATCTGTCAGTGCTCCATTATAATATAAGCGGAAGTCTAGGCTCACGGTATGCAGTGGGTATATTGGCATTACGGGCTCGTTCAAGGCCGTCTGTCATGTGTTAGCGTGGGAAAAAAGCATCAAATTACACGGACAAGCTTTTGCACGATTTGAGATCACTCTAATGATGCTCGCATTGGGGAGGGTATCGTCCTTGATAGCATCGATCAAAGCCTGTAGATTGGTGCCACTTCCCGATATCATCACCGTAATCCGAACTATATCATCGGACATCATGACAACTTTAATCAGCAAAGAATGAGGCTGTGAAATGATGGACGTTAGCAGAGATCTGTGGGAGGATTTAATGCTCGCTACGGTTGCCTGCATTATCAGATAATCTTAGTCTGACGCTAATGGGCCACCGTAGTACAGCCCCGCTAAAATCAATCAATTCTCACACAAAATCTTCAGCCCTACAAAAGCATTTTGACCGTCAGCTTTTGAGCACTCGTTAAGAGCCCTTTTCGCTAGGCAGAATTACCGTGATCTCAGTGAATTTTAGCGCCAAACTCGTCGCATCACGCCTGCCCGTGCCCCAATACATAATCCGCCCATTCCCTCCTTCTTTCCTTTTCTATTTTCTACCTCACAAACCGGCGAAATTTCCATCAAAACAACAAGGAAATCCATCATTATCATCAACGCTTATCACCAATACATCACAAAACCTTCTTCTAACTAATCAACCATCATGACTGGACGTAAGTAACATTCTCTACGCACACCACCTCACTGTCCCTTCATTTTCGCGTTCACTGCACTCCACGTCGCCGCCGCCAAAAGTCACCACCACGTTTAGCACTGCGATTTCTCTAACGCGTCTCTTACACAACATACACATCCCCACCCCATCTCAACTCCTTACACAATCCACCATCACTCACATCTATCCTCATCGCCGTCCCTCCCCATCCCCACCCCCCTCCTCACCACCACCCCTTCCCACCCCTCAAACAAAACATACTAACAACCCCTCCAGGCGGAAAAGGTGGCAAAGGCCTCGGCAAAGGCGGCGCCAAGCGTCACCGCAAGATCCTCCGTGACAACATCCAAGGCATCACCAAGCCCGCCATCCGTCGTCTCGCGCGTCGTGGTGGTGTCAAGCGTATTTCTGCCAGTAAGCCATCCCCTACTATCCCTTAACCAACTTTTCTTTGTTTTGTTTTGCTAACGCGTTTCAACCATCTCAGTGATCTACGAAGAAACCCGCGGCGTTCTCAAGACATTCCTTGAAGGCGTTATTAGGGATGCGGTTACGTATACGGAACACGCGAAGAGGAAGACGGTGACGAGTTTGGATGTGGTGTATGCGTTGAAGAGACAGGGGCGTACGCTTTATGGGTTTGGTGGTTAGAAAGGGGGGTTTTATTACGGCTGTCTATGGGGGTGGAATTGCTTGTGTGAGAGGGGACAAGGGGTAGGGTGGTTCGGTATGCTGGCGTTGGGGTAGGGACGGAGGTGTTCGATATGAAAGTCGATGGCTAGCTTGAGCTGAATGATAACATCCTTGCTTCCGTGATTATTGATCGCTTTGATTTAGTGCCTAGTCAATTTGTCTACAGTCCTCTTGGTCAACAGTCTGCCGTGCTCTCCTGGTCTTGTGACCCCTCCCCACGCTGCCCCCCATACTGTACCTATGCTATGCTTGTGCAAATGCAAAGTTGGAATAGCCACCGAGCTGCCCTTCTCTATCTCTTCCCTTTTGAAATGGGAATGGATTACCAGGTAGCAGGCCCTCCACTATGCCTAGGCGAGACCCGAAAGTGCGTTCATATCTCCGCTTACGCTTACATCGTGGTGGTTTCAATTTGTGTAGAGTTCGTAACCTTACCGCAAGCTTCTTGCTTCAAGTATCGTCATCGGTCTCGTTGATGACCAGCCCTACTGATTCCTCGAAAATTGTCATCACGTCGGTCGTTGTGCTCACAACAGCCTGTTTGGCATGCTCCCCTGCGGTTTCCACCACTTGTATAGCTTGTGAACTTACGTGCATGGCTGCATCCTGCGTATGCGTGGCGACATCGTCTGCCATCTGCCCTGCTTGTTCCTTCGCTACTTCTGCCAGCTCCTGGGGGCTTGGATACTTCCTAAGAAGCTTCAGTATCGCATAATATAGATGAATGACCAACTTGTGCGCGGCATCTTTCACTATCATTGTGATGCCATGACTGAAAAACCCTTTGAGCACCTCGCCTCCCAAGCCTTCGTATAGTCCTCCCAGGCCTTCGGTGCGGATTATATGTAGAATAGTCGTGAACACATTGCGAGGTGCCTTCCTGCCTGCTCCTGGCTCTAGCTTGACGCTTATCGTGTTCTTTTCCTGACTATTGCTTGTAGACGCCTGCAGCCGAGATTTGGCTAGCGAGAATGGGTACGTGATAGATGATGCCATTGCTTTGCTTATTGCAGCCAACAAGAATATGGATTGAGGCGAGGGGTCTAACCTTTTGTTCCGAGGAAGCAGGCTGCGTTTGAGTGCCTCGAAAAAGAAGAACGTCAGGGAAGGATTTAATGTCAGGATAAGTGACGCCGAGTAACCAGACCAGAAGCCTCGCAAGCCTTTCTCGTCTCGGATTTGAAGAGCGATCGAACGCACCGACGTTTGTTCAGGCTCCGTGCTTGAAGATCTCTTCGAAAGCATGGAAGATGTCTGTTTTCGGGTGACAATATTGGCGATGGGAGTCGTAAGGAACTTAGAGAAGGCTCCAGCTAGAAAGCCTACGCTCAGCTCATCCATGACGGGTAAATGCTTGCTAGAGGAACTTGAAGACCGTATACGAGACTGGCGCAGGAAGTTGTAGGCAAGGAAGAAGAGGAAAGAATCGGCAATCGTTTTCGAGGTGTCTGAGACGAGGCCAGCGTAGAAGGCACTCAATCCACCTTCCCCATAGTATATCTTCTGGGCAGCATCTTGGATAGACTTATATTCCTCCGAATGAGACGAGACGGCATCCTTCCGGAGCTGTCGTTGGATCTGTAGTCGGGTGATGATAAGGCTAAGTGGATAGGTACAGACATTGGAAATAGCTGCTCCAGTAGAGCCAGCAAGTGCGTGACCTAAAGCAGGTAACGCTGGGCCACCAAGTATAGAGCTTGACTTCTCCCGAGCTTCTTGGATCTTATGGTAGCGCTCAAAGGCGTCCTAAATGCGGACGTCAGTTCTGCTTCAACAACATTTCAAATAGGCTTACAAGTTCGCTGTTGTAGACTTCCGCCATGGTTGTTTCGGTTTTGGAAGAATCATACCTCTTCAACAAAGGCCGGAGGCGACGTTAATTGAAAGAATCGCAATGGTCCTTTACAGCGTCATACAACATGAGTTACCCCGGATCCCGGTGCCTCGGCGTTAGGGCTGACCCCTAGAGACCCGCCGAGCAAGACAACGAAAATCGGCCCCTCGCTCACTCAAGGCTCGCCTGGGGCCTGTCTCTTATTCCATAGAGCTTGATCAAGGTAAAAAGCAGCAAAAAGAAATTGAACGTGCACGGGATCGAACCGTGAATCTCTTGATTCGTAGTCAAGCGCCTTGCCATTGGGCCACACGTCCTGTGTTATTTTGATCGACTCGTTAATTGAAAATATACTACTTGAATACCTTAAGAAATGACTTGCGTTCGCTTGCAGATCTTGAGTCTATCAGATACTCCTATCCATATGACATGTAGATACCACGGTTCCCTACCTCTTTTACTCTATGATGGTGCCGCCTGAGATGTATCTACCCTCTAAAGAGCAGAAGTCTGCTTTCATGGCCGCCGAAGGGGGATATAAAAGGGGGCAGTGAGCCGCCCGTCCTTGCACGTCCCGGTATCAAAAGTGTACGCTCCTTCTGATCCAACTGCTCCAGAAGTAGTATCTAACACCGGAATCCTATAGTAATTCTCTAGAATATCAGATCACACGGCATCAGCATCACCCTTATCACTCCCCGCTTCTGCCGAGGGTTGCGTTGTAGCCAAATGCCAGTCTTGTACAATCCTCTCTAATAAAGATTAATCAATTCAGGCTCCAAATGATCAAACAATTCAACTCTGAAGATACAGCCCATTCCAACCCTTGTATACTCAACCGCTCTATGCGAAGATTGCTTCACAACCAAAACATAGCAACGCCGAGTTTTGCCAGTTCCTCTCGTCAATATTCTCATATAACGCACGTTGGAAGTATCAATACGGCTCCGGCGACAATCCTCATCGAACAACGTCCAGCCAACGCGCTCAGATTGATGGCAAAGCACGCCAATCCATCGTGGACTGTCCATCGGACAAAATGGAAACTTACTGCTCTTGCAGACGTCGGAAATTTGCAGACCGTCTTTCATGGTAGCCCATAATCGAATCGAGCCAAAATTGCTCGTCGATCTGCGTCCGCGACTCCTCTGTTCCCTGTGACTGAATGCAATCACTTGTATATCGCTTGTCGATTGAATTGTGGTATTGGAATAATAGAGTAGAATGAATTGGATCTCTCCATCAACACTAGCCCATGACCAGGTCGGCGCTCTTCTAGTTCTCCTCATAACGGATTTATCTCTTATTGACCACAACAAGCTATTGCATACATTACTTTCAAAAATGCCGTAATGATAAGCGTCGTTTTGAGGGGTCTCATGAAGCACGGGCCATATATTGGCAATTCCCGCAATTGCAGGGAGTTTGTCGGAACTTTTTGTCATTTCACAAGAAGAATAGAGCTCAACCATCTTGAGCCACTGACCGTTCCTATCAGACGCTGCAGACGTCATTATGTTTGCTGGCGTGCGGGTAGACCTTTCTCCAACAGCAATGGGTCGATGGGAACACTCCCAGATCATGCGGTCTTCAACAAAGTGCAATATGTGAGGCGAAAGACAGAGTTCTTGAAGGACCCATGCTCGATGACTAATCTGACTGTTTATAAGATTGCCCATCACAGCGGAATCGGACAACATCGGTATTTTGGTACAGAATGAGCTCGGTTCTCCACTCTTGTTTCGTTGCGGCTGAATCCTGAGGAATTCCGGAACATCTCTTCTCCAGAGGAACCCTTCTGAAGAATCTTTGGCGGAATGTATTGCAATGGTCAAAAATGAGTTCTTGAATATGGAACCCATGCTAGAAGACTGGTCGAGCCAGTCCTTTTGATCATCTTGCAATATACAAAGAGCGTCGATCCATAGATACCTTATCCCGAGCATCCGTGTAACTGTAACAGCATCCCTAAAGGTTGAAGGCAGGCATTGATAGATAATATTATTGGAATACTGTTTAAAATTCTTTCGTGTGGTCCGCAAGGGCATTTTCTGCGATGCCCTGAGGCCCCAACGATGGCTTAGAGCAACGTAAAGTCCTCTCTCATCTTGTTTTGAGACATGCAGGTGTACTGAGTGATCAGACGTGTATTCCTGATATACGCCAACATCCAGCACACGGGAAGGAAGCATTGGTGTATCCTTTGGTCTCGAAATCCCTAACGGCAGAATGCTATCCGCTTCATTCATACAACAGCGGGGCAAGATGTCGCGAAAAGCTGTTAAGAGATCAGGCGGAGAGCGATGCTCGATTTTTGGAATATCCAAGCTGCCAGCAAAGGAGTCTCCTGTTGCGTTTTTGAGCGCATAATTCAGCACGACAAGTCAATTCATCTTCATACCAGGGTCACAGTACAACTCGAATTCAGCCAGAGAAGCATAACTTCCTAGGTTGACGTCGAGGCTTCGATTTGCCAACGTCAGATACGTCCGATACTTGTAATTAAACCCCAGATCACGCCCTACAAGTTGATTTCTCAAGCTGGTGGTACGAGTACCTCGGATTGTTTGAGCAACAAATGCACAAAATCGACATTTCCGTTGCGTCTCGAGTAGACTCCAAAGGTTCTCGAGATACAGACAACCTCCTGGAGCGCACATTGATTTTAAACTCAGCTTTTGGCACGCTTTGCATAACGATAACTTATGCAGACCGTGATTCTTTGTTAATAGATAGGACGACTGGAGGGATTCTGGCTCCATTGGAAAAACTTTGTAAAGTGTAACGTATCTAAGCCTGTGCAGGGCTCAGGCACACACTAAAGTAGAGATGCCCCGCCCTACGAAAGTACATTAGATTTGGTCGCCTTGGCAACAGGGTTGGTCACGGGTTCCAATTCGCTTGAAGTACCCAGAACAACCCCGAAAACCTGAAATCATCGGCACGCTCCAGGGAAGTATTAGGGCCACAACGAAAACAGCTGATGGAAAACAAGACTTATCGTGTCGTTCTCCGTATTCGAAGACTGAACTGAAGAGGACGAGGAAGTCCAAGAATTCTGTCAATGTACGTGTATATGGATTACGACACTGTTACAGCCCAAAGTTATCCTTATGTAATTAGAGTACCTCGAATTCCTCCTTTTAGCCACTTTACCATACTCGGGTTGATCGAACGCCGAAATCTCCTAGGCGTATACCCTAACATTACCATAAGAGCGAACATAGTCTTCCCATATAGTTCAAATGAACAGGTGCGTACTCTGACCTTCCCAGCCTCGTTTTCACTTTTCGGCAAAACGTTTATTTACAATGCAAAGTATTCTGGTCGGATAACCGATAAAAACTGTCGAGTGCGTGTTTGGGCAATCGTAATAAGACTGAATAAGACGACGATCTCAAGACATCTTTAGCGGAGTGGATTACTCCGGACGATATTCATGTTCAACTCAGGTTTAATTTCTGTGAAATCTTGCATGATGACTCCGTAAGTTGCCGGCCCTTGCACAGTCCTCAGATAATCAAGCGTCCTTTCATTCATGCCCTTCAAAAAATTATCGCTAGGGTCTCCGAAAGCGTACAGGCCACGGGCGAATTTCCAAGGACTTATGAGATATATGGAGGCTATCTTCGACGCTGAAATATAATGCAGGAACCACCTACCGGTCGTCGTGTTCGTACGAGCAGTGTACAGATACTTCTGGATTTCTGCATACTTCTCGTCCAGAATTGCACTTTCAGATGTGGTAGTCAACGGCTCATATAGGTCTTGCACCCATATGTCGGGAATAATTCCAGATTTACGAAGCGGGCCGCTTTGGTTGTCCGGCCACGGAGTAACATCAATGCCAAATTCTTTTTTTGGTGTCGGAAAATTGGGAAACCTTCGCAGAAGCTGGATTTTGCCTTTAATGTCGCGCAGGTTTGGAATTGTGTTATCCAAGACCCAATTTCCAGCCTTGGTGATCTTATTATAGACCTCAGTGGGAAAATCGATACCGGGCGGTGGGGATGGGCCTTCATCTTTGATCTGTACGATCAAAGCTTCCGTCTGATGTGAATTAAGCCACATAGTCATCTCAGCCAAAATCTGATCAAAAGTAAAATCAAGAAAAACCCTGCCGTGATACAATTGCAGAACACTCGCCTCAGTGATTCCGAGACGAAAGTCCAAGGCTCTGATGCCAGCATTCAGTTGCTGGGTGATTGACAGTGTCTGACAACTCGCGAACGGATTCCATGTTATCGAACAGCTTTCGTGCGTACCCGGGATGGAGAAACTCGATAAAGGTTGGTTGTCGTCCTTAAGGCGGTCCATCCACGTCTCAAGGCTGAAGTCAGCAACCGCTTGTGCGTCAGCCCACGCGAGATTGCCGGTATTCCTTTCGTTCCACACCATCACCACCTTGTCATTCGCGATTGTGATCGCAGGAGTGGAAATGGAGGAAATTTTCGGCCATTGTTGGGGTTGCCAATGTTCATTTGAATAAGTGCAGATGCCTACCTCTCCTGTATCTACATTCGACTGAAATACCATGAAAGCTAAGCCTTGGTTGTATTGATCAATACTAATTGCACTAAGACCAAAGCATGGGAAGTCTGTTAGTGGATTTTCTTCCACCACATTGCAGTTTTGATCGAGGCGGATCTGTTTGATCTTACGTGTTGGGCTTTGAGAGGCATAGAGTACGCGAAGCTCCTTTTGCAACGAAAATACCGAAGGTTCACCGTAGGTCCAGTGGTCATTGAGTCGTACTTGGGACTTCCAGGTGCCAGTTGGCCTTGGCGAAGCAGTCCAAGTTGCCATTTCAATTGCCATTCCTGCAGCATCGGCGCTATTGTAGATACAGCACAGATTTCCATTTTGTTCGATTAGGGTGGCCGGTCCTGCTGACCTCAACTTTGGCACATAATAAAGCGCCTCCCATTTGTTGGCAGCGGCATCGAATTGGTAATGCAGAAGATCATGCTCACGATGCTGACCTCGCGAGTTCATGACGTTAATAATGGCATGTAAGTTGCCATCATACACCCCCAGTGATGGGTATCCGCAGGCTTCGGGATGTCCGAATATTTGCGAGCAAGCCCAGCTTGTGCCATTCCAGTGAGTCCAGTAAAGATGGCTGTCCTGGCCGAGAAACAAGCAGTAAATTCCACCTTGGAAAGAGGCAATGGCGGGTTTGACCGGTGTGCTAGCGTTCCCAGCTGAACCAGAGGGGGAGATGAGCCCCCGAATCTTCCACTGCGGCATTGGCATAATCTTGTTGCTTTCGGTAGATGTGTAATACTTCAGACGGAGTCAACGTAGAAAAGGCGGTATTGCTAGAGATTATTCAAGAAGCATGCCAAATGATCTGAATTCCCTGTACGGACAGGGTGCGCCCATGCTCCCACTATCATGTCCAAATATTACTCACGCTTTCCGATCCGGAGGCCTTTTACGGTCCCAGTTGTACTCGGCCAGCCTTTGCAATTCGTGACTCGTTGAATCGGTAAGTGTATACCAGTTAGAGCAAGAACCGAAGCTTCAGTTGCGCATCAATGAGACAGGCCACCATAAAGTGTGGATGGTTCTCGTGCTAAGCAGGTAGATTTCTCTCGTGGAGCAAACCTCAATTCCTTCTTCCATTACCGGCTCGAGACGACCATTCGATTGAAGCCGTGCGAGGTATGAATAAGACCTGGCAGGAGAAATTGTAGGCGCGAAATGAGTGTGGTGATGATGTATTTATTTACAGATAGGGTTCCTTAGCACAGCCGGTTGCCGTCCCCGCTGCTCAGGGTATTCTCTAATGGGAAGCTTTTAGGCTATCTTAGGGTTAGATTGCAGAAATAGTCGGTACCTAAGGTAAGCGAAACCATGACCGTCTTAGCATTAGGTAGGTCACCAATAGATATAGCTTAATAAGGTAATTTCCTAGGAATGGCTATCGAGAGAATATCTGTTGCTTAACCCGAATATGTACGTGTGCAGGCCCTTCCTTCTGATCCATTCTAGCAAGTGAGCTCACCCCGGCTCACCCAGCCGAGGTGAGCTTGTGTGAGTGGCCCTTAAAAAGGTCCCCCAGGAACCCAAATTGCATCCCACTTTTCCCCTATCCCTCCTATCAATGCGAGAATTGTCAACTTTTAGCGACACTGAAGTCGATGGGGCTCTTTCGAGTGCCAAGGACATCGCTTCAGCACCCAGAATATTGATCACGGGACTTTCACCAGCGGCCTCACAATCTTTCTTTTCCTAACAATGTGAAAGCCAGTAACAAGAGATGCAAGACTGAAGGATGGAGCGGGCAGACCGCTAGGACGAAGGGGCGTGAGATGTTTACTAATATAGAGATATGGATCAACGAAGAAACGAATATGACGACTGGAAGAGGTAAAATCCCAAAAGAGCTGGAGAGTGATATTCAGTAAAGACAGTCTAAATGTGTTTAAAAAGAGCGAGCAGCTAATATTGACTCCTGCGATACACTACGGTAAGCGCCTACCCCAGACCACGAAACAAACCTCTTGCCAGGCGTGCTAAACGCTTTGTAGCCTTGCGCTTGCGATTCTATCAGTGTTATACCTATGTAGTAAAAACGGCGCTAACAGCGCGACCGCTCAATACCAATCGTCGTCGACCTGAAACATCTAGACATCCCACGCTACGCAGGAAGTAATACGCAGGTAAGAGACGCCCGAATCCCTCTAGGCAACCAATATTCCAACCTACAAAACCAACCAACCTCCTTCCCACTCACCCTGACAATTACCTCCATTCCGATCTGCCCTCACATCCCTGACGTACCTTCCTTATCACCATCGCCCTTTGCCTTCATTATGAGCGAACAACCCACCTCCACAGGCTCAGGCCGCTTCGACTACACCCGTTCCCAGATCCAAGAACTGATGGACAGCGACCCCTCCTTGTTCCAATGTCGAGGCCACGTTAACGCGTCCGTGTACGGCTGGGTTTCCGGAACTAAAAGCGTTTGGGTACTCGAAGCTCCCACGGATGAGCAGTACGCGCGCTTAAACGCCTTCCCACAACCGGAGAATGATGAGGTCATGAATGGGTATCTACGAGACGTAGGCGCTGTGTTTTACGCCGACTATGTATGTATTGCGTATATTCTAAATCGCCCTTCCCCGATATGTGCCCCCGCCGCGTCCCTCGAATTGGCAGACTGAGGTGGTTGGAAGTACTAACCTTTTTTGGGTCGATGTTAGATCGACAATGAAGGGGCGAAAATGTTGATGAATCACGCGACGAGGTTTAGTCATCCCAAGAAAGGGGACGGTGAGAGGGAGGGAGGACAGGGAGTGGAGGGGATGCCTATAGATGGTGGGGAGACGACGAGGAGTGATGATGGAAAGGTTCATCTTCGCCATGCCGATACCACCGAGGGAACAGTTTTTGAAAGGGGTAAGCTCTGATGGACGAGCCGGATTGCCCGGTGCAGCTCGCGGCGGAAGAGGAGACGACTTATTTCAGTACGGGAAAAGACATTTATTCCAAAGTCTTACACCAGCAAGGCATGCCCAAGTTAGTCCATTCCGATTGCTTCGAACCAAAGTTTCGAGAATGTCAACCCGCTGTGCCGACTACTTCATCATCATCTCCCTAAAATGTCTTTCCTAGAGTTGCTGCCGTTACCCTACCCTTGAGTTTGCAATCCATTGTATCAAAACCAGGGTTGCAATACTTGATCCGAGTGGGAATAAAGCAACATCAACCTCCTAGACCTCCCTTGGCTGTGGCGAATACCCTAACATACCTCAATAAAAGCTTTTGGGACATCGCTTTTTGCCTGTGAATGAATGATTAGCTCATCAGTAGTTTAGGATTACTTGCAATCCGACACTGACAGCGTCTATCACCAATTGATATAGCCAAATATAAATGTCTCGGGCGGGTGACCTTAAGCCATCAGCATCACAGAACACGAACCATGGTCAATTGACTCCAGAAAGCACCCCCGGTCCAGACGCTGATCGACTTGCGGCGGATAAGGAATGGCAAAGTATTAGCATCAATAAACATAACTTAATAACTTCTTGAAAATTGTCCTCGAGAAAACTCTGTATTTCGAACAAAATCATATTTTCTAGCTCGCTACGAACCCGTAGAAGGGTTCACCCATGAACCGTAAGGCCTAGAGCTGCCCTAAAGCCTGGTCGTCTAGGTGACAGGATTAGCCCCAAAAGCAAGCTTGTTCTAGCCCAAATCTTGTTTCCTATGGGACCGGCTCTAGGGGGCTTTAGGCATCAGCCTTACAAGGCTATACGGTTTGAGGGTGTATATGGTTGATAGGTGAACCCTTCTATCCCCGCTTCCTCAGCCCAGCTGCATCATACATCATTCGTTGATCATCCTCGCTCCAACCGAAAAGGGCGCGACGGGCTTTGCGGGGCGATGCTGCGCCTCGACGCCCCATGTCTAAGGCTTGCATTCGACGCCATGGTAGCTGTCAACTGTCGCTGTAGCTGGTATCTGTCGGTTGCCTACAAAGCACCTGCAGAGCGCAGTCTAGCCTAACTTCGTTGTAACGTGACTACTTCCGTCCTCACTCTCTGATTGGCGTCCGATTATAGCTTAGATGGCGGGGTACACATTATTTGATTTCTGTAAGTTTTAACCTACATCTTACTCTACTATTCAATTCCATAATTCGACATTAAGCGTCCTGTTTGTAACTGCAAGCACGATATCCGAGACTTTCGTTGTCTCGACTACAAAGTAGCAACAGCCTTGCCATCCTCTGCGCGATTTGAGTCCTACATGGATCATCTCCCCGTACCGCAAAACCCGGTCAGGCCGAAGATTGAGGTTCCGTATCTTTGCCAAATTCCCTACGATGGAAAAGGTTTCAAGGATTTTCCGCAACGCTGCGGATTTGAACTGGATGAAAAAGGCTGTGTTCGTCCGAAAGGTTCGGACCGCGCTATGCTAGGATTCTATCAGACGTGGCTGTACTTTGGATTGATCATGGAGTTCTTCCGCTATCCTATCGAGAATGGAGATCTTCCTCCTATCGAGATGGAAGACTTTGCACGGCCGGGTGATGCTGGAGGCTCTCCAATCATATGTTCCGTGAAACTTACTGATATGATCAATACCTGGGGCCGGAATTATTATGGCTTCACGATGCCTTTTGCCAGGAAGCCTGCACCGACCATTGAGTCACTTCGTGGCAGCATGAAACGTGCACTGCTCGAGTGTGTATACCTTGATCAGGCGCACATCGTCGGAACCTGGCAGATAAGAGGAGCATACGAGGTTATACTATCAATCAAGATATTGTTGAACTCCTTTCTGATAGCTTTAACCCGCCAAAGCACCCAAGAGCATTGGGCTCATAATTTAAGCTACCAGCCTCGTCCGGGAAGGTTGCTTGAGAGACATCTCATAAAGCCTTGGGATTATGGTTTAAGCTGCGTGCTTCCTTCAGGAACTCTGCTTGAGAGACATATGATTAATCATAATTGGTGTCCATTCCGGCTGCATCATACGTTCGCCTCATTACCATATAACACAATCTATTATCTAGCATGTCTACCCAAAACTGGCAGGAGGATTGCAGATCATACACGATGCCTCGAAGCAAAGATGTGCAAAGGCGATAGCATTAACGACGAAACTTTTAGATGCCATCACACAAGTGCCTGCGATGGTACGTGTCCGGCTAGGGCACCGCCTATGGAAAAGGTCAAGTCGATTCTCAGTGAGGGCGCGATACCGTTAATCGTCTGCTCTCGTGTGAGTCAGGACAGATTGGCGCTTGATGTAGTCAAAGCAACCAAAGGCGTGAAATACACAGCAATCAGTCACGTTTGGGCCGATGGTCTTGGTATGTGCCTGTTCTAGGTGCAAAGAGCTTTACTGAGGAAGCTAACACTATAAGGCAATACACTAGACAATTCCATTCCAGATTGTCAGCTACGACGCCTTTTCAGGTTTCTTGAGACTCTCCAGACTGGCGGGAGCAAATTTTCCTGGCTATACCTTTCAAAACTGAGTGGTATGGTCAGATGCCGTCGTCCTCCGTGTCTTGGTAAACAACGAGTAATTTTGTGGATGGATGTTCTATGCATTCCTGTGGGAAGAGAAAACAAGCACTTGAGAACTTCAGCTATCGCTCGTATGACGCCCACTTATAATAGAGCAGATAATGTGCTCATGCTCGACTCCGAGCTTCTGGAAACATCTAGTCACGGTACGCCCATCGAGGAAATCTTTGCTAGAGTAGTCAAATCAGCTTGGCAGGGTAGGTATTGGACGCTTCAAGAGGGCTTACTGGCTCCGAAATTGTTTGTACAGACTTACAATAAGGCTTTCTGTAATTCTGATCGGTGGTGGTTGTGGACGGTGATCTTGAGAAAATTTGCGTGTTACGATCACGAGGCCGTCGTTGCGTCTGTTCGCAATGTCACTTGCCGAGCTGCCGTCGGTCATGACCCCCGCTTCCAAGAACCTTTCTACGATAGAGATCTCCAATTCATGCAAGTATGGAATGATATGCTGGGAAGGTCAACAACAAAGTTTGAGGATGTTCCTTGCATACTTGCGAATCTGCTGGACTTCAAGGCGGCGGAGATCTTAAATCTGCCCCCACATAGTCGAATGAAAGCAATGCTCTGCGCTCAAGAAAGACTGCCGCTGAATCTCATATGCGGCCAGTCCCCAAGGATCGTGTCTGATAATGGCTCCGACCGATGGGTTCCTGCGTATCCGGCAGGATCCCCAATTGAGTGGAATCCAACTGAGAGCGACTGCGATAGCGACTTCATGTTTGTATTAGCTGACAGAGGCTTATTATATTGGCCGAGCGACAGGGTTGAAGTGATATGGCTGGACGCGGGAGTACCTCGAATGCCCAGATTCTGTGTTGAAGCCGAAGGAGAGAAGAAGTGGTGGGTCCAGGCTTATACCGATCACATTGTCCCTGTGGCCGATGAAAGTATCAATTATCCGACATGTCTGATTATGAATACTGGCAATGGTGATGTTCGTAGCCATGGCTATTGCGGATCGGGAGCGAGGCTATCAATGGCAAGGCCCGGTGATCACAGCATTTTCAGGATTCGAGCAAAATTTGACTGCTCGTTTTCTTTTGGCCTATGGTCATGGGGCCAAAGCGATCCTAATTTCGAGGGTATACCTGTGGTAATCGGTAGGACACTACCAAAAGAGCCTGTACTTATTGAGACCGGTAAGTTTTGGTCTTGGTAATAATCTAAATCATCTGAGGCTGAAAAATCCCGTCTCAGAGATCCTTGTGCAGTATAAGCAACTCACACGACGACCTCGGGATGGAGCAAAACGTCACACAAATCTTGTGATTGTTGCCCTTATGATCGTGAGCTGTGGTGGACTCATTATTGCGGGGTTTTATATGCTGATTGACTCCTGTACTCACTGGCACGGTCATCCTTTGGGAGTGGTGTATAGTTGTCTTGTCATCTTGGGAGGTGTTTTGCTGTCCCTGGGAATGAGACTTGTGCCAAAACGAAGTTACGACAAATGGAGAATGAGTTTCGCTGACGAGCAAACGTCTACTGAACAGCAGAGCCATTGGTTCCCGCAATCCTCTCGCTACACCCCATTTTCATGGTGGAAAAAGCTACGACAAGGCCCGTGGAATGCTTTCAATCGCCGAAGAGACACCGGTGTCGCTGAGATCCCACTCGAGCCAATTCTAAGCAACATCGAGGAGCCCCCTGGGCCGAGCACATAGTGTTCTGGAAGGCGAAGAAGTACCAGGATTCAATGAGACTGTCAGTACACACCTATTATCGGATCATTGGTTACATGTCTTTCCCCACCGTATTGTCAAACTTCGCAGGTCATTCAAGCTTTCGAGCCCCAAGGTTGCCAGCGTTGTGGGGGAGTTTGGGGGGTGGCGGGTGGCCTACGGGAGCTGAGCAATCACACCGAGAGAAAGAAGAACATACTTCGCCCAAATCATCCTCTTGCAATACTGAGATAGGGTCAGGGAGTCTGCATTGCCTTACGAGCTAATTCATGGATGCAAGCTGCAGGGAAAAGGGGTGCAATGCGTTGGAGCAATGGCTGAAGACCGGTAATATTAATTGAAGTGTTCACCCCATATATTCAACTATCCATATGTCAAACCCCTCTCCCCTTGCTTCCCACTGCCCTATCTACCTTCCTTAGACCACCCAATCGCTCTCTCCTTCAACCCTACCAATACATCCATTCCCTAAGAACAAAGATTAACATCCTGTCCCAGCAAGTAATCCGACAAGCAAGCTCCACCCACCTCTACCCATGCTTTCTACGCGTGATATCATGCCTAGCATGCCCTAAGACAAAGCATCGAGAAACATAAAAGTTGTGTGTTTTACGACTGAGTAATTGCGGGCTAGCAGAAACATCACAAGGGACGATAATTACATCTACACTGACATACACATAGTCCCACGAGTAGGGCAAACACGTCGAATCCAATGATCGTAAGATACCTAAAGCCTCCAACAAGGCTAGACCTCCGCTGAATCTCCTCACCACGACTCAATTTCCCTGAAACGGAAGTCTACCAAATCTCGAACATCCCGGGGAAAAAAATCCAACGACACTGCACCACCGTGTCTCACAAGATGAATGTATAATTCAAATCATGTATTGATCTGTAAATTCTATAGGATGCGCTATCAAAGCATTCGCACGGGGGTATCATAACCATAGCATTCCATTCACTCCCAAAGCGTCCGAACCTGCCCAATACAGTCCAATCCAACCTAACACCACCCCAAAAGACACCATACATTCCCTCACTCCCTGACAAAATCCAAAATCTATTGATCAAACGCCCCATTCCATCTACCTTATCCAGACTCCACAAAACTTTTCACAGCCCCTCATCATCCTCCGCAGCAGCCCAGCCGCCACCAAAAACATCCCCCAACTCTCCCCCACCATCAATCCAACCACCTATTTCCAAAACCGGCTCCACCCCTTGAAAAGCCACTGATCGCCATGTCTCCCACACTCCGTTCTCGTACTCGTCATTCTTTTCCGCTGCCTCCCCTTCCTGTTTGCCGCTGATGTTGTTGATTGGTGGGAGTTGGAGGAGCAGAAGGAGTAGCGGGAGAGGGAGAGGGACCAGAGGGAGTCATCGGAGGAGGAGCGGGTGGAGGTTGAGGGGGAGGGGGAGGGGTTGGGGGTCTTGGTAGACGAGTAGGTCATCTGATTTGGAGCTGGCGGGAGCGGCGACACTGGCGTGGAAGGGGAGGGAGGGGGTAGGTTGGTGGTTCGGAGGCGGGTGGGGATGTGTAGGCGAGTTGTGAGGGGGGACATGATTGTTGTTCTTGTTGCTGTTGTTGGACCGAACGAGTTGTGGATGATGGTGGGCGAGGGAAAAGTGGGACGTATGTTCGTTTTGGTTTGCGGAATGTGGATTTTCGCTGTTTTCTTGGTGATTGAGGAATGAAAGAGGAGTTGGAGTTGCGGATGGAGGATCTTCGCAGCGAGGAGGGTGACAGAGCGGAGGACTCGTAGATGTGAGCGCAGTAGCTGAGGGAGTAGAAGTTGTTGAGAGGGGAGCAGCCGCAGGTAAACATTGGGAGGAGGGAGCGGTGTGGAAAGAGTGAGAGTAAGGTAGTAGTCCGGTGTGGAAGACGATCGCGATAATATTCTGTAGGGACAGTAGTAGTATGTAAAAGATACTTGAGCGGTGAACGCAGTTCAGGCAAGCATGACAAAAGCTGAGATGGCAAGCAACAACGCGAAGACCAGCGGCTTCTTATCAAAAGCCAGCACAGACAATGAACCAACTATGGCCAACGCATACAAACAACGGCCATCAAATCAAATCAGGCCTTGTTGTCAACACTCGAAACGCTAAACAAATCCTTCTGCCTCGTACCGGGGTACATAAACTGACACTTCTTGCGCCGCATAAAGCATGTCAGCTTCGCATCTCCCTAGACGACAGACAATTGGGGGCGCAAACCCCCACAAACCAATCCCCGAATCCGACCCTAGAAGAGCGCTTTCGGACGAATACACTTATGCGTTGAAGCCTGACAATCTAGTTGACACTGTACCTTCCTGATGCCGTTGGCCGCCAAGAAGTCCTTTAGGGGCCCTGCAATACTAGGAGTCCGATGGCTCGAGTTCTGAGTCGTTGTTGGTGTCATGGCAAGGTGGGAGCCTCACAGCCAATTGATGATCTCTGTCCGTAGTTTCAAGCGCATTGCGCAATCTGGTGCGGTGGCAGAATCTGATTCACCAGAGGCCTCCTGTTGTTTTTTGTTTGAGAAAGTGACGTGTTGGCGATGCGACGGGTGTTTCGAATGGCAAGGATTTGTCCTTATCATCAACGGAGGATGCGCCAGTGGTGTTCGAGAGCTGTGGCTTCGCGCTTCCCGTCGCCTTAAAATCTCATAAATCTCCGGGGCTTACTCTAGGAGGCCTTTCCCGCTTATCTTAGGGCGTTTAGGGATCCGTTCGGGGCTCTTCTAGGGGCTGCGATTCGCTTTGGCGTGCTGTTTCACCTTGAGGAGCTGAGGACGGGGGGAGGACTGTGACCCGAGATTGGACTCCTAGCCAGAAGGTTTCAGGTAGGCTTCTTCTTTGGCTTCTGGTGGCGCTTCTAAGAATAGGTGCTCAGTCCTACATGAGTAGCAAATTGTTCGCAAATGCAGCAGCGTATAAGATATGCGATGCGACGTTCAACGGAGTGACAGGATGAGGACTGTACGACACGGGGCATTCCTAAAACATTGATGTAGGGCGCTGGAGTTGCAACAGCAACGGAGGCTCTAGCCTATCTGCATTGTTTTCCTTCTTGCTACTAAAGTCCTCGAGATGACTCATCTGTTACACAATGCGCACGCCTAAACACAGAGTAAACATCCGCTGAGTGGCTTTTCTCGTGCGGCTAGTCGCATCAGACGACTCAATTGGAAATTCGCGTACTGCGGATGTCCGTTGAAGCTGTTGGGGGCTGCGCGATCTTAAAGGAAAAGGGTTTCGAAGGACAACAGTGGATTCCATAGTCATCTCGCTCGTGTCAATGGACATTCTCGGAGTAATGCATGGGAACCTCGCAAAGAACGAAGGCCAGCTTAACGCCCGTTGGTAAGTCGAGTAGTTCCAACTGCTGTAAACATGATGAAACTGAGCTCCAACAAAACTAAAGGTTACCCAAGCTCTTACTTCAAGTAGCGCTTACAAAATTCCATAAGCTCCTCTCCAGATCACAGATCAACACCGAATACTCACGTGAGACACAAGTTGTAGCAGTCAATTTTTCCCCTATTCGAGCGGACCCTGCGACTCTCTCGCTAAGACGTCGATCAACCGTGCCTTTGTCCCAGGATATCTCTCTTCCATTACCACAACCTGTCACATCAAATCCACTCGCCTGCTCAAACCACTGCATCTGCTCCATTTATTCCTTCTCCAGTCCCCTCATCTCTAAGCGCCTCCTTCAATTCCTTCCAACCCCGTACACTCCCTCACATCTCCTGTGACCCTATATCCCTCTCCCCCAGTACAATGCAAGAATCATAGCTACTGTACAACACCCTTACACATGATTCGATGAAGAAGCATGTAGGCAAGGATTGTCAGTTCAATGACTAGCCGACCCACAAAGCACCAAAAATGCACAATGAAACCTCCACCTTCGCCCCAAAAATTTCATCAAGCTTACCATTTTCCACCCTCTCCTGCCCAGCCCAAGCAGTCCGTTAATCCTCTCGCAAATTCTTCACAGTGCTTTTAACTGGGCCTCGACAGACGCATTGCTCTGACTGATCAAGATCAAGCCCTCAATCTCGAAGCGCGTCGTCAGGAGGCACAAGAGGCGATGAAATCGGATCTCGATACTAATAATAATTGAATAGACGAGGATATACGGTGCTCCTAGCCCCTCATGACACGCTATCAATCTCATGTTATCGTTGAGGAAGCACAAGTCGCGGACCCGGGAAGGGGGCGATTCATATAGGTAGGATTGGAGTGGAGATTTACATGTAATACCCTACGCCAGACGCCAGAGCGATGGACCTCGGAAATCGAGTTGGATGAATTGTAGGTTCGCTTATAAGGACAAGCCGCGTGAGTATAAGTAGGATTTTGACATTTGCTGGGAGCGTAAGATTATGCTTGTAGGCCGAAAAAATGCTATTGGTGTTTTCATGTGCACGTATTTCCGCGGCTTTATCTCCAGTGACTTCATTCTCTCAGACATATTAGGCCTCTACCGCTTCATCAGGCATTTTGAAAGTGCTCAGTACAGACGAACGAAGTGAGAGGTACCGGATGTACGAGGTTTAGGTAACATAGAGAGGATATGACCTTGAAGGAATGCGTTTTGCGGGTAATACCTAGAGGGGTCAAGGTCCTATGACGGAGCCAATTGTCTGTTTTAATTTATTGTGCACCACGATTCCTATTCATTGCAGTGACTCCGGGAAAGAAAGGTCGCATAAATCATTGTTCAGCCCGGATCTCATCCATCTGAACATCATGCCAACGATACATCAATAAGACCCTCAAATGAATCCCAAATCTCAACGCCGGCCTTTCATCATGAACCATGCATCCCCAGTCGCCACTTCGCCCAGGAAAACCCTCCCCAAATCCCATGGGCCCTTACAACAACAAAGGCGGCGGCGGCGGCAACCCACCCCCTCCCCCCAACGCACTAGTATTTACCCCAATCTCCATCAACGCCTTCCCCGCATCCAACGTAACATGCTGCGTTACACTAGCTAACGCCTTCTCAAAATAAACCAAATGCTGCCCGTCAAACACACTACTATTCCCCACAATACTGATAGGCAGCATACCATTCTGGTAGCTCTCAACTATCTGAGTGAGCACGAGGGATTGGTTAACGGTGGAACGCATGGGGATGGTGTTGTTGCCCGGAACGAGGGTTAGGTTTGTTAGGGTGGTGGTGCCTACGTAGAGAGCTGGGTCGGTGGTGTTACCGATGTAGTTGTTGAATGTGACGGTGCCCTGGGAGGAGAGATGGGTTAGCGGAGTGAAGAGGGGGAAGGGACAGGGAGATCGGGGAGAGGGCGAAAGCTTACCATTGACAAGGTCATCACGGAGGGGTTGGGTATGTTGACTGTGCCGAGCATGTTTGTGCCGTCGGCTTCAGGGATGAGTTGGATGGTGAAATTTGTGATGGAGAAGCCGGTGAGATTGTTGAGGCCTAGAAGAGGATGTGAGTGGGTTTGTTTTGGGTAGATGGAAAAGTTGATGAGTAAGTACCTTTCATTGTGGCAGTCTTGTTGTAATTTACGTTTGTTGTGGGGAAACTCATCTCATGCAATGCGGTTCTGCCTTTGACATCAAGTTTCACTTCCTCGTTCTGTAATACATTGATATTGTAATCGATGAATGCATCAAGGTCAGAGATTGTCACATCTTGATCTACTACCGTGGTGGCTTGTGCGGTAGCATGGACGGCTGGAATTTCGATATATGCGTACGGCACGCGGCCATCCAGGGAAAGAGAAGCATTGAAAGCGTCGAGGTCGGGATGGTAGGGGCTGTCATTGCCGATGACGGAGGTTTGAACAAGGTGGAATGAGTTTGGGGTGGGATTGGAGAGAATGAGTGACTGCACTGTTAGAGTGGACTTGTCGATATCGTGTTGAGAGATGTGAGGGAAGGCGACGTAGATTCTGGATGGGAATCAATTCATTGGTCTAAACAGTGAAGCCTGCTGCGGCTAGATAATGCGCCACAATGGTAGTATGAGAGGTGCCGCTTACAAGCAAAGAACTATGATCAATGTACAAGCAATGAAGATGATCAAATGTAACCACCAAAATCTTCTGAAATGTGCCTTCAGTTTTGCGCTAAAGCTGAGTCCTCGTGCAGTACCGAGCTCCTCAATGTGACCCGTGTCTTCTGCTTTGCCTTGCCATGACATTTTAGACGGGAAAGATGTTGGTAGATCCGTATACTGTAGGCGTGAATTGTGGTCGTACAATGAGAGCATTCAACGTTGATATCTTTGTTGCCCGATGACGTCCGAAATTCCTTGGGTTCCAAGGGGTGACGAGCTGCAAGGGGGACAATTGACTAGGATCTGGCGCGAATTATATAAAGACCAGCTTCTTTCACGACATCTCAGCAGCGACGGGCTGAAGATATCATCTCTTCAAGAGTCAGCAACGACAACCTCGGGCTGTACAGATGGAGATCTCATCTGGAGATCTACGAGCTGCCGTTCTTGACTGATCTTCGATGATAGTTCGAAAGGAGGAAACCGAGGCATCCTTTTTTCCCAACCTCTGATGATATACGAAGTTCGACGCCTGGAGACATTAGTCATGGACTTTTCGCCGCATCCGGTAGACGCTCCGCGGCTTGCTTCCTTGGACCTGTTGACTGCCAATGAAATAGTTGGCTAGAAAAAGCTGACTTCCGGACAACATGCGTTGGGTAAGCGAGGGTCAACACCTGAGCCTGGCCGTCTGGCAGTGAGAAAGGGTCGAATGAGCCGCAACATTGGGGTCATTTGAAGATGGCCATGTCTCAGAGTCTGTAATGCCTACCAGCTGGCCACAGTCGTCTTAGTCAGTACCCAAATTATTGGACGAGAGCCCAAATAGTCAGCCCCTCTCATCTAGATCGCCACAAAAGAGCAAAGTAACGAGTGAATACGGAGCAAGGTACACTTATGGCTTAAGACGCCATGGCGCTTGCAGATGACTTTGCTCAGGCAGGCCGTTTCTTGGAGCTCCTTTCCAGGGATATTCTACCCGCATAACGGCTGAAGAACCTCGGTCTCCGGCTTATGACAGACAGTCAGATATCGTAACATTGAAGCTCGAAACCTTTCACAGTCCTCAATGCTGAGATGCATTGTGAAAATCTAGCAACGCTTCTATTGGACGATACAGAAAGAGCATCTAAGCCTATGCTGAAGGAGAGCTGACCTGACCGTAAGACAATATTGATGGACGTTACACGCGATCCAATGGTCGAGGCGAAGCAGAGGTGGAAAGGAAATGTGCAATTAGGAGACTGCGGGGGGCGTCTCTCGAATAGCACCGGAGAAAGCATTAGTGTTGCGTGATGGCGATTTAAGGGTCACTAGCCATTGGTAGCCAGCGGCCGTGGTTTCTCCTCTAGGTATCTTCCGGGGCGGGCTGTCGAATAGGCTTCTCGAGCCGCCCCCAAGAACTCCCCCGGATCTTCGCCAAGCGAGAAAAGGCGAGAAAAGCAACCTTAACAATAACAATGGACCCCTTGCAAACGCACCTAATTCGACTGACAACGCCATACCACCGAGGCTTCCGTGTATAGGCCAGGAACGACTTTTGTGTACTAGCCAGCCAATCATACCTGGCTTGGTCGAAGTATACTTGACCCCCTAGACTGAGCATTGATCATTCAATGGATCGTTTTGAATCGAAGGCTGTACCGCGGCATCGCGAATTCAATGTCAATGTCTATCTTAGGCCCCGAGCACGCACGGAGCCTGCCACAGTTGACCTCGACTTATTTTCGCCCCTGCATCTAATTCCTGCTACCTTCGGTACGTTAGTCTCAAGTAGCTATATATTCCCCACATCAACACTGTCAAGGACCTGCGTGACAACAGCTAGCCGTTCATTGTACATTACTTGACTTCCAAACATTTCTCACTCGTTTAAAGAGCAATCAACGTCACTCGCCTCATATTAGACATGAAGACTTTCGCTATCGTATTCGCGGCTGGCCTTGTTGCTGTTGCTCAAGCTCAGGAGCAGTGCGCGGCTGTTGCTGCCCAGATCCCAGCGTGTGCGGTATGAAGCTAGAGCATATGTCAGTTATCATGAATTGAGGCTTATATCACACAGGTGACATGTATCAGTCCTGCGGCATCAAAAGTCGGCTGTGGACCGACTGACTTTGCTTGCCAATGCAAACCAGCAAACAATGCGGCCATTAATTCAGCAGCGCTGGAATGTGTGCTCAGTGGCTGTGGCCCCGTTACAGGGCTATCTGTCCAGGCTTCAGCATCCGCTGTCTGTGCTGTAAGTACACTCATATTCCGTGCTGCTTAGTTTGAACCGCGAGACCCGCTCTGGCAGCTGCTCTTTCTCCTGTAATCTTCCAATAGTCATCACTCTTGTTCAGCTTCTGCAGGCCATTAATAACGAGATGATCCATAGTGTGCCGCCACAGCTGCATCAGGTCCGGCATCCTCCACCGCAGCCGCTCCTGCTTCAACGGCAGCCGTAGCCACTACCTCAGCAGCTCCAGTCGCATCGAGCTCAGCGCCCATTGTTGCCAGTAGTGGCACTAGCGCCTCGAGTTCTGCTCCTTATCCCGTCACTACCTCAGGCGCTGCTACTGCTACGGCGACCCCAGCTTCCTCAGGAGGCGTTACTGCGACCTCGATTGTCCCGTTCACTGGATCTGCAGTCAAGGTAGCGATCTCTGTCGGTGGGGCTTTGGGTGGTCTTCTTGCTGTGATTGCAGCTCTTTGAGCACCAGAAGACACCAGAATGGGGGCTGGATAAGAGCCTTGAGTCTGAAGCAAACATACGTCATTGGAGAATTGCAATCTTTGCTGGACAATCGGGCTAGAAAGAAAAAGGATATATATTAGCTTCGCATGCTCTAAGGTGCTCTTTAATATTCCTCCGGTAGCACCCTCGGAAGATTGTCTATAACAACACCTAAAGTGTACATAGTTCAAACGCAAGACGACGTTTCCGTTGACTTTGAAACGGACTTGATTTTCACGAATTCGTGCCGTCGAGATGCATTCTGCTGCTTTCTAGTCTGTGGTAGAAAGCTCCGGTCCTTAACGGGTGTAAGCTGTAGGATCGTCACACGTGCCGCACTCTCCACGACTCCGAAACAGACACAACTCAGATATTGAAACACGGACACAGAGCGATGCTCACAGCGGGACAAGCAAGCTTGTAATACTCTCAACGCGGGCGGTAATGGAAATGGAATGTCTGCACGTTGATGTCAGAGGCTACTGATATCCAATAGTGTACAAGTCGGTCAACACCAATTGGCGAAAGGCGAAAAGCTTGTGCGCATTAAGGTGTCAATGGCAATTACAATTCTGGTGGAAGACCGAAGAAGGCAATGCACGATTCCAAGAACAGAGAATGGAAATGCATACCCCTTTTATGTCGATAAAAGCTCCCTTTACAATGATAATGGAGCTTCGACGAGATAACCAAAAAATTGAATTAAATTGAACTCTCCGTCGGGCGCTAGAAGCAATTGGTGGCCCAACGAAGGAAAATCCTACGTCAGGGATCGGGACTCGGGCTCTTTCGCTCCGCCAGCTTGCGGAGTCTCCCAACAACTCCACAACTCTTGTCAAACGCAAAAATTTGGGGGTGCCTGCATAGTGGACGATCTTCTAGAGAGGGCTGTAAGCTGTACAACGTGGCTCAGAAGCTCGTGGCAGAGAATTGGTGTGGAGAGGATCTGTAGATTACCGAAGTGTGCAGATAGACAATGGCATTCGTAGAACATGCTTCCCAATTAAACCCGCCGATGAGAATTAGCGCGGAAGGAGCTAGTGACCCATCATCCATCTCCAGAAAGCTTGGGGCTTACTACGAGAACTTTTCCCTCTGCAGGTCTGACATACATGTTCACCGATTGTCCTTCGGTTTACGAGGCATAATATATTATTAACCCAAACCGCCCCCGTCCGCAATTTTTCATTTTCTTCCACTCTTCCTCATCACACCCGTCCATAAAACTCTTCGGGAAACACTCAAGCCTCTCGGACCGAATGACACCGACGGCATGAGCTTCTGAATACCTCGTCTTCTCCTTCTCCATCCTCCATCACTCATTTACACTCTTGCTAACACAACCACTGTTGCTATTCCTGCTCGGGGAAGGCCCCAGTTATGGCGACTCTGGCTGTGAATGGTACCAGTAAGCCAAATGGCGTACTGTCGAATGGCGACGCACACTCCGCCAAAGCTCCTCGTCCAAGGACCTCGAGCTCTTACGCAGCAAAATTCAATCTCGCACCTCACTTCATCGGTGGCAATCATCTAGACGTAGCTCCGGCAGGATCTGTGAAGGACTTTGTCGCTAACAATGACGGTCATACTGTCATTAGCAGTGTATGCCCACTTGCGAGGTTTTTCTCGGTCCTTATGCAACCTAGTCTGGCTGACCATATTTCTAGGTTCTCATCGCCAATAACGGAATTGCCGCAGTCAAAGAAATAAGATCTGTACGAAAATGGGCATACGAGACGTTTGGGGACGAGCGGGCTATACAGTTCACGGTGATGGCGACACCGGAGGACTTGTCAGCAAATGCAGATTACATACGAATGGCAGATCAATACGTCGAGGTGGGTGTCATAGACGATTCTGCTCCCCAGGATATTCGGAACGACAAAATGCAGGGCTAATCGATTTTATGCAGGTTCCCGGTGGGACCAATAACAATAATTATGCCAATGTTGAACTAATAGTCGACATTGCGGAACGGATGAATGTACACGCAGTCTGGGCAGGATGGTGAGCGTTATTCCGACGGCTTTCTGATCATTGACTGACTTTCTCGTAGGGGTCACGCCTCAGAGAATCCAAAGTTGCCCGAATCCCTAGCAGCCTCACACAAGAAGATCATCTTCATCGGGCCCCCAGGCTCAGCAATGCGATCACTAGGAGACAAGATCTCTTCCACGATTGTTGCACAGCACGCTAAAGTCCCGTGTATACCCTGGTCTGGCGAAGGAGTTGACACAGTCGAGGTGGATGACGAAGGCATCGTTACCGTTGCCGACGAAGTTTACGCGAAAGGATGCACACATTCACCTAAAGAGGGTCTAGAGGCGGCCCGCAAGATTGGCTTCCCAGTCATGGTGAAGGCATCAGAAGGAGGTGGAGGCAAAGGTATCCGAAAGGTCAACGACGAAGAGAACTTCGTATCACTTTACAACGCGGCCGCGAGCGAAGTGCCAGGTTCACCAATTTTCATTATGAAACTCGCGGGCAATGCTAGGCATCTTGAGGTGCAGCTCTTGGCTGATCAGTATGGGAACAATATCTCCCTCTTTGGGAGAGATTGTTCAGTACAGAGAAGACATCAAAAGATTATCGAAGAAGCTCCTGTCACAATCGCAAAGCCGGCTACCTTCCAAGCTATGGAGAAGGCTGCTGTTCGACTGGGAAAACTCGTGGGTTATGTCTCGGCGGGTACAGTTGAGTACCTATACTCGCACGCGGACGACAAGTTCTACTTCCTAGAGCTGAACCCTAGGTTGCAAGTCGAGCATCCGACTACGGAAATGGTCAGCGGCGTCAACTTGCCGGCCGCCCAACTACAAATTGCTATGGGACTACCACTCCACCGGATAAAAGACATTCGTTTACTATACGGCGCAGATCCATCATCGACTTCGGAAATCGATTTTGACTTCTCAAAAGACAAGAGTGTCCAGTCCCAACGACGACCTACGCCTAAGGGACATACGACAGCCTGCCGTATCACCTCAGAAGATCCTGGTGAAGGTTTCAAACCTTCCAGCGGCATGATGCACGAACTCAATTTCCGGAGTAGCTCGAATGTATGGGGATATTTCTCCGTGGGCCAAGCGGGAGGAATTCACAACTTTTCTGACAGCCAGTTCGGTCACATTTTCGCCTATGGAGAAAATCGTTCCGCTTCGCGAAAGCACATGGTTGTCGCTCTTAAAGAACTGAGCATCCGTGGTGACTTCCGAACAACAGTCGAGTACCTCATCAAGCTCCTCGAAACCCCCGCATTCGAGGATAACACTATTACAACCGGCTGGCTCGATGAGTTGATCAGCAACAGATTAACAGCAGAGAGACCTGATCCCATTCTGGCGGTAGTATGTGGAGCTGTCACTAAAGCCCACGTTGCTAGTGAAGCTTGCATCAGCGAGTACAGAAAAGGGCTAGAGAAAGGTCAAGTTCCTTCAAAAGAAGTGCTCAAGACAGTATTTCCAGTCGACTTCATCTATGAAGGAGTTCGCTACAAGTTCACCGCAACGCGATCAAGCATTGATAGCTATCATCTGTTCATCAATGGCTCTAAGTGTGCTGTTGGTGTGCGACAGCTTGCCGATGGTGGGTTACTGGTCTTACTTAGTGGGCGCAGTCACAACGTGTACTGGAAGGAAGAGGTCGGTGCCACGCGGATAAGCGTTGATAGTAAAACTTGTCTCCTGGAGCAGGAGAATGACCCCACCCAACTTAAGACACCAAGCCCTGGCAAGCTTGTCAAGTTCACGGTGGAAAATGGCCAGCACGTCAAAGCTGGCCAGACTTATGCCGAAGTCGAAGTCATGAAGATGTATATGCCATTGATCACACAAGAGGCCGGTACAGTCAATCTTATCAAGCAACCTGGAGCTGTTCTAGAAGCAGGCGATATACTCGGAATCCTCGCTTTGGACGATCCGTCCCGAGTCAAGCATGCTCAGCCCTTCTCAGCTCAATTGCCTGCCCTCGGGCCTCCACAGATTGTCGGAAACAAGCCACCACAACGTTTTGCCCTCTTGCACAGCATTCTCCAGAACATTCTACAGGGTTTTGATAACCAGGTCATCATGGCTTCAACGTTGAATGAACTGGTGGAGGTCCTGCGCGATCCAGAGCTGCCCTATGGCGAGTGGAATGCTCAATTCTCAGCTCTACACGCCAGAATGCCTAGCAAATTAGACGCACTGTTCACTCAAATCGTTGATAGAGCGAGAGCCAGGAAGATTGAATTCCCTGCTAAACAGCTAGCAAAGGCATTGTCGCGTTTCCTTGATGAGAATGTCAACCCTGGAGATGTCGACGTACTGAAGGCTTCCCTCGCTCCTTTGGTTGAGGTAATGAATCGCTATACGGAAGGTTTGAAGGTCCATGAATTTGAGGTCTTCTGCAACCTGCTTGATCAGTACTATGAAGTCGAAAAGCTGTGGTCGACACGAAATGTGCGCGATGAGGACGTTGTGCTCAGACTCAGAGAACAGCACAAGGATGACATCCTGAAGGTGGTCCACACCGTCCTCTCACATAGTAGGATCGGTGCGAAAAACAACCTTATCCTCGCCATCTTGGACATGTACCGTCCAAACAGGCCAAACACAGGCAATGTCGCCAAATACTTCCGCCCTCACCTGAGGAAGTTGACTGAATTGGAATCAAGACAGACTGCTAAAGTCACTCTAAAAGCACGGGAAGTGCTTATTCAATGTGCTCTGCCCTCGCTCGAGGAGCGGGAATCGCAAATGGAGCATATCCTTCGGTCATCCGTTGTCGAGTCGAAGTACGGCGAGACTGGTTGGGATCACAGAGAACCTGATCTAGATGTGATTAGGGAAGTCGTCGATTCCAAATATACCGTCTTTGATGTGTTACCGAAATTCTTCGCCTACCATGACCCGTGGGTTTCGTTGGCTGCGTTGGAAGTCTATGTTCGACGTGCTTATCGGGCCTATGCGCTGAAATCAATCTCTTACCATACCGAGAACGAACCGCCATACCTCATTTCTTGGGACTTCCTGTTTCGTGAAGTCGGCCACGCAGAGTATGGCATGCCAGTCACCTCCGCTTTCCCCTCCACCCCTGCAACACCTAACGTGGATCGGACCAATCCCTTTAAACGCATCAACTCCATCAGCGATATGGATGCTCTCTCTGTTAAAGCTTCTGACGAGCCTGCCCGTAGGGGAGTCATTGTCCCCGTGCAATACCTGGACGAAGCCGAGGAGTATCTTATGCGAGCTTTAGAGATCTTCCCAGTCATCCAAAAGAAGAAGGCTGAGAATGGTATATTGCCAGATCTCAGCTCCCGCAGAAAACCAGCTTCTTCCAAACCCGAAGGGGAGTCTGATCTGACTTCCGTTATTAACGTCGCTATTCGGGATGTCGAGTCCTTTGATGATGGTGAGATGCTAAGCCGAATTACTGATCTTGTCAATGACTACAAGTCCGAATTAGCCGCCAGGAAGGTTCGGCGGATCAGCTTTATCTGTGGGCATAAAGATGGTACATACCCGGCCTATTTCACATTCCGCGGTCCCGCCTACATGGAAGACACGAGTATCCGCCATATTGAGCCAGCTCTTGCTTTCCAACTTGAACTTGGCAGGCTCTCAAAGTTTAAGATCAAACCCATCTTTACCGAGAACAGAAACATCCACGTCTATGAAGCTATTGGCAAAGGAGCGGAGGGTGACAAAGCTGTTGACAAGAGATATTTCACAAGGGCCGTAGTGCGACCTGGCCGATTGCGAGATGAAATTCCCACAGCGGAATATCTCATCTCGGAAGCAGACAGGCTAATGACTGATATCCTCGATGCCTTGGAGATCATCGGCAACAATAATTCCGATCTTAACCACATCTTCATCAATTTCTCCAATGTTTTCCCCCTTCGGCCATCGGAAGTTGAAGAGGCTCTCGTAGGCTTCCTAGATCGATTTGGTCGAAGAGCGTGGCGATTGCGTGTCACCGGTGCAGAGATTCGCATCGTGTGCACAGACCCTAATACTGGAGCACCTTACCCCCTGCGCTGTGTTATCACCAACACTTCGGGTTATGTCATTCAAGTGGAAATGTACGCAGAGAAAAAGTCGGACAAGGGAGGTGAATGGCTCTTCCATAGCATTGGTGGTAGCACACGAATTGGCTCCATGCACCTGAGACCTATCTCTACTCCATATCCAACAAAGGAATGGTTGCAGCCAAAGAGGTACAAAGCTCATCTAATGGGCACTCAGTATGTCTACGACTTCCCAGAATTGTTTCGCCAAGCCATCCAAAATAGCTGGGGCAAGACTGTTGCCAAGCACCCGAGTATGGCGAGCAAGCAGCCCCAGATTGGTGAATGCATGGAGTACAGCGAGTTGGTGCTCGACGAACATGATGAACTTGCCGAAGTTTCCCGCGAACCAGGGACTAATACGCACGGCATGGTGGGGTGGCTTATAACAGCCAAAACACCTGAATACCCCAAGGGCAGGCAATTCATCATTGTGGCGAACGACATCACCTTCAAGATCGGGTCCTTTGGACCTACTGAGGACAGGTACTTCTTTAAGTGTACAGAATATGCACGCAAAAGAGGAATTCCACGTATCTACCTCTCGGCAAATTCGGGCGCGCGCATTGGTATGGCTGAAGAGCTTATCCCTCACATCTCTGCGGCATGGAACGATCCCGAAAAGCCACAACTAGGATTCAAATACCTCTATCTGACCCCTGAGATCAAAGCTCGGTTCGAAGATGGTAAGACTAAATCAGTAGTTACCGAAAAGGTTACAGATGATGGCGAGGAGAGATACAAGATCACCACCGTCATCGGTCAAGAAGACGGTTTAGGTGTTGAATGTCTGAAAGGCTCTGGGCTGATCGCCGGTGAAACCTCGAAGGCTTATGAAGATATCTTTACACTCACATTGGTTACTTGCCGATCAGTTGGTAAGTAAAACTCATAGTTATAGCAGTCTCAGCTAATTTGCCTTAGGTATCGGTGCCTACCTTGTCCGTCTCGGCCAGAGAGCTATACAAATTGAAGGCCAGCCAATCATCCTGACTGGTGCCGCTGCTATCAACAAGCTGTTGGGCCGCGAAGTTTATACTTCGAACCTTCAACTTGGAGGCACCCAAATCATGTACAAGAACGGTGTCTCGCACATGACGGCAAATGATGATTTTGAGGGTGTGTCAAAAATTGTCGATTGGTTGTCCTTCATCCCTGAGAAGAAGGGCAGCCCCATCCCAATTGCCCTTTCCTCCGATACATGGGATCGCAATGTTTCTTATTACCCCCCAGCGAAGCAAACGTACGATGTCCGATGGCTTATTGGAGGTAAAGAAGATGGAGAAGGCTTCCTCTCCGGTCTTTTCGACAAAGATTCATTTGTCGAGGCTCTTGGTGGTTGGGCCCGAACTGTCGTTGTGGGCCGAGCTCGACTTGGCGGCATACCAATGGGTGTCATTGGTGTGGAAACCCGTTCAGTCGAGAATGTTATGCCTGCAGATCCCGCAAATCCAGACTCCATTGAACAGATCACACAAGAAGCGGGAGGAGTGTGGTATCCTAACTCGGCTTTCAAGACTGCTCAAGCTATCCGTGACTTCAACAACGGAGAGCAGCTGCCTTTGATGATTCTCGCCAACTGGCGAGGTTTCTCTGGAGGCCAACGAGACATGTATAACGAGGTCCTCAAGTACGGGTCTTACATCGTCGACGCTTTAGTGAAGTACGAGCAGCCCATCTTCGTTTACATTCCACCTTTCGGCGAGCTACGTGGAGGTTCATGGGTAAGTCAAAATTAGCCCACTCATTCGGGTCCTGTACTAATATTCTTTCTAGGTCGTGGTCGATCCTACTATCAACGCAGATTATATGGAGATGTACGCTGATGAAGATGCTCGCGGAGGTGTATTGGAGCCTGAGGGTATTGTCAACATCAAATTCCGTCGTGACAGGCAGCTTGAGACCATGGCTCGCCTTGATGCTCAATACGGTCAGCTTAAGTCCCAGCTAGCCGACAAGTCCTTGACAAAGGAGAAACAAGACGAGATCAAAGCCAAGATGACTGAACGGGAGACTCTGCTCCTGCCTGTCTACTCTCAAATCTCTCTTCAGTTTGCCGATCTTCACGACAGGGCTGGGAGAATGCAGGCCAAGAATACTATCCGTCACCCACTGCAATGGAAGAACGCCCGTCGCTTCTTCTATTGGCGAGTACGACGTCGCCTCAACGAGGAGCAATTGCTCCGGAGGTTGGCAAAGACTTCTAAGGAGCCCAGGTCCCGCGCTGCTACGCTAGCAACCATCCGGGCCTGGAGCGGCATTCATGACTTTGAGCATGATGACCGAGCGGTGGCCACCTGGTACGAGGACAACCGGAAGAACTTGAATACCAGGGTGGAGGCAATCAAGTCCGATGGCGTAGCATTCGATGTTGCGGCTTTGCTTTCAGCGAATAAGGAGGGTGGTATGAAGGGGCTAAAGCAGTACCTGGATACCATGCCAGTGCAGGAACGCGAGGAGGCCTTCAAGTACTTGAAAGGTTGATCGAATCCAAAAAGCGAGAGGGGGAATTCATTCTTGTACACCGGTTCTTGCTGTATATTTCTGGAGTCTTGCCTTTGACGATGGGCGTTCAGTATCCTTTTGGGTCACAACCTTGGTAGACTAGATATATATTAGATAGCTTATTAGTTGATGATTAAGTTCAACACAAGTAATGATTGCTATTGCCAATATGCTTGTCAAATGTTAGTGCCCGTTGAGTTCTGGTTGCAGTCTTGTGAGCAATCTTGGGCTGGTTGCCGAGGCCTGCAGGCACACCAAACTCCACTGCAACCTCAATGTACCATTTCACTCGGTCACGCTACCATATCATCCTCCTTTTCCTTCTCCTCCAACCCACCCTCACTCGCGACACACAAAACCTCGGTCGTTTCCAGAAACAATGATGCGGACTTGATTCCCACAAGAAATACAAGGGATCCGCCCACATCTCTCCATCCTAGGACAATATCCCCTCATTTCCAAAAGATCCCCCCTCGGCCACCACCAAACTCAAGAAATTACCCCAGAACCGCACCAGCAAACACCTCATCCTCTCAACCTCAGCTCTCAGCCATGTGGACCATATTCACAGTCATTTACCGCATGCTAAGCATCTACCTCGGCGCAACCCTAACCTTCTACGCCCTCTCCTTCTGCCAAATCAACCTCCCCCACTCCTCCTTCTACGCCCGCATCCTCGCTTCCTACGGCACCCTCCTCGCTTGTGCCTCATACGGAGTAATCACGTCCATCATCCTCCGCCTACTTGGCAAGCAAAACATCGCTCAATGGGTCACCGCCCGCGCCTTTCACTATACCATGTACTACACCACCGGGGTCCGCTTCGAAATTATTGAGGGGAAAGAATACTTAAGCACACGGCCGGCGGTACTAATAGCGAATCACCAAAGTGAGCTCGATGTCCTCATGCTCGGTACAGTCTGGCCGCGCTACTGTTCCGTAACGGCTAAATCCTCTCTTGCACGCACGCCCTTTTTGGGGTGGTTCATGGCCCTCTCTGGGACGGTCTTCATCGATCGCAGTGACCGGCAATCAGCAGTAAAGGCTTTTGAAAAGGCTGCTGTGCATATGAAGAAGGAAAGACAGAGTGTATTCATCTTTCCGGAGGGAACGAGGAGTTACGCTCGGGGTCCGGAAATGGGGATGTTTAAGAAAGGGGCGTTTCATTTGGCAGTGCAGGCGGGAGTGGATGTCATACCGGTTGTAGTAGCAAACTACGCAGGCTTATTGAGTGTGAGTGAGCGGAGGTTTAGGTCTGGCCGGATCCCCGTGAAAGGTGAAGTTTTCCCCCCTATCCCCGCCCCATCAAAACAGCCTTGCCATAAGAGCCAGAGAAGCCAGCTCGCTAACTTCTCAGAATCTATCTAGTCCTCAAACCCATCCCCACAGCACACCTCAAAGCCGCCGACGTCGACGAATTAACAAAAACAACGCGAGACCTCATGGTCAAAGAATTAATCACCCTGACCGAGAGCCCCATGGGACAGAAATCCACAAAAGCGGAAATCGGTTACGGAGAAGAAGATCTAGCGCAGTTGGCTGCTAAGCAGCGGTAGCGAGTATAGTCATGAAGGGAGAAACAGATTGGAATAGTAGAAAACTGCAGGATACCCAACATGGGGATGGACTTGTGTGGAGAGATGACATTGGGTAACGCAAAAAGGGGGGATAAAATGAGCCAGTCACGGGCTCGTTCGCCCGGGAGAGGAGACTACTCTTCAGCTTCAATGAATATGAAAGCTAGCTGGCCATCGAGGCTGGCAGGCCATCACGAAGGGAATGGAGACAAGCCATTGAGTGGTTGGCGAAGGGTTTCGACTTTGCGAAGGTTTCATCAACCAAGAAGGCCTGATGTTGTATATAGATACTATATACCCCTGAGAGAATGAAATCCTCATGAACAAGACCATTCTTATTTTAAGCACGAGATCTGAGTACAGTAGAAGGAGGGCTATTTGGTTATAAACCAAGTTCATACGTTTATAATGCAACCACCCCTTTTGCATTAGCCTAGAGCCTATGTCTAAACCCTTAACCTTCCTCTAGGGAATCGTATAAAGGGCCATGCTAATCATATAATACAGTCCCCTTAACAAAAGCATAATAGAAGAAACGCTGAACTAACCCAACGCCTAGTCTCCATGCTTATCCAGCTCGCCACTATGCATCGCTTGCTTGCTTGCTTCATTTTCCCAATCAATGCTCCCGTCATCAGTGCATATGTATGCAGAACGCAATCCCTTTTCGTCGCTTCCCAAAACCATACCGTGCCGTGAATGGAGGGGAGGAATATTGATAGCAGATACTCGGCCCCATGGATCACATGTCCGCGTCTTCGTCATCGTCCTCGTCTTCCATCTGCTCCATTGCTTCTTTGATGTAATGTGAGGCCTGTAATCACTATGATTAGTGTCGAGTTCTCCACCTTAGATAGCCAGTGCGACAGAATGAAAAGGGTAGACTCACCTTCGGATCCAAGTTCAGCGCCATAGTAAAATGCTTAATCGCCATACCCTTCTGCCTCAAAACTTTATAAACCTTCCCAAGCAAGAAATGCACATTGGCTTCATCCGGAGCGATATCCTTCAGCACCTTCAACTCAACCAGAGCCTTCTGATGCTCATGCAACGCCATAAGCACCCTCGCTTTCTTAAATCTGCAAAGCGGGCTCTTCGGGTCTAACTCGCACGCTTTGCTGTACTGCACCAGTGCTGCTCTATGGCTCTTTGTCTTTTCGAGCACGTTACCTATACAAGTGACAAGGACGGGATTCGTAGGGTTTATGGAGGCGGCAGTACGGTAATGTTGCTCTGCGAAGTTGTACTTGCCTTGCTTTTCGAATACTCTGGCGAGGCCATACCAAGCATTATAATGGCGACTTTCGGCACCAATGGCTGCTCTGTAGGCTGAAAGCGCCTTGTCGTACTCTTCGTTAGCGACGTGTTCGTGGCCTTGTAGTGTAAAGGCGTAGGCGAATTTGGGGTCGAGCTGGGTAGCGCGGATGAAGCATTTCAGGGCTTGATCGTGATCACGTTGGAGGGAGAAGGAGTTGCCAACTGTACACCATGCTTGTGGGGAGTTGCGGTCTGTGTCGACAATTTCGTGGGCGAGGTAGGCGAGGTCGATGGGGTGTTTGAGATGCCAAAGGATGGTGGAGTAGATCTCCATGTCTTCTAGCCGAGAAGGGGCCATGGTTTTTATTCGGGTGAAGATTTTCTCGGCTTCCACATAGTTTGTTTGCTCATAGTGTGCTCGCCCGATTTGGGCGAGAACCCATGGAGTTTCCCTTTGACTGGTAGTAATGGAATTGAAGCATCGTAGAGCGTCCTGGCATTGGTAGTGACTGAGAGCAAAGTAGCCGCTGCCGAGCTTCATGAATAGATCTAGGAGCCACTGCACACTCTCATACTCTTTAACCTTCTCATTGACCACGGGCTTGTGGTTGGTGATATTGGTTGCCGAATTTGAAAGTGGTCGTTGCTCCTTGCCATCAATGTCCATTGGATCACCGTGTTTCCGATTGCCGCTGACGACTCGCCCCACGTTGAAGGCATTCGTACTCCTGCCCTTCGTACCTGTTGCTTTGGCCTTCTTGAGCTCTCTACCCTCTTTCGCTCCGATACTACCCGTCGAAGCCGAGAACTTCTTGCTCTGAGTCTTCATATGGTTGAAAAGACGCTCGCTTCTTCTTTGTGGCGCACCAGGATCATTAGTGGCCTCACTGACCTCTGGTCTTGCATTGCCAGAGGTCGACTGTGGAGCCTTTCCGGATACGGTTCTCTTCAAATCTAGACCAGCAGTACTCGTGGTCGTCGATGATCGACTCACGGTGATGCTGTCCTGTTCGGCAGACTCTTCCTTACTTCTTGACTTTGACCTCACAGTTGAATTTGAACGCATCTTTGGTGGTGCATCAATACTGAAGTCCATCCCCATCCCTGGCAATGTTCTACTCTTCCTAGCCGGAGCTAATGGTGGTTCGATTGTAGCTGCACCACGTCCTGCAACATCTTTGCCTAAGACTGTTGACTCGTCTGCACCAGCCACAGGTCCTGTCGGAGTATCGAAAATAGGATTATCTGGACGAACAATCTCTTCCTTCGACGCCACAGCGTTCTTCTTGCTATTAAGCCTTTCAAAGAGAGCCAAGGTTCCGGCATTTGTCCGAACATCCCCGTTGATACGGTTTTTGGATATACTAAAAGGGTCATTATTCGCAGGTAATTGAGCGTTAACATTGACTTGGGACTGTGACAGGGCATTGGTCGGAGGGGACTCGTCGAGTATTCCAAGCGGCGTTTCTTCCTGGGCAGAGCTAGAGAGCAGACTCATCATTTCAGGAGTCATCTTGAAAATATTGGCCATGCGGACATTGACCCCTGCAATAGATCAGCTTCAATCTTATTTTAAACCTCAATATCACCACATACCCAAGTCACAGAGACCAAGAAACGCATCCCACATGAATGGATTGAGTTTCAGTGCTTCGGCATAGCACTCTATAGCCTTATTCGTATCGCAGTGCGCCTGCCACAGCTTGCCCTGCAAGCAAAGAACTGCTGATGCATCTGGGAGATGTTGTCTCCGAGATTCTGTGTGCTTGCCTGCAATAACGGTAAGCCAATCCAATCTATCCAAAGCCGACTCTTGATGATACATACCCCAGCTATTTCGTGTTGACCACAAAGGCCGGCTTCGATCTATAGCGCTTATACCCTCCACATATCTTTCCAATCCCAAGCATGCCTGTGCAAAGACGTATGAGCACCCGAGATGAGTCCCTCTTGACCCCGAGTTCCGGCTACTATCATAAGCTGCCTTCAATTGCCCGAGCCTCAGATGGCATAACGCTAGAAGGTACGCTGCTTCTGATGATCGTGGTTCGTATGCATGCAGTCGGCCTGCAAGGAAAAGAGCGTTTCGTATTAAATTGCAGTCTAAGTGATAGTATATAAGCTGTCGTAGCTGGCTGGTGATATGAGGATTGGCCGGTGCCATTTTTGGTGCGGTCATGTAGAGTTTGGGGGACTTGAGGGTTTTTATAGAAGGCGGAAGGAAGTGAAGTAAAGTTTGAAGTGAATGGTAAGGTAACTCGCAGACCGTCGGAGTAGCTACTCATCTAAAGCTTCGTTAAGAATACTAATAGGATAATCGTAGGCCAGTTAACACATCATAACGGTGATATCCTTCGGGAAATGGGGTGTCAGGGTGCGCCTTCTTATCCGGAGCAGTGAGGAATGGGTCGATTATTCTGGTTCATGTAAAGAAGCTTTGTTGTTGACGATTTAGCGCCGTATATCGTTGGGAACCAGAGGGGCTCCGTGGAAAGATCTGGGGACTCGCAATAGCTATGTTGTAGTGAGGAAGAGACTGCAAACATAGCTATGTCTGTCGTACAGGTGGTAGAGCTTTGCAGGTACGAAGTACTTAGATGAACGGGACCGTGATGTTTTGGTGGCTAGGACAGACCCTGGTTGGCTGGGTGTGTGTAAGCGCCAAGCCCCCATATCGATAAATGTCGCCGTATCGCACCTTTCCAGCCACATCTTCTTCACTTTTCGACACATTTTGAATAACAATGGCACAGGTATCTAGTGATCAAGTCGCATTGGCAAGCGATGACATGCTAATTGGCCGATCAGAAAGCAGCAAAACAGCTCGCTGCGAAGAACACCTCCACCCTTAACCGAACTCATCTCGTTTCTCTCGCAAACAACGTACTATTCCTCTTCTTACGTCTAATCATCTTTCGCAAAAGTTACAATCGCAACACACTCACCCTCTATGTCCTTCTTACCGCTCCTGCATGGGCGATAGAATTCTGGCTCGAAAAGATTGGACGTCCACAATACGCGGAGAATGGCGAGCTTCGGAAGTCAGGCGAAGATTTGGACGCCAAAGGATTGACTGAATTCATGTGGGATGTTCTATATTGGACATGGGCATGTATCATAGCCGCGGCTTTGGTCGGTAATGGGGCTTGGTGGATGTATGCTGTGGTCCCTGTATACTCAGCGTGGATGGCGTCGACTATGATCTTGAATATGAAGCAGGGTATGGCGGGAATGAGTGGGCAGGGCAACAGCGCTGGAGAGGGTGGAGAGGGTTCAGGAGATAGTAAGAGGCAGAAGAAGCTGGAGAAAAGAGGAGGCCAAAAGATGCAATACCGGTGAAGCATAGCCGGCACAGCAGTCTGGCCATAAGTGAGACAGTTCATCAGTGAAACTCTGGGCGCAGGAAGAACAAGATATTGTCGAAGCAAGGTCGGTCACGTCGGTCACTTCACTACTCTCGTTCAGTTCCCGCCTGCCATCTATGGTTGAGCATCGCCAGGCACCAACTTTTCGTGACATCAAGATTCTAAACCCAGTCTATCCTCCAAACCAGCAAAAATAAGGCTCAAATGGCCTTTGCTGCAAGTATTCCAAGAAGGGTCAAAGATACAGCAGAATCGGTGCATCGAGCACGCTTCTCGGTGCAGAAAACAAATCAGAAGCAGAAGACTTGATCGACAAGTTTGCTGACGGGTCTTGGCTTCTCATAGCCCAGAGAATCAGCTGCCTTCTTCATGGCACTGATCATAGGAGGCGGACCGCACATGAGAAGCTTCATGTCGGGTCCTGGAGCAGGTAGTTTCGCCTACAATGTGTAAGCATGCTATGGACATAGAATCCTCAAAGATTCTACCTACCTTAATCATATCAGCTGTGCAAAATCCCACACCACCGTCCCATTTCTCTGGAGGATTGTTGAGGACATAGTACACCCTAAAGCCAGGATCCTCTTTTGTAAGGCTGTCCAAATCGTCTTTCAGTAAGATATCCTCGTAATTGACATTAGCGAATATCAGATCCACTTCCGTAGTATCATTGCCCCCATTTCTAGGTCTACCCCGAACGATTGCGCGAATAATTTGCAGCATCGGCGTAATGCCAGTTCCACCAGCGATCATACCGAAGCGCTTGACCAGACCCGGTGTATAGACCATAGCACCTTTAGGTCCTTTGACTTTCATTACATCTCCGATCTTCAGCGTTGCCATATGCCTGGATATGTTCCCTTGCGGGTAGGATTTGATGAGGAGATCGAAGTAGCCGCGATTCTCGTCGGATGAAATTGGGGTATAAGATCGAACGATTTCCTTCGATTCGCCATTGACGTCCAGCGTGGCAGCCAAAGACATATGTTGGCCAATCGGTAGACCCAGTATTTGTGTTGGGCTTTGTAGAGCGAAGCGATAACTGCTGACAGTGAGCGGATGTTTGTGTCGGAAGCTCAGCGTTTGACTGACATTGCTACATTGTGAGAAATGACAGTCTTTTCTTTGAGTGGAAATTCTTGGAATTCAGTGGGATTGAGTGCTTTAGCCGGTATCACATTCGTAGGGGCGACTGGTGGTATATCGGGAGCTGTAATACCGAAGGTCAGCATGAGCTTCGGAAAATTTCTCGTTAGCTTCAATTACCAGTTGTGTAGAGCTTCCATGTCCCTAGGACCAAGGAGATTGCTACTGCATATGGAAGCAATTGAATATTAATAAAGCAAGCTCCAGCTACCAACAAGGCGGAGGGAACATAAACTCCGGTGATGAATTGCGGTGACAGAAGAGAAGTAGGCCGGACTTGGTGAGGTGAAGACATTCTCCACGAAACAGCAACCGCAGGAGATAATAGGCGGTTTCTAGAAATTCTCTAACAGATATGTTGTCGACAATGTGCAGTATGGAGAGAGCACAATGTAAATTTATATTCGCCGACAATCGTCCTATTCGGATCGACTCGGGTCAAAACTCCCTTTTATCGATAAGAGCTCCACAGTCTTGGCGAAACTCGACGCTTGGAGTTTAGAGTAGTTGGTCCCCGAGTACTTTGACATTTTGGGGAATATTCGTTGAGCACAGTCTCAACCAAAGGACATCTATGGACTTCTTATATAGCACCCTTGACAGGGAGCTCTCTCAACCATGGACACCATTTGATTTGATCGAAAGTGATTCGCGGTGCCATTAGTACTTCTATGTAGAAATTCATAAAACCCGGCTGCCCCAAACAGTGTTCCCCATGGCTCGTTCTAAGAGTATCAGGACTGATAAAGTTATATAATTGACATCCAAGGGGCTACTCCAGACTAATCCCATCTTCGAACATGGTTCGTGATCGGATTTGAACAAAATCGTCGGTTCTCCAATGCCACATCTAATCCAAGATGGCTACTGGTCCCAACTCATGGGTTGTTGTCCATTCCTCCAACAAGGCTAGAGGAGCATCTTTCACGAGGACATGTACATGTTCTAACCCTCTCACACTCTGTAATCCAGTCCAGTTCCTGAACCACAAAACACTGTCTCGCGCATTGACATCCTCAAAAGATGCAAGTTTTTCAGTGAACGTGCGCTCTACAAAACTCTCGACCAACGCTGTAGACTCTGGCGTAAGATATCCCTCAGGCTTTTGATCCGGTAATCGCAATTTGGACCAAACAATCAAATGCGTAACATCCTGAGTAACTCCATACGGCCAGTCGTTCATCAGAGTTTTGTAGTCATTTGGATCAGCGAAGGGAGTAGTACCACAGCAGTCAAATAATGGGCCAGTCTCAGGAGACGACTCAGGTAAAGGATTCCAGAAAAGGCGCTGACTGCAAACGAAGTCTGTGATGGAGGGGAACTTGGTCTTCGTTTCGTTTGTCCAGGTAATGTACCGGCGAAGATCAGATGGCTTGCGTTTCAGGATCTCAAGATTGTTCTCCGCTGTCAAGCATGACAAGGTAAGGCATTGATTACATGCAAGGAGACAAGATATATACTACCTATGATATGCTTGAAATCTTCCCAGTCGTGCGGCTTGAAATTTTCATCTCCACCAGCAAGGTTTTCGAGATCGGTTTTTGTGAGCTCAAAGGGTATCTTGTCCGGCTCCTTCGTTTCTGTCATGGATGCCGTTAAATAAAGACTACACTAACATCTGATCCGTCGGCCGCTTCAAATATCGCCAAGGCTATGGGGTGATTGTGGAGGGAAAAATGAGCAGCCTGGGGCGGCCGTGGAACGAGGCTGATTAGTAATCCCACCACACAGCTATCTTATCATTACAAGACCGACTCACCGCCTGAAGATAACGTTTATATGCAGGGGAAAGTGTGCGGTACAGGAACCACTGAGTGCATGCATCAAGGTGCGGGAAGATGATTAAGGTAGAAAGCTAAACGAGCTATCACATCGGGAGTTTTACAAAGCAAAGAATTGAATCTCCTAAATAATATTGCATGAGGGGTATATAGAAATCACAAAATAGCGGGTACGTTGAGGACCCCCACATGCAAGCTAAATACTCAAAAATTATACAACCTGACTTCGCAATCCTCTCCCCCCGTACACATTCGGGCATCGCTCAATCCCACGCACGTAACAGGGCCCGCATGACCCCCAAACGTCCTCTCGCACTTTCCCGTCCTCGGATCCCACACCTTCACCATTCTGTCCTCAGCGCCACTTACGACGCGTAGTGTATCAGCGGCGAGCGCCCAGACGCCTTCCACATGCCCGAAGAACGTGCGCACGCAGATGTTACGATAGGTGTCCCAAAGTCGAATGGTAGAGTCCAAAGCGGAGGTGAGTATGTAGCGAGGAGGGGTGGGGCGGTCGCAAGTCGTGAAGCCGGGGCCGTACGGATCGGTGATGGGTGTAGCGGTTGGTTGGGGTAGAGGAGCTTCGAAATTGTGATTGGAGGTATTGGAGGAGGTGTCTTCCTCGTGAAGAGAGTCGTCGAGGTCGAATTCGTGGGGTAAGGGGATGACCTGTTGGACTTGGCCGACATGGCCTTCGAAGGTTTTGAGCACGGTATTTGTGTCAAGGTCCCAGAGTTTGACGGTACAGTCGTCCGAAGCGGAAAAGAGGGTGCGGGAGGTGGAGTCGATGCGTACGGCGTTGACCCAATCTGTGTGACCGCGGAGGGTGTGGCGGGAGTTGTTTTCGAAATTCCAGATTATGATCGTATGGTCCATGGAGCCTGTTGCTAAGATTGAGCCTGCACTTTTGTTAGCCAGGGGAGTTGGATTAGGAAGAGCAGAACGAACCATCAAAATGGAGACCAACAATACCGTTGCTATGACCTGTATATGTCGATAGCAACTCGCCAGTCCGCCAATTCCAGACTTTGACAGTCCGGTCAAGGCCACCGCTAATGAGCTTGGTCGCATCGAATTGTAGACACCTGATCCCGCTGGTGTGGCCCCTTATTGTTCGGATTTCTTCGCCGGTATCGATATTCCAAATCTTGATCGTAGAGTCGTAGGATCCAGTTGCCAATATACGTTCAGCTTCACACATCTGCAAGCACATGACACCATTGGTGTGGCCTTTGAAAATCTTGATAGAGCATCGTCCATGTTTCCAATTGGTGCCAACCCTGAATCGGTCTTTGTAGACATCTTTCCACGGTCGAGTACGAGGTCGGAAGTATGAATCATCAACATCCGTGATTGACGGCGTGGTCCGATCTTTTGCGGAAGGCACTAACGCGTTTGATGCTTGTCGTACGCTCTCATCGCCGGATGAAGCTGCTGCCAAGTGGCCATTCTCAGCTTCAGGATATGGAGTGATGTTCGGCGACCATTCGTTCATCCCTCTTCCCGTAGCCCGCAGCTGAATCTGTCTTTTCGACGCCCTCAATCTCTTCCTCTCTAATAATGGAAGGCCCCAGCCACACTTCGTACATTTTCGGTCGATGTGCTGTTCACACATCTTGTGCCAGACCACATCATCGTCCGCGAGCGATCTCCACCTCTGACTAACCTGAGCCGCCTTACATAATGATGTAGTGTCTAGAAAGCAAAGGACCTTGTATGATATTTCAGGAGGTAGGGCAGTCAGGAAGTCGATGCGGATCAGGTCCCGGACGTTGGTAGACAGGTATGATAGTTGTGGGAAGCAGCACTGGGTGAGTATGCCTTGCAGCATCAGGTTACGCTGTTTAGCCGGCGCAGCTGAGAACAGGGACCAGACATGAGCTATGGCCTGCTGGTCGCCTTGTGAGAGGTCTTCGAGCTCATGCTGTAACTGATCCATTGAAGGTTCGTTGGCTTGTCTCCTGCACTTGAGATCAGGTCGGTGCCTGTAGCAGTACTTGGTATTCGGTTCTTTCATTTTTACATTTCCTGATGCATCGACACCGCCGCCAGGCGCATACTGTTCTGGGATATGCTTGACGAGGAAGGGCGCCACAGTTTGGCCAGCGTGCTTCGACGAAGCGGAGAGTGTAATGTTGTCGTGATCATCCTGGCAATCTGTTTCACTTGTAGCGACGGTCTCTAGGATGGATTCGGGCCCCGAAGAGGTTTCGGTGAAAGGAGCTATGTCTGCAGGAGTAGTCTCTGGTTGTAAAATTCTCCTCCTTTTCAGCGGCCTTTGCCCACCGTGGGCATCAACTTGAAGTCTCATGGTTGTTGTCCGGTATGAGTACTCCTTTTAAATTTTAAGCCGCGGTGAGCTTGAAGTAGTGATCATGGACGTGGAAGTGTTGTAGTGGTGGAGCCCGGAGAAATTCGCTCAGATCGCCATCGATGGCGTGCGAGGACGGACGATGTAGGGGCCACGTCCTATAGGAATTGGTCAGTACGTATGGACATTCCATGTATCATTGGTGATGTGCACAGGAAATGGCACGCCATTGAAGGCATCACATAGAGCTACTCTGACGTGATCGCAGGGCGAATTCAATTCTATATGCTTTCCTTCAGGGTGGGATCCTGGAAAACCAAGTCCACTGGACCGACGGGTATGTCTTGGCACCCGCTGCACTAATAAGCACTAGCGCTTCCCGGAACTTTGGGTCCTGTCGTGTGCTGCAGATCATTCCAGCTTCCTATCAGCCTTTCCTTGAAACACAAGGCTGCATACCTTTTCTGTGGAATATCTGTGAAGCTCACCACAAGATGACAGAGCTAGAATACCCTTTAGCGCCCCTCGTGGCATTTGGATCTCATGCATAACGGGATATTACTAGTCTAGCTTTCATCCCAAGTTTCCTGTTCTTTAAACAGACAGCTACTTAGAAGGCTCAACTCTTTGGTCATGGCATCTTCTAGCTCGTCTCTTCCGCCCCGTGCATCTCCTGGGACAAGTAACAGCCCGACTATGCTGACCGATCCGTCGGCGTCATCCCCTCTCGAGAGACTCATCCCCCACCTCGTCGCCTCTAAACGTTCCCTATCCTCCATCATTCATGTCCAACGCGCCAACGATCTCGGCACGTTAACCCGGGAGGCGCTCCGGCACTCTGCCGTCACAACCGCCCGTACCTCCTTCCTCCATTCTGGTATCACCTCTCAAGTCGCCGTCCTACAACAAGTACATCAAAGCTCTATATCCACTGGCCTACAAGTGCGGCAAGAGTTTGAGTCAGTCGTGAGGGACTTGGATGAGGCTAACGCTAGACTGAAAGCTACTTTAGACGAATTGAGGGGAACGATGGTCGAGTCGAAGTTGAGGCCCGAGGGGGAAGAGGGTAGACATCTACTAGACTTTGTGGATGAAGGTGGTGTGGAGGGTGTATACGAGGCCGTTAGAGATTTGATTGATGGAGCCGGTGTGGGCATCAAAAATTTCGATAACTATAACAAGCAATTTGGGGATGAACTGGAGAAGGTAAGTAGGGTATTGGACGGTGCGAAACGGGGATTAGAATCGCGTTTGAGTGTTGGGGAAGACAGTCTAGGGATAACTACGCCTATTATGGATCTGGTACATGATATGGAAGATCATGCAAGGGAAGTCGCTGTTAATCTAGAAAGCTTGGTGAGCCACTTCGATCTTTGCGTTAAGGCTATCAGGCATACGGAAGGAGGTGGTGATGCTGCATCCAAAATTGCGGGTGATTTGCCCGAAGGCATGGATTTTGGACAGAACGCCAGCGAAGTGCCCGAACCCATTGATGATGATCAATGGATGGAGATGATCAGGGTGCTAGAGGAGGACGCAGGTCAGGTGGATGATGTGGTTATGGAGATAAGAGATCACATTGCCGAGATGGAAAGCCTCTATAAGCGTATTGAGGCACATACCAATCGACACAATCAGGAGCTTGCGAATGCGACGGCAGCCTTCAGACTGTTGGAAGACATTGGAAGTAAGTTACCCGGCTACATCACCGAGGGCCAAGTCTTCCCTATACACTGGGAAGAAGAAAAAGAGAAGATCGAAGAACGCCTTGAGGAGCTCGAGACATCCCGAGATTTCTATGACGGCTTTTTGAAAGCATATGATAATCTCCTAATCGAGGTTGGTAGGCGGAAAGCTTGGGAGCTAAAGGTGGACAGAGTTGTACAAGCAGCCAAGTCCGAGCTTGAGAGAATCTACGAAGATGATCTCGAAGAGAGGGAAGCTTTCACTAAGTCTCATGGTCACTTTCTGCCAAGGGACATATGGCCTGATTTGCCGTCCAAACCATTACGGTTCGATATCTGCCCCGTGGACGAAACAGCTACGAGGGTTCCTGACATATCGAAGTCGGTAATCCATCGGGCTATAAAGCGAGTACATGGCGCGTAATAGAGCCGTTACCGATAGAATTGTAGACCTTCTAGATCATGATTTCACTCGTCTGCGCAGCAAAGAATTAGCGTCCTCGATGCCTATTATAATTGAATAACAATTCGACTTTCTTAATTCTCAGCGCTCTCTTTTGTCAGCATAAATGGAAAGACAAGATCTCCAACCTCTTCTGTATAACGACGCAGATGATGCTCTTGTACTTGTAAAGAACTCTCATCACCAGAAGAAATAAGTTCAAGTGATAATGTTCGTCATAGAATGAATATAGAACTGAAGTACAACAATGTCTAACATACCATTTAGCTCGCCTCATAGTCTCCAAGAGTCACTGTGACGTTCGCTGCCAATGGTCTAATATGAGACTTAGTGCTTGCGCTTGGCGGAAGTGGCAATCATCTTCTTTTTAACGTGCTTTGGGATCTTATTCTCCCTTTGAACTTTCTTTTCCTCTTTCACTTGCTTTTTGTGTTCTTTCTTAGCATCCTTGTCTTCAAAACGTTTGCCTCTAGGTTTCTTTTGAGCAAATGGGTCTGCTTCGTCATCACCGTCAGCTCCGCCCCCAGAAGACCCATGGCTTTCATCGTCAGAACCCTTGACGGATACTGCCTCATCCTCATCTGCGGCCAGAGCTTCTGGCGCTACTCTGTCTGCAAGCAAGTCGCGGTAGACAAGGGTATCTTGTTCACCCTTTGCAACTTCACCGACATCCCTTTCGACGTCATAGACCTGTTCCAATGTCTGTGGTATGTACTGATTGCGGAAGACTTCGTTGTCAACTTCACCTTCCTTCTCACCTCGCTCATTGAATAGCTTCTGTAGAGTACTGGCCACCTCTGGCGGCTCAGTACCACCATTAGCGGCAGTGACAAATCCAAATATGGTCTTCTCAGACAAGACATCTACACCTTTCCGTCTAAAGAAATCACCAACGTTCTTGATGTCCATCCGCAGGAATTCAAGGCTCCGGGGATGATCGTGCTCGACACTTTGGCTGACGTCGATGAGCCATAGCTTCTCCTCATGGTACAGCACGTTGTACTCGCTTAAATCGGCATGGACTAGACGGCACGTCTGATAGAGTGTTCGCATGTAACCCAAAAGCTGAAGATATAGCAACTTCCACCTTGCCTCGATATCGCTTCCTTCTAGTTCAACATCCTTCAGCCTTGGAGCAGGAATGCCTTTCCTATCGCCCAAGAACCCCATCACGAGAACGTGAAGTCGCAGGTATACTGGTTGTGGACATGGTATGCCGGAGGCATAGATCCTCTTCAGATTTCTCATCTCCTTTTCCGCCCAAACCTTGACCATGGACCTATTGTTGCTCTTGCTGTAGCCTTGCCTGAATCTATATTCTCCTGTAACATATTTATCTCTGTCCTTGAAGATCAATATGCTGGTTTTGTAGACTTTGATTGCTCGATGTAACGGAGCCACAGCTGCCTCTGAGCTATCATCTTGTGGGATGGAAAGGGCATGGTAAACATTTGCCTCTTTCCCGGTCGACAAACAGCCATTTACTTCCGATATAACATTCCTATTAATCATTTGCAACAAGATCATGCGCGTCCGTGGGTCCAGCACTTGTTCGCTTGTGGCCCGGTCACTCTTGTCTGCGACTCTATCGTGCTTGCCTTCGAGCCCTGACTGCCTACCATCAAGTTTCAATTTTCCTGCATGGCGGGATAAAGACGTTATTTGATCATCGATGGAAGCAAGAGTGTTGGCTGTGGGCTTTTGAGGGTTTGCTTTAGGAAATGTTGACTTTGGTAAATTAGGATCAGCCGATGCTTCTTGGAGCCGACGTTGTCTGTTGTAGGTTTTGGTATAGTCCGAGGGATTGTATAAGGCGTAATCTTCATCCTCAAGCTCTTCGCCAGCAAAGATATCCTCGTAGTCTTCTTCCTGGTCTGCTTCGCGGGTATCGTTCTCATTACCCGTGCTCGCTTCGAGTGCCATATTAGTATCGTTGACATAGCCTTGGCCAGGTATGAAATGGTGAACAGGTTGCTGCCCTGCGGCAGGGCTATTAAAGCTTTCCATCAAGTCAGTCTGCGTCTTTCACTGTGAATTTGTGTCATGAACATTATATTCCGCGCGCTTGCGTTTCGGAAACAATTCCGGTATCGAAACCCACCACTAAAGCGCGTCGCGTCGTCTGCGACTGTTCAGATACGCCTTATCACCTCAGAAACTTTTCTGATCTCATAGATTGATGCACCATGAGGTCTAGACGATAGACCATCGGTATAATCTTCGCCAGCCTGGACATCCTAGTCACATTTTTACAGCTCGAACCCTTCAGCGACTGGGCGCAGAATGTATATCAAGCAGATAATCATACAGGGCTTTAAGAGGTCTGCTCACATTTGCGCTACTTGCATGGTATCCCTATTCTGACCAATGTCTAAGCTACAAGGAGCAAACTGTCATAGAACCCTTCTCGCCGAAGCACAATGTTATTGTGGGACGAAATGGATCTGGCAAAAGTAACTTTTTTGCGGCCATTCGATTTGTACTCAGTGATGCGTACACTCAAATGGGTCGGGAAGAGCGCAATGCCCTGCTTCATGTACGTGAGAGAGGATGATTTGTACCTCAGGATGCTGCTTACAACACACACAGGAAGGCACCGGCGCGGCAGTCATGTCAGCTTTCGTGGAAATAATATTCGACAACAGCGACGATCGCTTCCCCACTGGCAAACCCGAGCTAGTCCTACGACGAACGATAGGCATGAAAAAGGACGAATATTCCCTGGACCGGAAGAATGCCACGAAGTCGGATGTCATGAATCTATTGGAATCGGCTGGATTTTCGCGCTCGAATCCTTATTATATTGTACCACAAGGGCGTGTCACTGCACTGACTAACATGAAAGATGCGGAGCGACTGAATTTACTCAAGGAAGTCGCTGGTACACAAGTATACGAAGCTAGGAGAACCGAGTCCTTGAAAATAATGAACGAGACGAACAACAAGAGGGAAAAGATTGATGAACTTCTAGAATACATTAAGGAGCGGTTGGCAGAGCTGGAAGAAGAGAAGGAAGAGTTAAAGGATTATCAAGAGAAGGACAAGGAACGACGATGTCTGCAATATACCATCGATCAGAGAGAGCAAGTGGCAATCCAAGATGAGCTGGAGTCTTTGGATGAACAGCGGCAGACAGGCATGGATAATACCGAGGATAGCCAGGAACGTTTCGTGCAAAGCGAGAAAGAGCTTGCCGAAATTGACAGGCAAATGAGCGAATTGAAGCAGCAGGTGGAGTTCCTGAAGGTTGACAAACGGCAATTGGAAGAAGAGAGACGAGAGACAGCTAAGGCGAAAGCAAAGATTGAGCTGGAGGTCAAAAGCCTCAGCGATGGGCAATCTGCCGCCCAGCAAGCAAAGTCCCAGTATGAATCGGAATTAAATAAGGTCCAGGCCTCGATCAGGGAGCACGAAGAAGAGCTCGCAGAGATTATGCCGGAATACGACGCGAAAGTAAAGCAGGAAGCCGCCATGAGGTCGGAGCTGGACAGCGCAGAAGGCACCCGACAGCGCTTGTATGCTAAACAGAATCGCAATGCCCGTTTCCGCAATAAGAAAGAACGGGATGACTGGTTACGGCAGACAATAGACAGTATTTATCCAGATATAGCAAAGGTCAAGGCTGCCTGCGTGCAAACCGCCGAAGATATAGCAGGATTGGAGAAAGATATTCCGAAAATGGAGGCTGACATCACTGAATTACGAGAGCGATTAGATAGCCGTGGTAGCAGCAACGAAGCAATGGAGAGGCAGGTCCAAGAAGCTAAAACTCTGCGAGATAATCTGATGGACGAGCGAAAGTAAGTGTCTAACCAGAACGGATCTCTGCCGTACGGGCTGACATGTGAATAAGGGAACTGTGGAGAGAAGACGCAAAGCTGGAGTCTGTGATGCACAACGCGAGGAGCGATCTTCGTCAAGCCGAAATGGAACTCTCTCATACCATGGACAAGGCTACAAGTCGTGGACTGGCAGCTATGCGAGATATCAAGCGTCAACATAACCTTGAGGGATGTTTCGGTACTTTAGCTGAGCTTATGGATGTCGACGAAAGGTTTCGGAAAGCTGTCGAAATTACGGCTGGAAACAGCCTCTTTCACTACGTCGTGGACAATGACCGGACAGCCACCAAGGCTATTGAGATCTTACAGTCGAGAAGGCTAGGTCGCTTAACTTTCATACCATTAAATCGAGTGCGGCCAGATACACGAAATGTTCCGAAGGCTAACGATTCCATACCAATGCTGGAGAAGATCAATTTTGATCCCATATACGAGAAAGCGTTTCAGCAGGTATTCGGGCAGACAATAATTTGTCCAACTTTGGCTATTGCTGGCCAGTACGCAAGAAGTCACGGTGTCAACGGTGTAACCATGGATGGTGATAGGTCCCATAAGAAGGGTGCCTATACTGGTGGCTCTGTCGACAATCGTATTTCCCGTCTTCAGGCTGTCCGCAATGTCTCTAAGTTGAGAGATGAATATGACTCTCACCAAGCTAGGTCTGTTGAGATCAAGCATATATTACAGCGAAAGGATCAAGAAATCACTCAAGCTGTTGGAAATCTCCAAAAAGTTGAGCAGAGGCGAACGCAGCATGAGAACAGCTACGGCCCATTAAGACAAGAACTCAGAAGCAAGGAATCTAGTCTCGACAACAAGAAAGATACTCTTGACAAGAAGCGCCGTGCGATGATAAACATCGAGGCAAACTTGAAAGCTCTCACGGACCAGCAAAGCGCTCACGAAGCCGAGATAGCTTCTGAGTTCAAGAAAGCCTTGACGGGAGACGAAGAAACACAGTTGGAGAACCTAAATTCCACCGCCCAAGATCTGAAACGGCAACTGGCAGAAGTGTGTACAAGCCGCAGCGAGCTCGAAACACGAAAGACCACGCTCGAGATCGAGCTACGGGAGAACCTCCGCCCACGTCTCGACCAGCTGAAATCCCAAGAATTCGACAATAATGCGAGCGGCACGCGAGGCAACCTCAAGCAAAGCCAGCAAGACCTCAAACGCATCAACAAGGCTGTAGAGGAAGCGTCCCGCAAACTCCAAGAAACCGACACCGCCATCGAGACTGCCAACACCAGCATCTCAGAACTCCAAACCCAGCACGCCGAAATCCTCACCAGCCAAAACGAAATTGCCAAATCCATCGAAAAGGCCCAAAAGCGCATGGAAAAGTCCGTCCAAAAACGCCGCATTCTCACCAAGCAAGCCGCCGAAGTCGCCACCAAGATCCGTGACCTAGGCATCCTCCCCCACGGCGCTCTCGAAAAATATGAAAAAACGAAATCAGACGCCATCGTCAAACGCCTCCACAAAGTCAACGAAGCGCTAAAGAAATACGGCCACGTCAATAAAAAGGCCTTTGAACAATACAACAATTTCACCACCCAGCGCGACACCCTTGAGAAACGTCGCGCTGAACTCACAGAAGGCCAAGCCTCCATCGAAGAACTCATCACGGTCCTCGATCAGCGCAAAGACGAAGCTATCGAACGAACTTTCAAACAAGTCTCTAAAGAATTCGCTAGCGTGTTTGAAAAACTCGTGCCGGCGGGTAGAGGCCGGCTTGTTATTCAGCGGAAAGCGGACCGTGGTGGACAGCAGGAAGAAGAGGACTCGGAACATGAGAATGTTTCGACGGTGGAGAATTATACGGGGGTGGGGATTAGTGTTAGTTTTAATAGTAAACATGATGATCAGCAGCGGATTCAGCAGTTGAGCGGTGGTCAGAAAAGTACGTCTTCCCCCTTCCCTCCCCCTTCCCCTCTTCTTCCTAACCAACTAACCTCCTCTCTCTCACAGGCCTCTGCGCCCTCGCCCTCGTCTTCGCAATCCAACAATGCGACCCCGCCCCCTTCTACCTCTTCGATGAAATCGACGCCAACCTCGACGCGCAGTACCGTACTGCCGTCGCTAACATGTTACGATCTATAGCCGATCGGACCTCGGATGCTGGCGGCGGCCAATTCATCTGCACGACCTTCCGCCCTGAGATGTTGCTTGTGGCGGAGAAATGTTATGGGGTGAGGTATTTGGGGAATAAGAGTAGTAGTGTGGTGGTGGTGGGGAGGGATGAGGCGTTGAAGTTTGTGGAGGGGGAGAAGCAGTAGGTGAGGAAGTAGTATTGCCTGAAGGGGACAGAAAGAAGGGGAAGAAATGGCTGGGTGTGGTTTGGTTTAGTCTGATTGTGGTCGGTTCTATGATTGGGAATGGGGGAAATGGTGGTTGGTTCAATGGGATGCATGTGTTCAGGGGAAGCGAATTGGCGATTGGGCGTTTCACTGAGGTGGTGAATGATAACTACCTAGCGATCACTTCCTCTTTGCTATGACGATGGCGGAGTGGAGGGATGTGGATTGTATCATATCTTGCTCTTCCGGCTCTGAAATACCAAAGGTAAGGTACCTAGCTATGAACAAAACTATACTGCAAAGTGCAAGTACATAACTTTCATTCACCTGATATATGCGAACTGTTTCATTTGTATAGCACTTTTCCCCCTTGCAAAAATAAAATGTGACGCATGTGTGGTTAACCAATAAGATACGTCGTCGCGAAAGAACAGCCATACTTCACCTCCACTTCATCCACAAGGCTTTTGTTTGCGATGAATCCTGCAGTATAGGAGATTGATGTATAGAAGTGGATGAATACATATGTAGTATATTGCGTACCAGTATATATATGTACGTATTTATCACCCCAAAAACTCAGATTTGAGAATTAAGATTGATATGAGCATTTTCTCGTTCGCGAAAGCATTAGGGATAAATATTGTGTGTTCTCTTTTCAGGAAGCCATAGATAGCGAGTTGTTTCTCATTCGGCTTGCAAGCATCAGAGAAGACGACTATGACAGATTGATTTATCTCCAAAGAGAGATTTTACGTTTCTAGGCTATGTTGGATGCAAGCGATTTGTGGAGCCGCTACCTAGTATGGGGCTTACTTGGAGGGTGTGGTGGAAACCGTAGATATGGTTCGCGTCTGCCCTGCGTTTTCCCTGCGTTTTCCCTGCATATTCATGTAGGATGAACTTGGGCGTAAGAGCAAGGGTCGGACGTCTTCCCGCATATCCACGCTGGATGGATATGGGAGCAGAGCGTGGACCGGAGGCCAGGATAGGAGGCGTTTGCCCTGCGTCTTCTCCGCATGAATACGCTGGATAGGAGCGAGAGCTTGGGCCGGTAGTCAGTTTGCCTGGCGTCTCTCCGCATATTCACGCCGGATGAATATGGGAGCAAGACCCTGCAAGAGCCTGGGCCGGAAGGCAGGATAGCCTGCGTTTGCCCTGCGTTTTGCGGCATATCCACTCTGGATAAGTGTGGGAGGATAAGGTTGAGCCGGAAGCCAGGATAGCATACGTTTGCCCTGCGTCTTCTTCGCCGCATAAGCTAGAACAACGTGTAAGAGGTGGAGGAACCGTTCTGGCTGGCGGTTGTGGTTCGAGAAAGAGATGAAAGTGGTCTGATTCTGCAGGATAGTGCTTGCAGCGGTAATGAATAGGCTGGAAGCAGGTGAGAGTGATGGGTCAGCGATATGCCGCGCCTTATCGTCTATGCATGATAATCAGCTTCTAAGCGTGCAATTCTTTAAACGCAGGGTCGGCCTGGATCATGTGTCGCACACAGGGTTCAGATTCGCCATCGATCACACGTCTGAGGTAGTAATGTGTCAGATCTCCTGCCGCAAAGGTCGGCGCGTAATCTCCAGGATATACTTTCCACAGTACGTTGTCAGCTTAATTGGTCCTAAGATACACGTGCCTTCATTCTCATTGGGTGTTTTTGTGTGTGTACGATGGGAAGCGCGGATGGATATCATTTATCTTAGCGTGGAAGTGCCAAATGCAGGACGAGTGATCAGTTATCAGTGATCACGGGCTTGGTCTTCCATCGTGCTTGATATTCCAAGCCTAGGAAATGATACCATTCGCACCAGCGAGGTAGAAACAGCTCTAGGGTCTTCACCGTCTCCCACCATTTATTGAGTAATAGGATTATGACACCAGTGAAAAGATTCGAGGTGAGATAAGACAATCCCTCCACTCGCTCGTAAGAAATTCAATGCAATATAATATGAATAGGGACCATGGTATGTAGAATGTGTAAGTTGTAAGGTAAAGGAGGCGTTTGGAGGTGGTGTAGCTCTGAAATGAATAAGCAGTCGGGTTATATGAGCATCATTGCGACGTCGGAAGAAGAATGCAGCAGCTAGTACCGCTGCCAGATAAGGAAGGTTGAATTAGTCTGAAAAGGGTTAGTGGATTTCAAAGGGCTTTGGTAAGCGAAACGTTCGGTGAGTAACGGGTTGGGTCTTGCAAGAATGGCGTGCATTAAACTGTACATCAAGTACCTATCAATCTTACCTTAGTCTACCCGCCGCTACTCATGCGAACCAGGCAAGGAAACGGTCTAAGTGGGGGCTTCTATTTCTAGGCGCTGGTCTGAAGGGGGTGGAGGGGGAACCTAAGTGGGGCATTGGGGCACTAGAGCGACACGCCAGCGAACTAATTCAGCTCACTTAGTCATGGCGGGGTCCAACTCGGGCCTTCAACAGTTTCGTTGGGAGGTGAAACGGGAGACCCGGAGAATAAATTCTGTCTCGATCTGGAAAGATAAAAGGTTGTACCGAGACTATGCCGCATAGAACTGTATGAAGTTTTCAACGAGCGGTCTAGAATCTGAGAAGATTTGATGGGGAGTCGTGATATTGAGGTTATGAGCGTTGGTTGTGGATAAACATTAATGCAGTATCGAGAATTTCAGATTCTGCCATCCCAGCGGAGCGCCTCCCCGATAGAGATGCATAAGGGGCTTTTGGTGCCTAAAGGGCACAATTCGGAGTCCGGGCCTGTCATTGCAGCTGACCTTCACCACTCACCAGTCAGATTGGACCCTTCGTGCACGCGAGTCACAGTCGGGAGAAGTCAAAGCATGAAACGCCTAGTAGTCCTTCCTTTCCTCTTATCATTTACACAAGTATTATCACAATGATCCGAGATAGGGTAGAAAATCAAGTTTTCAGCATGGACTTTTATCCTCGCGCAGAGTGGGGGCCCTTCTTCGATTGTCGATTGTTGACTGTTGGTGCGTGCACGCTGGTAGAACTATTCTTTGGTTCAATGGGCAGTCCCCACAATAATTGCACATCAATGAGGAGTCCAGAACTTGTGCATGCTACTTGTATCGTCTATTTAACTTCCCCAGAGCCGTCGCAGATAGTGATCTAGAGTCGCCTTCCCCACAACCTAACAAGAAGATCCTTTCGTGGTTTGTGAACCATCAAAGTTGTTCTGCTCCAAGCCCAGCTACTATGAAGTGGCTGAGTGTTCAGACCCTTCCCGCGCCATTAGCATTTAGCCAATTTTCCAGGAAAATGGCGAATGCAAAGACAGGTCAGTCAAGTAGACGGTCTTCTCAAGGACCTCGCAATACTTGCCGCTACCAGCCTGTTACTGCATAAAGTGGTGTGACAATAAGCCTCAGATGGTTTGACCCGGGCGCCAAGCCAGCGCACGCTTCAATCAATTCAAGTGCCCCATTGTTGACTCCCGTGCTGTGCCCTTTGTACGACATATGTTAGCGGGCCGAAGAAAATTGCTTAAGATTTATGCTTAAGAGGACTGGTTTGCAATTTGCTGGGCAGTCACTGATTACCTACTGATGAGGACGTCCCTTATTGTATCGAATGCATGATGGAGGATGGAGTGTTTGAAGAGTGCATGGGCCACCCTTGCGCTATCAATCGACAATCGGAAAGTGGCGGCATACTGGGCCATGATTGGCGCACAACGGAGGACGGAGGAAATAACCGTTGATCAGCACCACGCTTGTTGTTGACGAGCATTTTAAAGTACCAAAAATCAAGATAGCGAACCCCGCGGCCACACCGGCTTGCCGATGAAAAATATTTCCCTCAATGATTCTTAAACTCGTCAAAAGGATCTACAGTCCCTCAAGATCGCCCAAAAATGTCCCTGGCGTCAAACTTATTTATGTTATCGAGGACCCTGAGGTACCGCTGCACGGCGGGAGGGGTGAGGGGGCGGAAAGAAGGTACCTACTTTAGATGTTGGCAGATTGTTTGTTGAGGGGCGGAAAAGCGTAGGTAGTCAATCTAAGGGAGCGCCAAAAGCCTCAAGTGCATGCAGCTCTATGCATCGCCTGCAAGGATGGCGTCCCCTACGTAGGCGGCATACCCAGATGTAAGGGATTTGCGTGGACTGGCGAGGGATTGCGTGTGTCAGACGATAGCTCCAGGCCTACCACTTACTACCGTAGAAGTAGAAGTACCTAAGATAGTTATCTGTAGGAGGTTGCCTTAGTGAGCTGCGAACAGCAAGCACGCCTATTGGCTTTATTATGATCCGCCAATTGCCAATTTTTAGTGGCCACCCCACTCCGCATTCGCTCACCAAATTTCAATCCGCTAGCCGGACAACAGCCATATCTTGTTCGATAACTTTGCTTCAGTAATGCATTTCTTCTTGTTTACCGTCTCCTACATATCATCGCCCTCCTCCTACCTCCTAATAACGTTAGGTGACCGCAAACTCCTCAGAGCGGTCTCGGCAGAGCGTTTGCCTTGTCAAACACGATAATCCACGCGGGCAGAGCCGGACTTTTGCCCCCAAGGAACACCACGGATCCGACAGAGATAACGTGCTCTCTTTGTTCTCAATCCTGCACCTAGCACAGTCCCGCGGCTACTGTCACTTCCCCAACCTGGTGAACATTCTCGAAACCGTTAGCTTGCTTGAGAAGAGGCGGCTTTGTTTCGTACCAAAGCACCATCATTATCACACCACTTTCTCCCGGAAAACCCTTCATTGGGCTCTTTCACTGTAAGTCTTGCTATACCACACCGACATTAGATCTTTCAATACAGCAGAAATGTTGTATCGCAGCCGGAAGCCAACGGAGGAAGCCTTCATTGTTGCTAATGCGCCTTCCTCGACAGATACTTGGTGTGACTTACTTGAAACCTACAAGTCCAAAACCTCAGACAACATTACAAACTTATGTACATATTAATATCTTCGGCTCCACCCCTACTATCACACAGACGAGACTGTCGAACGGATGCCGTACACACCACCGTCAGTGCAATCACCGGTTGCCTCTCATCATGCAACTCCGGCCCTCAGTCGCTCTCAGTCGTATAACAAGAACTATCGGCAAGATAACTCGGCTCCAAGTCATGGCACTGGGTTAGGTCTACCCCACTCGACTTCCTCCCGAACATACCTAAATAAACACCGTCGAAGTCCATCCATCTCGAACTCACCCGGCTTCAACACAGGTCTATCTACACCTGAAGCAACTCCCCAAGAGCCTAGAAGCTCCGACAGTGATGAGGCCGATAATGAGTCTCGTGGTACGGGAAGGGCCCAGCCAGCTTCTGCAGGCCACCTGAACATATCCACAGAGATCTCACCCCCAGCTTCACCCTTGACCTCAAGCGACGATGAAGCTACAGCAATGCGAGGGAGAATAAGAGATGTCGCAAATTTGGCCGAGCTACAAGCAGCCATTAGAATAATCGAGCAACATCGAGCAGGATCTCCGGACAAGGACGCAAGCGAGCAGACAAAGAAAGCGAGGATGGCCTTGGGTCTTCCAAGACCACGAATAGACCTCAGCAACAAAGAGAAGGAGTCGCAGCCAGAACCCTCGCCTAGTCTACCCTTGTCGGCTGGCGCTCGAAAGATCTCGCATTCAAGGTCGAGCACAGAGGCTAGCGCCTTCTTTGACTTCCCTCGCAACAAGTTGGATTCACCAGGACGGAGCACCTCTGATAGCGATGCGGATGATGCCGGCGATGAGGACCTCCAGGTTAAACCGCCATTAATCCGAAAGAAGTCTGGTGAACTGGTTCGGCCAGCTCTAAGGGCACCGTCACTGAAAAGAAGACCGTCAAGCATGCCAGGCACTCCAGTATATTCCAAAGCTGTGCACTTCCAAGACAACAGCCTTGAACATGTTCGTCACTTTCTGCAAGTGGACCGCCCTATCGCCGTCAGCGCTGGCTCGTCACCAGTCGAATCATCCTACGACGATTATTCTGAATTCCCATTCGGCTTTGGAGATGCAAATTCTAGGTCACCTCCATTTGACTGGGAGATCCGGTTGAGTAACTTTCCTCACAATACCCCCGAGAGGAACGCATTCCCAGTTAGGACCGAGTCAGTATATCTATCACCGGATAAGAAAATGCTTATGGGCTCGGTGATAGTCCGCAATCTTGCCTTCCACAAGCTGGTCGTGGCAAGATTCACTCTCGACTACTGGAAGACAACTTCCGAAGTCGTAGCAGAGTACAACACCAATGTCCGCCAAAAGCAGGTAGAAGATGGCTGCGATCGTTTTACATTCAGTATCAAGCTTGAAGATCAGGCCAATCTCGAAAACAAAACACTGTACTTCTGTGTCCGATATAATGTCAATGGGCAGGAGTATTGGGACAACAATAACTCAATCAACTACCAGATTGACTTCACAAAGAAGTACAAGTCGCAAAATGGCAAGCAAGGCAACCTAGGGAATGCTTCGCGCCAACTCAACTCCTTACCTAGAAGCAAACCATCTTCGAGCGTCGGTCAAAGGCCTCGTACTATGCCCTCTTTTGACGACTTCGCCAATATGGCATCACCATATGAATTTTCGTCATTCCCTCAGCTATCTTCCATGGTTGGTGAGTCGCCGATACGTTTCAAGAACAAATCATCTGCGAAAGATATTGTTCCAGATGCTCCCGGGCGTCCCAAAGGCTCGGCTAATCAACAGGGCTTTGGAAACAGATACGACTTCGGTGCTTCCCTATCACGGACCATCCAAGCAGCTAATATTGCCTCTGGTGACCGAAGTGAGCTTCCATTGAAAGACACTGACCAGAGCGGAACTGGAAGGCAGCCATCATCGCCGAATAAAGATGATGGTGCAAGTGCGGCGAACAAAGCTCAACCCCCCTTAGGCCCTGGGAGCACAAGGAAGGCTGTGGAGCCAAGCCAACACGATGTCCCTAAGCCTACTGCCTTGATCACGGAGAAGCCTTCCCTACAGTCCTCTTCCTACCACGAACTGCTCGACAAATACTGTTTCGTACGTTCTGGACCTAAAAGGGATACTCAAGAACTAGTTCGCTAATGTTTGCCTTTAGTTTGGATCAGGGAAGCCGTCCAGTTCTTCGCAGCCGGCTAAGCCTGTGCCTGCCCAAACGGATGGTGCCTCAGATGGCTCCCCAAAACCTGGAATTGCTTCTGGACAGGGATCGGCCTCTGATGAGGTGACATCTTCCTCGAATATTACAAGCCCTCGCGTTTCCAGGTCTGCATCTCCTGCCACTGGATCATCGATGGGTTCTCGGGCGGCGTCTCCTGTTTCGTTCGGATACCCGTACGGGACAATGCAAAACTGGTTCTTCGATAGTCAGGCACCGACTGCCATTCGTGGATGACCAAATATGGGTTAAAGATGGCGCAAAATGCAGCTTTCGGAAAAGCGAAATCTTTTGCTGAACTGTCTGGCTGAAACGCCGTGATGGAGCTATGCGTATGCGTCTACGAACCTTTACGTGCATGGAAAGGAGCATTAGTCTTGTACTTTGGAGCGTCATTTGGAGCGGTCATCCTGTCTGGGGTCGGTCTCATCCTGGAAAGGCATTCTGCGTTCGGAGCGATTATTCATTCTTGCGAGAGAGTTTCATGAGTTTCTTTGGGAGGGAAAAGTCAATACAATAGAGCAAGCGATGGCGTTTGGTTTTCTGTCATATTGGAAGGGGCGTGAATGCATAGGGTGCTGTCCAAAGATTTGTACAGTGCTTGCCAGGTGTCTGGTGTTCTACTTGCATATGCATGTGTACATGCTATCCGGTGTGGTTATGCTCAAGCCTACCCTTAGGTACATAGAAGAAACAGTAAATTCTCTATTCCGTATAACCGTAGGTCAACTATTCAAAATTTTGCCCGTGTTTCTGTCGGTGCGATCGGACTCAGAACCGAGCTGTCCGGCAACCAATCACCACATCGCCTGGCCACCACCACCACCACTACACAGCCCCCCATCATCACCACATTTCCTCAGAAAATCATCTCCACTAATCAGTGCACCCTACCACGATGCAGTCAGAGTAACAATATTCTTCCGTCTCGACCACTGATCCTAAAAACACTATCACCAAGAGAGGTGTAGTGTAAGATACTGGTTGAATTGCGGCAGGGTAGAAAGCAATTCAAGGCGGCAACGAGGGTAGATCACGAGAATGATAGGATAGTGAAAATATACATGCTGGGCAATCGCTGGCATACTGTGCTTGGGGAGCATGACAATTCATGACCAAGATAGGTTTTACACCGATTTCTGGACTCATATGCTTGGAGAAAGACTTGTCCGATGTCCAAAGCATAGCCGGTGCTTTACGAATGCGTCATGACTGACAGAGTTGAGATGGGGGAGGAGGGGTTGACTACTCTCGCTTATATACGAGATAGCTACCTGGGCTCTTCTAAACAGTTCGCTGCTCCAAACATTGGCTCTTTCGGAGGAACAACATTGAGACACTTCGAAACCACCATGTTCTTAAACCTAGTCAACAGTGCGAATACTCATGGTTGAGATTAATGTCTCAGGTATAGCTGGCCGCATTGAGCGAATATTCGTACGCTTACAATAGTCTTTTCGGCTGACGTGTCCTAGCCATGCCGTTGGCAAAGTGTCGACTATGGGGGCTCAACAATCCAAATGTTCCACGCCAACGATATAACTATAGGACGTACGCGTGGTAGCAGCAGCCGATGGACGCCACACGGATCTCATGGCCTACGAATGAAGCCATATACGACATTGGTGACAGCCTACAGGGCTAAATATGAAAGAAATAAAGAAGCGTACCTTGTACAGTGGAAGGGTTTCAGGACAGGGATTCCCGCACCGCTGGTTGTTATACCTCGTTTCGTGGAATTCGCGTCGATAACCCTGCTTAATCCACCGTCGCTTGTCAGATTACACCAAGCTTTTCAACAGGCGAAAAGATAAAGCCGCTCGCTATGACATTTTTAGCCTGCATGCGCACATATATCTCCGATTCTCCGAGCGATCAACTATGCAAGGACTGGAATCATGAAGATCTTCGCCTGTTGCGTATTACTGTCAGTTGTCGCTGCTTCAAGTTTGACTGCTTCCTCCTCAACAGTACCTTTGAATGACTCAACATTGGTTTACCCATTCACCAATGGCAGTCTGCAGCTCCAAGATCACTGGCCACCATTGCCGTATAACTACGCTATAGACCCAGACCTGTCCATATACATAACGGAATATGGCGATCTCATCCCAGAATCCCAAGAAGAAGTCACGTTGGCAGGCTTGGTCGGAATAGAAAACCAAATGACCACTGGGGGTGACGCAGAAGACGAAATTGTTTCAATGATGCTTAATGAACACGTGGTGTTTGTTTCCTTTCGGAAGCCAATAAGTACCACGCTGCCATTCAGGAGATGGCAGGCCACCAAAGCAATTCATACTGTCTGGGTACTGATGAGATTCTACGGGCCGAAAGATCTCCCCTCGGTTAATGTGCTTTTGGGAAAGGAGGTTTTGTCACACTTTAGTGTATACTTTCTCGTTCAACCTGGCGGCATAGCTTCATTGCCCCTGATTTCGGTATCGAACAACCCGGAACCCGCTTCCACTGGCCTTATCACGAGAAGTAACCCCTCACTTAGCTGGCCACCGGTACCTTTCACATTTCGAATTGAGGGCCTTTTACAGATGATCATATTCAAATACAGTCGTGACATCACCGCACCAAAACAGGATGTACTTGATCGTCTATCTCGGATTGAGACTAGTATCCTGCAGAAGTGGAGACCTGAAGAGTCCATGCCGACTATCGTTATATCATCTGACGGGGTTGCTGTTGGGTTTGCAGCAGTCCAATACCCCTCACTCCCAATTACACATTTGCAAGCTGCACAGGCGTTACATGCTCTTTCTCTTCTCATTGACAAGTATGGGCCACGGGAAATAGATCATGCTGAAATTTACGTGGTCGGACTAAGAGTTATGTCGTTCAGCTTAAAGTCCTCTTTACGAAATAGCGGAAACGAGACAATATTCTTACCACTGGGCTCACCATCCAACGACTCGGCACCCACTACTCCTGCACTTGTCGCAAGAAGCAATATGACCTCAAGCAACACGATCATGGCTGATGAACCCTGGCCGTCCCTGCCTTTCACTTTCAACGTTGAGGACAACTTGTATGTAAATGTATTCGAATACGGTGCCGACTTCCCAGGTTCGAGACGATATGTACTGAATGCGCTGGCAACAATAGCAGAGCTTATTACCAAACAGCCTGGCAGTATCATGCGTACTCAACGACTATCATACAGTCCTGTCGTGATTGCTTTCGTGCGTATTCCTGGGCAAGGGCAAAGAACTCCGCTCTTAAGAACTCAGGCTACGATGGTGCTTCAAGCAATAAGCAGGCTGATGGAAGAGCATAAGCCGAGGGAACTTACTAACACTGAGATCATTGTGGGTGGTCAAAAGGCTATGGGGCTATCCTTGAAGCTTTATTTCGCACCAGCCGATACAGGTAATACAACTTTGGAGTTAGGGAGTACAACTATAGACACGGGAAACACAACTCTGGAAACAGGAAATACAACCGTGGAGATAGGAAACACTGCTAGCGAATTGGGGAGCCCGAGTGCTGATATAGGGACTTCTTAACCCTTGCCGCTATCAAATTTACACATAAATAAAAGATATCGCCTCAACACCAAAAAGATAGAATTTTACGGCCGAGGCTAATGCTAGGACCAAAAACTCCAGTCTGAATTCCGACAATCAACAGGCGAAAATACAGCATATCTTACAGCTCAAGTGAATTCGCAAATATATTATCACCACCAAAACTAACACACTCTACGCTCCTTCCATCCAGCCATCCTACTACTTCACTTCACTCTGGTCCCAAAGACGGATACTACGCTCCACCCTACATATTACCATCTCATCCCCCATCCTTGCCCCATTCATCCATCCATCCATGTCCCTCCCTTTGATCCCCCTATCATCCCCCCCTTGTTCCCCCTCACCATTCCTCCCCCCTCCTCCTTCCTCCCTCCCTTCTCTCCGCTTTCCTCTCCATATATCTCTTTCCCAATGACTCCACTGGATCTTGCAGCTGCTAGATCAGAAACGAAGAAAGTAAATGCCGCATATTGGTTTCGAAGGGGGCGGGGATATTAAGTGGGAGGAGAGTGGTGTGGGTTGGGGTGTTTTGAGAAGGGGTTTGGGATGGTATGGAAGAGGAGGGTTTCGATGATGGGTGATAGAACGAGGTTGGGAGGAGATGATGTGAGGAAGGGGATCGTGAGACGTTTTGGGAAGGGCAGGTCGGGGGTCCGGTGGTGGTATGGTGTTCGCTTAGTAAACATGTTGATATAATATCGAAGGAGAGAAGTGAAAAGGGAGTCAGTCTGCTATTATATTTACCGCAATTTCTATCAATTTATCTGCTAAATAAAGTTGAAGTGTATTGTATTGAAGTCACGATATTTCAAGGAGCTTAGGACTTGGGAATTGTGTTAATTAGGTGTTTGGCAGTGTGGTTGCATGGCTGTGTTGGTCAATACCTATCTCTTTTACTTTCTACTATGAGAGTGATTGATTGGATGGGGGTTAATGGAAGTATTACGCTCGGGTTTTGTGTGTTCTGAGAGGGTTGATATGGCTGGTGTGAGTAGATGGGTGTCGAATGCTTTGAGGATATTATTACTTTGCTTGGTATTTCGTGTACTTACTGCTCAATGGGCTTTCTGACTGAGGGTTCTATTTGGTTGAGGAGAGGCTATGCTCATTCTCTTTGGAGTAACATGCAATTTGTAAAAGACTTACTCTTCGTCATTTGGAAGCCATCAAAAATCATATTCACCGTGGTTATGGAAAGCCTTGACGAAAGGAACGTGGAGGGAAATGCCCGAGGCTATTGGAGATTATTCTGCAATCATCTCTGCGTTTCGGTCTGGGTTGCATGCTGGAAGAAGTACGAAAGGTTTTTGCTGACTAAGAGAGGCTGAAAGTGTAAAAGTAGGATATCGTCTCGAACCCCGACAATGAGCCATCCGTGACCTGGGTGCTCTACGGTATCTTTGTGTAAGCATTGCTATCTGATGTCCGCTTCAGTTCCGTCCTCTGGCCCTCTACTTGGCCAACTGATATCTTCGATAATTTTCCTATGATCATTGTCGGCCATTTCAGATCTCTGAGTAAAAGCCACTCCTCTCTCGCACCTTCCTTCTTCTCGCTCTCTCTCCATTCCCTTGATTCTGCCATTGTGACTCACAGGAACAATAGTACCGGACTTTCGGTCTGCGTAGCGGCTGCGTAACTTGCTCAATCTCAGCGTGGCGGCGCAGGTTTTTTCGAAATGAGGTGCACTGCCAAGCAGCGAGAGAAAGCTTACCAGTCAGCTGTCTGCAACATTCGTCTGGACACATACCATGAAGGCTGCCCAAGGCTTGCTTGGCCAATTCAAAGACCTTTGGTCAACTCACAGAATTGGGGAGGTATATGGCTGTTCTATAGGGGGAAATCGCCCTTGTAGTGAGCTATCTTCAATTTGATAGCTTCCAATATCAGAAACATGCTTACGCCAAGACCCTCAAACTTGCTCATTCTGTTACTGACAACTTGAGCAAGTCGTCAGCTTTTGCGGTGCAATTCCCCTCAAACCTGCGCACTCCCCCTTGAGTTCCCCTTGGACCATGGTGAAAATTTTTCTGTAGTGAGCTGATTGTGGCCGATTCCTAGGGCATAAGAGCAGGGCTCTGGCCCCCCGTTCTGGTTTTTCTCCTTCCATCGTTTACATCACGCTGGTAGACATACCCAAGATTTCCAAGAACTTCGGGCTATTTGCCATAGTTTTCACGCAGTGGATGTATATTCAAGCTTGCTTCGGGTCAGTTATCAGGGTTGTCAAGTTGATATTTGTAAGTCACAACCCTTACCTACCCATAGTTTTCGCCGATTGTTGGGTTTGGCAATCCGGATTTCCTTCGTCAAGAATAGATCGAGCCCCCAGTCTTCATATGTTATCGGTATCAGTCCCTAAGTTTGGACTTATCGCCACGTACATCTTCTTACCATTCTGTTGTTTTTAGCGCGTCGTAACCGGCATTTTGCTATTTGTTACGTCGTTTTACCTCAGCATACCTCGTGTTCTCGGCAGTGCCCTCCTTCACGGCACTATGTCTGCGGCGGGTATCCTGTTTGGGGAGGATTGTAGGAGGGGGGTCCGATCATTGACATCTCATCGTCTTGGGGTAGCGAACGTAGCGAGGCTGCGTCATGCGAGGATGGAAAGTCTGAAGGGAGCGAAGGAGATGGAGGACGAGATGGAGGATGTTTGTTATCAATTTCATCGCAAGCTAGACCTTAGTCGAAAGTCATCTTGCATGGCCCCAAGTCTTACGGATGATGAACCCCCAAAGAAGATATTGAAGCGAGCACCGGAGGAAGAAAGGGATATGGCTGATCGGTATAATCATGGCAATCATATGTACCGGATACAAGTTATAAGAGCAAATCTGAAACTCATGGCGCTTGTGTCTGAAGAGAAATTGTTCGCAGACTCAATTTTCCAGCAGGTTCAAGGCCCTCAATTCCGCCGCGTCCATGTCTGCCTGGGCAAACCTGAGAATCTTTCATCTCCTTGGGAAGCAAATTATCAATCAAGTGAGCGATATGAGGAGGACTTGAGTTTGTTGCTCCAGGATTTCGAAGCCAAGGCACGACATGAGTTCGCAGTGAAGGGAAGATGGCCTAAGGAGGCCGAGGTTGGAGCGCTTCTCTTGGCTAGTAAGCTGAGAGGAAAGGAATGGAGAAAAGTGAAGGACAATGGGACGTATATGGAGAGTTTGGATGATGCATGGAGGGCTAAGATAAACGATTTCAAAGAAGAGTGGATTTTCCAGGTGGTCTGGGAGTACGTTGCAGGAATGTCAAGGATCTGGGATGCTCAAAGACATCCTATGAGCTACCATGTCAAGTACGGTATCCTCCTGCGACCCATCAAATCAATCAAAAGGAAACAGCAGTTCATCGACGTCGACGAGTTCACAAGAATCAAGCGTCATGACGGGGTTGATATCAACAGATGGCCAATTCGCCGACCTACCAATGAATTCTTAAAATACCGTGCATAGGAAACGACGAGTGGGGGACGACGATGAAAGGGAGGAGGAAGAGGGCGGGCGGGCGGGCTGGCACAACGACTTACCCTCTCACTCCACTCATCGCACCACCGAAACAGCACATACGGACTCTGACCCATTGTCAGAGCGACCGTGACAAGGCCAATCAACCATACATCATCACGCCTAATACGGACCGGACACCACACACCTGGCGACCGTACGGGCACATTACCGCCATCACTCTTCCCTATGCGGACCTGGACTATTCCCCTAGACGACCGTACGGGAAATCTCCCGCCATCATCGAGCCTTATATGGACCAGATACCACCCACCTGGCGACCGGACGGGTACTTTACCATCATTACTCCTCCCTATGCGGACCGGACACCACACATCTGGCGACCGTACGGGCACCTTGCCGCTATTACTCTTCCTTATGCGGACCTGGAACATCCCTCGGACGACCGTACGAGTACTTTACCGCCATTATTCCACCCTATACGGATCTGGCTCCCCTCCCCCAGACGACCGCACGGGTATCTTACCACCACTATCACACCCTATGCGGATCTGGACCTCCTCCCCGGACGACCGTACGGGTATATTCTCGCCATCGATACCACCAAATTGCACTCTTCGGTCTTCAGAAGAACAGCATATACGGGGTCAGACCTAAACATGACCAACCGTGACAAGGGCATTTACCACCACCACTCCTACAAACATCGGTAACATCCCGCAAACAACATCCACTCAAGGCGGAATCCACTTCCTACAAACACATCGCCTTGGGCTTCCCAGCTCAATAAGAGCAGCATATTCGGACTCAGACCAAAACATGAGGACCGCACCAAGGGCACTTACCACCACAACTCCTACTAACATCGGTAACGTCCCGCATAAAACATCACCTGCCTCCTTACTACCTGTAACCACAAAAACATAAAAAAAAAAAAAAAACCCAAGTCAAAGAACCACAACAGACAATTACACGGTTCACAAACCCAAAGAATACAAATATCCCACAATCCCGAGCGTTAAGACCAAGGGCTCTGGTGGGAGGCGCTGAACAGGGTAGCGCCTCCTCGGCTATAGACTGATACCTTTTCGTGGTGCCGAGGATAAGTAGACTTGCACATGCAAGTTGAAACCAAATTCAGTCTGGGGTACAGTGACTGTTACACTGTACCCCCAATTTGTAAAGTGCTTTTGTTGTTTGTCGTCGCTATAGGGGAAGATTCCTGCCATCAATAGAACCAAATGGAAAGTCCTTCGCGGAAGTTTGATATGTATAAGATACATGGCTCTGATAGGGCTCTTAGATAGATGGGTAGTTCGTAGATTCAATATACTCACTCTATATTTCAATTGAAGTGAGTGTGTGCCAGCTTCGCAGGACATCTTGACGAGCCACCAACAGTAGATGTATCTGAAACAGCTGTTGGCTCCACGAGCCCAACAGGACAGAATATTAAGCTGCTAGGTCAGGTCCCTCTTATTGTAGTGTAGACATGCAGGGGCATATGCCTCTGTAAGCGTTGAGGAGGCATGAGGTGAGAGCACTGATCTCCCCCCAAACATACCCCGGTAGTTCGACCCTGTGATCCCGCGCTGAGCCGCTCCGCCCGCTTTCTTAGGGCCCATAGGAGGCTAGCATTTGGGCATCACAAATTCCAGGGCACTAACTCATCCAGAGAGCAAAAATAGAACATTGTAAGTGAGCGTTTCGCGTAAGCTGCTCTGAACTACTTCACTGTACTTATTCTTAAGGGGCACAAAAAGTTAAGTGGAGATGCCCGGAATCGAACCGGGGTCGGAACGGATTTGCGTGACCACAACGTTACGTGATACCACTACACCACATCTCCAACAGATTCTGGAGTTTAGTAGCATGTATCAATATATAATGCTCACATACCAAGTCCACTTCAAAGCATGGTCATCCATGCATTCATTCTGAGACCAACAAGTGGTATGAATTCTTTACTTTCATCTACACCAAACCCAGTCCATCAAATCTGCAGGCTCGAACATCCTCTGTGAATGGCGCTAACTAAATACACTTAGTTGATCATATCATTATTTTTCCAGCCGTATCGTCTTTTCAATGGGAATGACTGCTCCTTACAGATGCCTGCAGACATTGATGTACCAAAGCTGGGCACTTGCATACTAAGCAATTGTCTCCTAGCTAATAGGTCTCGCTACTATGCTAAATAAGCAAATTCCTTTGCATCTCATGGATTATTTCGGTATGTACTATGATGACGAGAATTGCGCAGACGCCCAAGCCACCATGAAACGACGGGGCAAACGGGGCTTTCATTCATGTCCTAAACACCCTAAGGAGCGATTGCACAAGGGAAACAACGACAACTGAGCAGGATCAGCGCTTCGCGCACGTCGACGGACACTTTATAGGGGCTGGCGAGCTTGGCGCGTCGTACGTGTGGTACGTGAGCACTCGGCTCGGCCGAAGCTTTGACAGAAATATCCGCCGGGCTGCGGTTGGGGGTTAGGATACCTAGCTGCGGCTGGGCAAGAGCTCCATTTGTACACCGTCCCCTGCAGCATGTAAGCAGATCGCTGTCAGGAGAGAGTCCGCCTGCAACCATAATTGCTAATGTAGACTTGTTGATTGGTCAATATTTTCGTTCCCGACCATCACCCTTGGCTGCTTGAATAAGAATGTAGCTGTCCTCTTGTTTTCCTGTCATCTGTTATCGTCTTTTGTTATGACTGGAAAATAGAGCTTACAGTTTCCTAATTTCTATTACAACTCTTGGACTTGCTTCGCACGATGGCGTTGTTTCTGGTGTTGGTCTTGCATCTTATTTGTACGCCTCGTCCCTGTCAATTTGAATGGAGGCGCCTTGGCCAAACTGGATTGAGCTAATGAAGTGTGCATAACTACAGCATTCTCACATGTTGTATTTAGTAATGACGCTCAATTTTACGACTCATCTGCCAATCTTGGCTTTGCGTTGTCTACGGCTTCAAATGGGTCATCGACAGACCTCCTATTCCAGATATCGGCGCCTAAAAGCGCAGGCTGGGGCGCTGTGGGCATTGGAGATAAGATGGATGGAGCTCTCATGTTCATCATGTATCCGTCAACTCATGAAGATCGTATGTGGTGAAAGCTTGCCAAACTTCTTCAAAATTTAACTGACGACTCATGAAGAGGTGACCGTTAGTGTCAGATCGACTAGGTAAGATAGTTGAGAGTATACCATGAATGCACTTTAATGCTCTTTCTCTAGCTCTCACAATACACCGAGTCCTATATCAGATACTGAGCTTTCCACCATCGACCTCACCCTGGAGTCCTCAAGTATTGTAAATTCAATCATGACAGCCAACATTATCTGTCGAAACTGCAATGGGAAGTCAGGCGGTGCCTCATTCAGCCCGACCTCAACAAAACAACCCTGGATCTGGGCGACTGGGCCTGGCGATTCAGGTGGCAATGCAATAGCTTCCGACTCTCAGGATGCCAACATCAATCAACATAACAATTACGGTCCGTCGAAATCGAAATTCCAGACATTGACACCCAACTAACACTGGAAATTTAGGGATATTTTTTGTAGATATGACCTCCACAAAAATCAACTCCTCAACCACCATCCCCACCGTCTCCGGCACAGCAGACACAAACGTCAAACCGCTCCCATCCTCAGTTCCAGTCCTAATCATCATCCACGCCATCTGCCTCGGCGGCTCATTCATCCTCCTCTTCCCCCTCGGCATAGTCCTATTACGCTGGTTCAACAAAGTCAGATTTCACTGGATGATGCAGATCTTCGCCACAACAGCATGTATATTCGGGCTCCTCTTCGCTATTGCTTTCAGCGCTATGGATCCCGAGTACAATACTTTTAACCAGGGGCATCAGATTATCGGTATTGTAGCTGTACTAGCATTAGTAGTGCAAGCAGTGCTAGGACATCAGCATCATCAGGGGTATAAGAAGTATGGGCAACGCACTTTGATAACCCATTCGCACTTGTGGTTAGGCCGAGTAGCTATCGTGCTTGGGATGGTCAATGCAGTACTGTAAGTCAAATATCTCCTCCACCCCTACACCTACCCACCAACATCTACTAACCCTATCAGTGGATTCGCCCTCGCCGGCTCCACTGCCGGCTCAATCGCCATCGCCATTGCCGTCATCGTCATGATATCCGCCACTCTCGCCATCCTATGGCTTGCTGCCAGGCGGAACCGTGGAACAGCAATACCAGGACATTCACCCGCAGACTCAGCTGGCCCACCGAGTATCAATCTAAGTGGATACAACACACCTCGCCCCGATAGGGATGGTGGAAACAACCCGCCCAGCTATGATGGAAATGGCTACTCCGGTTATCCACCTCGTAATGATGGAAACACTTACAATGGCAGCTACAATGGCGGAAATAGTGGGTATACTACTCCTCCAAATGCGTCTAGGAACGATGTTGGAGCGGCGCAACAGGCGCAAGGGAGGGTATTCGTGTAATGCGGTTGAAATATCTCATGGCCCGGCGCTGGAAGTCATCACATTGAGATTTGCAAGGATGGGAAGGATAGACTCGGCAATATGGATTTCGTGTGTATTCGTATTTCGAGTTTTAAAGGAACGGTGCATATATGGAGAAAAGCATAGAATATACCACTTCCTTCAGGTCAGAAAAAGCAAGTAAAGATTACAATATGTCTACCAGCCTAAGAAAACTGTCCGGAGCCAGAAGGACTGAATTGCTACGAGACCACAACGTCCTAGCCCCGAAACATGCCGCTGCCAACATCCAGATTGTGCTGCACAGCATCCAAGACCCACACACAATATTCTCCCCCCGCCCAAGATCTCCAGTCCCCCCAAAATACCTCCCACCTTCCCCCTTCCCCTAATCCCAGCCCACCCTTCCTCGCCTGACATCTACCAACCAAAACCTTTTCCCTTCCTCTTCTATTATAAATCAATGGGTCTCCTCTAAGCCTTGGCAATGGAGTCCGAACTGGAGGGAGGGCAAATGGGGATGAAAAGTCGGAATGGGAATGGGGGTGAAGAGAGGGAGGGAGATGAAGAGGGGGAGATGGAAGAGGGAGAGAAGAGGGAATGGAGGAGGGTAAGGAAGGAGGGCTGGAAGCGTAAGGAAAGGTGCTAGGGTTAAGGTAGTTGTGATAGGGAAGGAATGAGGGTGGAGATGACGGATTTGATGGAGGGAGCAAGCAGGGTTGGATGTGTATTGCCGTTCCTAAGTTTTTATAGTAGGTGAGGGGACTTGGTTAGCGGTCGCGGTTTGCGTAAGGAATTTATTGCTTTGTTGAGCTTTGGATTCGTAGAAAGCAGTGTATCAGGGAGGTGAAAGCAATGTGTTAGGGAAGTATGATGCCAATGATAAATGAGTAGGAATTTGAGTTTGGATATCAGTAATCGTTTGGTGTGCTTGTGATGCAAGATCATGCCATTGTGATATGAGCTAGGTAGCTAATCTAGCGACATCGTGCACAGATATGCCCGTCTACCAAATCCCCTCCCTGTTAAAATGGTACAATAAAGAATGGAAGAAAGTCTAGCTAGTAGCATGAAGAAAATTGTGTCGTTAAAAGAAGCGAACAGCCATCTTCCCCCGGAAGTGCATCTCAAAGCTATCATCTAGAAAGCCAGTAGTAGTAATAGATTTGCATATCTGCCCATTTATGCTTTTCCATCAAGTGATTCGTGACATAATGCAGGTGATTGCCTGTGGTCCCAGACCACCCTTCGACGCCGTGGTGCTATGCTGAGTTTGGGTTATGCGGCTTACATGTTTGCGTAGTGGAGACCAAGCTCGGAGATGGATCCGTCGGTGTTGACGAAGCCGTTTCCTTGAGAGATGTCGGTAATGGAGACGTAGCCGTATCTATCGATCATGGGATCGTTGTCCATTTCGGGTACGACGATGTCGAGGAAATCCGTTTGTGTTTGCGAGTCGCAGTTCAAGCTGAAGTTGTCGACCCAGACCTTGAGATTCATGCCGTACTGGGAGCTGTGGTTCTGGGCAATCTCCTTGTAGATGTTAATTGTGCCCCAGAAGGTGTCGGCTAGATCCTGAGCTGTAGCTGAGCCACATGAGCTGAACCAATGGGCTGAGACCCAACTGATCTGGCAGCCGAGCTTGGCGCATTCATCCAAGAAATCGTTTTGCCATTGGTAGTCATCAGGCATGCCAAGAGTTCCTGGGGAGCCAACGTTGACACCGTAATTGACGGCCCAGGGTTGCAACATTGTCATGAATTCTTGAGCACCCTCTTGAGCGTCCATGGTAAAGCCCTGGGGATTGGGTGTGTTAGCCTCTCCGAAGCTGAGGAAGAAATTCTCGGTTCCTGTTGCGATCGCTTTCTCAGCGTTGGTTGTCCAGGGATGGGGTGCTGAGTCCGGCTTGCTTATGTCGGAGAACTTGTCATAGCACTGAGGAACAAATTGAAATTCAGTGCTAAGGTTTGGTGGAGGCCCCGAGAATTGGTTGACGATCCATGAGATCTTCCCTGGGTTGGCGTTAAAGGCCTCGACATAGTCACCTTGAGTCGCATCCTGTGACACTGGAATGAAGAGACCGCGCTTGCTGCCTGGAGGCTTGGGTGATGTCTTACCCTCTGGTCCATTTGAACCCGAGGGATATGGCGTAGCCGTGAGAGATGTCATGCTGACAGTCCAGGCGCTATTAGGAACGGGCTCGAAGGAGAGGGCTGTTTCAAATGTAGGTGATGCTATTGGTACGAAACCTGGAACCCCTGGCGCAGTAGATAGCGAAAGAACATTTCCTGTTGGCGATGCTACATCATNTCCCAGACCACCCTTCGACGCCGTGGTGCTATGCTGAGTTTGGGTTATGCGGCTTACATGTTTGCGTAGTGGAGACCAAGCTCGGAGATGGATCCGTCGGTGTTGACGAAGCCGTTTCCTTGAGAGATGTCGGTAATGGAGACGTAGCCGTATCTATCGATCATGGGATCGTTGTCCATTTCGGGTACGACGATGTCGAGGAAATCCGTTTGTGTTTGCGAGTCGCAGTTCAAGCTGAAGTTGTCGACCCAGACCTTGAGATTCATGCCGTACTGGGAGCTGTGGTTCTGGGCAATCTCCTTGTAGATGTTAATTGTGCCCCAGAAGGTGTCGGCTAGATCCTGAGCTGTAGCTGAGCCACATGAGCTGAACCAATGGGCTGAGACCCAACTGATCTGGCAGCCGAGCTTGGCGCATTCATCCAAGAAATCGTTTTGCCATTGGTAGTCATCAGGCATGCCAAGAGTTCCTGGGGAGCCAACGTTGACACCGTAATTGACGGCCCAGGGTTGCAACATTGTCATGAATTCTTGAGCACCCTCTTGAGCGTCCATGGTAAAGCCCTGGGGATTGGGTGTGTTAGCCTCTCCGAAGCTGAGGAAGAAATTCTCGGTTCCTGTTGCGATCGCTTTCTCAGCGTTGGTTGTCCAGGGATGGGGTGCTGAGTCCGGCTTGCTTATGTCGGAGAACTTGTCATAGCACTGAGGAACAAATTGAAATTCAGTGCTAAGGTTTGGTGGAGGCCCCGAGAATTGGTTGACGATCCATGAGATCTTCCCTGGGTTGGCGTTAAAGGCCTCGACATAGTCACCTTGAGTCGCATCCTGTGACACTGGAATGAAGAGACCGCGCTTGCTGCCTGGAGGCTTGGGTGATGTCTTACCCTCTGGTCCATTTGAACCCGAGGGATATGGCGTAGCCGTGAGAGATGTCATGCTGACAGTCCAGGCGCTATTAGGAACGGGCTCGAAGGAGAGGGCTGTTTCAAATGTAGGTGATGCTATTGGTACGAAACCTGGAACCCCTGGCGCAGTAGATAGCGAAAGAACATTTCCTGTTGGCGATGCTACATCATCTTCAACAGGTGCCACTGAAGCTGGCGAAATAGCAGGTGCTGTCGACGATGCTACTGGAGCAGGTGCTGTCGACGAGGCTACCGGAGCAGGTGCTGCCAATGATGCTACTTGAGCAGGTGCTGCCGAAGATGCTACTGGAGCAAGCGCTGTCGACGATGCTACTGGAGCAGGTGCAGCCGATGATACCACTGGAGCTACGGGAGCCTGGGTTTCAGGGGCTTGGTTTGGTGTGACAGGAGTCTCAGATTCGGGAGTCACGGCGGTGGCCGATTCTTCTTCATTCCCGGTGACGGTAACGGTAACGGTATTAGCTTCAGTCACTGTGGTCGTTCCTCCACAAGAGCCACCGGCAACACCTGCACCACCACCAGAGCCACCAGAGCCGGTATCAGCAGCCTCGGAAGCAGTAGCAGACGGATAGAGGGAGAGGGTGTTGTACAAGGTGAGGTAATTGGTGATCTGGTTGGTAGCCGTAGAGGTAGCGGCACCTCCAGCTGAGGTGCCAGCTTGGTTGAGGGTACTATTGCTCATGCCATATGGACCTGCTGCGGAACCAGCTTGGAATGGTTGACCAGATGGTAAGCCTGACTTGTATGGTCTGGATCCGTGACTATGAAGGTGGCCATGGCCGTGGCCGTTATAGCTAGGCAATGCTAGCGCTGCTGGAAGCAGAATGATGGTCACACCGAGCTTCATGTTTGAGGATGCAGGGAATACGACTTTCTGAGTGAAGGATTGTGGGTTAAAGGATTTGGTGAGGCCGGCCGGGGCTGCGAAAGAAGAGAAGATACTTGTAAAGGAACGTGGTGGTCAGTCTAGACCGTGAAGAAATGAGTGGATGTTCTGTCAAAGAACGGAAGAGAAAGGTAGTAGAGGTTGGGTAAAGGAAAGTGGTGTGTTGACGGTGGTGAGGACAAAGAAAAGAGAGGAAGATTTGGTGGTGGAAAGACGATAAATAAGGTAAGCACGCTAACACCCTGATCAGTGCAATCTCCATCATGATCTTCAGCGATAGGCCGAGTCAGACCGAATTTGAGAATCCGAAGAATTGTGCATGGTCCATGCTTCAATGCCCCTCGCACCTGCAGAACCGAGCCTCTTCGGGTCAGCATGGCGCTTATGTAAAACAGGGGTCACCCAATCATTGAGGTGGCACAGCCTGTCGCCGCGACCTAGTCAGCGGGAACCATCCCTGAAGCATCCCTTAAGCATCCCTGGAGCATGAGGCTCGACCAAAATTGGGTAAGCGGAAGCGGTGCCCAGGAACTCAGGTTTCACCTCGTTTCACGTTTCAGAAGAGCCTGTCATACAAAATTCGTCACGAATATTCAATCTCCTCCCCTCTCCGAGCAATCACTGGTGCATTTTCCATGCGAGATGAATAATGATTTCCACCTTGCATCGCACCCCGCTTCAACAAAGGTATCGGGATATTTTCGACTACCTGCAATCTCTCTTCCGCGAATGAATGTCACCCACATTGCCGCTGCCTGCTCTGACAGTGATACTTTTACCTTGCCGCCGCGACCATGACAGGGACACTGACAGTGACACTGACAACAAACACGCTCAGTCAAAGCATGCGACATGAACAATGCTGAATGATACAATCATGATTGCCCTGCAATTTCCTTTTCCTTTCAGCTCGATAAGAATTTGTACGCCTCCCTCGGCGCTGTTTCAAAAGGCGCATTCACCCCTCCGAAAAATTCCTACCTGCAGACATCAGGGGTTCGTAGGTGCGCATAATTCTCCACATTTCCCCACCACCGCGCCCGATATTTTGATTTTCGATAATGCCGACTACATTGGGAGCGAGGCAGGATCCTTTGTGCATAATGACTTGGGTTGACGTCTTGGCGCCAGGGTCAATGCCCCTAGAACTACCCCGGAGCATGCTGGTGTTCCCAGGGTACTAGACTAGAATAGCGTCTCGGCGTTATAGTCATGATTAAAGTGGTAGTAACCTCGGGGGAACTTAATACCGCTCGCATCCTACATACCACCCAAAGTTTTTGCGAAAGATCTAAAACTGATCAGAGAATGGCCTTCGTGATCGCTAGCGGCCCTAGGTAGGTACTGTGGGAGGCGCTCAGCGCCTTCCTAAATAATAGACTAGGCCCAAGGGCAAAATCCTTGGCAGCATGTAGATTTAGCCCCCCCGGGGGGCATGAGAAATCAACACCTTTTACCACCCAGAAAACCTGACCATCTCAGTACCCCTTTTAGGGCATGCTCATTCTTAGCATGCTGAAATGTTAGCGCAAATCAAGACTTTTCGTGTCAATCTCTGTACAGCGGCGCAAAATGCCATAATTAGCAGAGTAAGCTGATCTTGTGAGCAGTCTTGATAGGGAAACTCGCCGATAGCTCAATTGAAATACAGGCAGGCAGTTTCTCATAGTACGACCGAATAAAGGCACTTGTACTTTTGCTGACCTCTTCCTTCCATATGAGACAGCCCCAAGTTGCATCGCGAAGTACCAACAATTAACATAATCCAATCCATACAACATGATGGCAAGGGTTCCAATCTGCAATTCCGGCAATATTGACCCACGCAGAGCTATTGGCTTCCGTGGCCGCAAGGTAGCGTGCTTTGGACTGGATGCCCCATATGCAATCCTCGATGACCAACAGCTCATGCTTCTTTGCATGAAAAGATGTCAAGGCTCTGCCCAAAGGCTGTATCATTTCCTACACTGAGGAGTAGATAGAAGGATATGTCACTAAGAAGTGGACTTCTCTGGCCCTGCTTGGTCTATCGCTCGGAACATTGGGAGTCCCTTTCCTTATTCACTATAGTGTGCTAGGCAACCCTTCTTTGCCTGGTCACAAGCGAGTGTACTTCCATGGTGCCATAGACTGTTATCTGGAATATATATATTTGGATCGAGGAATTGAAAATATAACAGAACGCTTCTCTTCCCATATACATTGATACCTGACTCCCCGATCTCAAGCTTTCTTCGAAGATATCAAATCGCTAAATCGGAAACCAGAATCGCCAAACAACGACGCTCACTCACCCTACCTGACCCCCTTCCTATCTTTATAATGCCAAACCACAATCTCCCAACTGCTCTTAACGTGACTCTCATCGATCGTCCGCATGTTCGTCCAATCATCCGCTAAACGCCTTGTTCCCTTCTTATCATCGTCCCAATTCTCAATGATAAACACACACCTCTCCAAATTCTTCCTCTGTAAATACTCATTGGTCACCTCTAGATTCTTCTTCGCTAACCCCAATGCTGTAGCTCTGTCTCGTGTGGCGGAGTGTGCGCCCTTTTTGACGAGGTTTTTAACGGCGTGAACATTCCCCTTTGTCACTGCAATATCGAGGGCAGTGGCATCGGGAAGAAGGCCAGAAGACCGGAAATTCAGTTGCCAGGGTTCGTGAGCGAAGTTTGCGAGAATGGTAAGGAAGGTTCCCAGCACTTCTATTTTCATTCCGTGGGCGCGGGGGAGGGGGATGGAAGAAGCAAGTTGGACGGCGCTGATGCGCTGTTTGCTGTTGATGAGGAAAGAATTGTATGCGAATTGGTCCTTTTCGGCGCAGTATTTCAGGAGATATTTGATCGAGCCGAGGTTCACAGCGAGGATGCAAAGACCGAGGACGTTGTAGCCCGCTTTGTTGGTTGTGAGGGGGTTGGCACCTTTACGCATCAGGAGATCAGCGAGATCCCATTTACGTTCAAGGATGGCGTCCATCCAGGGTGTGATGCCGTCGTCGTCTGGAATGTCGAGCGCGGCACCTAGGTCTAGGAGACGGGGGGCGAAGGACGAGGCGGCGAGGCTGTGGTCGGGGATTTTGGCGCAGAGGTGAAGGAGGGTCTTTCCGCGTTCGAAGGTGCCAGTTGCGTGGACGCCGTAGTCTAGGAGGGCATCGAAAAGCTCGACGTTGTAATTTAGGACCGTGTCTTTCAGGAGCTCGTTCATTTTGAGAGGGTCTATAGCATTGCTTTCGATGAAGCTGATCTGTACATCGGAGTTCATCCGGCCATAATCGGACTTGAGACCGGTTCGGATTGCTGGAAGTAAAAGCTCATTGAAGTCCTTTGCATCGGAGAATAAGTTGTTCCAATCTTTCAAAAGCTGCAGCGTCGCTGTCGCTGCCGTGGTCCAGCGCTCTTCATGCCTCTGCATACGTGTAAACCTACTCTCCCCTCCTGCTGCCGCCTCGATCAACCTATGAAGATGGCCACGGACTCTAGCTGGTGGGATGTTCTCTAACAATAAGCTCAAATGTGAGACAAGGTGTAGTCTTGCAGCAAACGAGAGCGCGTCATGACCATTGGCCGAAGCCATAGGATCAGCCCCCAGCTTAAGCAAGATCAGGGAATGCTCGTTGTGATTACCATATACAGACCACTGAAGTGGCGTGCCGCCTATCGTGCCACCACGTTTGGCTTGAGCATTAACATCGGCACCGGCATTGATAAGTCGACGCCCTAAGGCTTCAGCCATTCGTATATCCCAACTGGACAGGAAATGGAGAGGGGATACTCCATCCTCTGAGGTCGTGGGTTTTTGAGCGCTCGACAGCAATTTGTCCAATATGTCATATCTGCAATTCTCAGCTGCGCTTAAGAATGTCCAATTGTTACCTGGAATCGTTCCAGATTCGGGAGAGAGAGAATCGTGCCTCCCTGTATGTAGAGGTGGTGCGTTCTCCTCTGTATAATCGGAAGCCCACGAGGAACTTAGAAGCGAAATAGCGTCATCAGCCGCCGTCATGGGCAAAGGCAAGTCTTTCGAATTGGTATTGAGGGCTCGTGCTGTCTTGGGCAGAGCTTCTTGTGCCTTCTGCAGACCTCGTTCGGCAGCAAAGACCAACCATCTCAAACACTCATCAGGTTGGAAAGCGACGCCGAATCCATTTGCATAGCATATTGCGAGTTGATAAGCAGCAGCAATTCTCTTTTCCTCGTGGTTGCGTTCCCGTGCATCAAAATGTCCTTCAGCATAGTCTCTGAATCCGAAAGCTAAGAACTCTTTCACTACCGGGCTGACTTTGTCGAATTCGGAATGCCATTTCTCTAAATCGAGAAGCTGAGCGTCGAAATTCATAGGCATTCGTTGTGGAGGTATTGGGTGTCGTGCCTCAAACCAGTTGTTTGGTGTCAATAGTCTTATAATCCTAGCCATATCAAGCTCTCGTCGTGCTGATTCCTTGACCAGGGTGACGCTCACGACTTCGCAGAGCATCTCAAGTTGACTTCGGGAAAAGTCTTCGGACAATGCCAGAGAGTCACAGACATGCTTGACGAGACTGTCTCCTTCTTTCAAAGCTGCTACTGCATCATTTCTGCGTTGCCTCCTCTCCTTTGGAGATTTTCCTTCAAATTCGCCCAACAACTTGAAGGGATCGCCATCCAGGAAAACTCGCCATAGTAGCATACCAAAACTATACACATCTGTTCGCTTTGCTTCTTCGATTTCGAAGAAATGCCCACGAGAACATTCCGGTGCTTGCCACGGTAGACTTCCGCCCAGAAGCACCGCGTTCGGATGGCCTTCTGGATGCCGTAGGACGCCAAAATCCGTTAACTTGCAGTAAAGATTGAAGGCTGCGTGCAGTCGGTTATTATCCTGACGCCATAACAAGGCAGGCTACCTACTATGACTCCCTGTTTGCGGTTGACCCTCATCTTTTTCGAATATCAAAACGTTTTCACACTTCACATCCCCATGTACAATATCTAATGGCGTGACCGTTAGCGGCAATACTTGGGCGGGACACATGGTGAAGAATTGAGGCTTGCTCATATATCAATTCAAAAAACATCCATAGTCAGATTCTACAATGTTGAATCCGAATGTCCACAATGCCATGTGGATAGCAAGTCCTTTCCATAGGCATTTATCGTCTGATTGAAAGATGACTCACCACATGCATGAAGAATTTCCAGACCGTGAGCGACGTCGAGGCATAGTGACATCTTCTCTTCAAATTTTAATGGTCGATCTTCTTTCCTGGCAGTCTCTAAGACCTCTGCCAGATTACCTAGCTCAGCACATTCTGGGATCAGAACAGGTATAGTGTTCTGAGCGTCACTGGGTCCCTCAGTCTCGAAACCAATTCCAAGTAATTTAACAATGTTAGGATGCGCCCGTAATGGTGGATGGTGCATCGTGAGTAGCTCGTTAAAGATCGTGCGGATTCGGCTCATCTCAGACCCATGTGGAACGGCTCGTTTGAGAGCCACGACCATTCCCTGAGGAAATTTGGTCCCGGAAACTGGGTCGACATATGTCTCAGGTACCTCTGCGCCATTGACTAGAAAGGAGGCGCCTTGGCCAAGGACAGTACGAATGTCGGGTTTCGTGACAGGAAGTATTGGTATGTTCTGAGTCTTCACATAGGATAGGAAGGATATTAGATCGTCTTGTAATGTCGTAGCAGAAGTTGGACGAATGGCAGCATGTTGTGTGGCTCCGGGGACAACGGAGCTCTTACGGCGGGATGTTTCAGCGGAGCTTGGATTGGTTGAGAATGTGTGGCTCGATATTGCAAATTGCGTAGAATACGTCTCAAAAGGTGCGTCGAAATCTTCCATTGCCAGTGAAAGCGAGATGATCAAGAAAGCAGTATAGTAGGAATTAAGATATAAAGGTAAACACCTAGCTTGAGGTCGGTAGCGTTCTTATCTTCTTAGAGCTGATCTGACCGCCTTCCTAACAGACTTGTGAAGGCTATGGAAGTTTTGTGTGCCACTGGGGACAACTAGCGGTGGGATTTCGCATACATTACCGAGTGTAGAACGGGAGTGATGAATCGCAAAACGAGAGCCTGTCAAGGTGCAGGTGCAAAAGCCTCAGTGCGCTGCCACTGCAGGCTTAATAAGAAGGTCAAAAACCATCAATTGGCACCCATTGACACCCTTGGCGGGAAGGATTAGTGGCGTCCGCAGCAACGGCAATGGTTGGCACCATCATCTTGCGGAGGGAGGGGGTTGCATAACGATCCCTTCTAGGCGCGAAGGGTCAGGGACTTGCATCAGCTAGAGTGCGCCTGAAGAGAAGTCCTTCGCCTTGCCTATGCTCGCTAGCCCAAAGTTTTGGCTTGCGCCCGTCAAAGCCACATCAACACGATCTTACAGCTGATGGATAGATATCTTGTGAGGTTGTACCCATCCAACTATGGATGGGTAGTTAGTCAGTTGAAGGCGCCAGCATATCGATTGAATGGTCTTTGTTAGCGGGTCTGTGGAGGTAAGATTGGGAGGGTGTGTCTGAATGAGCAATCCGGACTGAGTCCACCATCGTCGGCCAAACCTCAAAGTTTAAACTATCAATTCAGAGCGTCTCCATTTGCCAGACTGATTTTGAACCAGGTAGAATGCACTCAGAAGTAGACTGTGATTTATAATTGACACGTGTCCGAGCATAAGCTTGGCCGAGGCGATCGTCTGCCTTACCTACTAACCGTTGCTGGCGTTGGCACCCTTTTGGCAACAACGATACATATTCCTCGCCTTATTCGGGCTGAAGGCGAACACGACGGTGCGTCGTTGAAACGGCTCGGTGGTGCATTCTGCATGAAATCCGACCACTAAGATCTGCCCTCTCTTATCACCCTCTAGATTAAGTCTTAGCTCGCTCCCGTGGGGTTTCGTGCTTCGACTCTTACGTTCTAGCTGCGGCTCTGCAATGTCAACGGGGCCCCGAACATTTTGGTCACTAAGCCTGGCCGCAGTTCCCCAGCTGCTCCCACCTTATGTGACTTGCCAGTATGCCTAGGTAGCTGAATTACGCCATCTCTTCAGCCATGCATTTATGAACAGAAATGTCTGCTATATGGTGATGAAGAACACCTGTAAGGCCACCGCATCACATTATCATCGCAAGTATGGACCCAATAAGTTTTTCGATCGGGCTGGTAAGCGGGGTTATACAGATTTATGGTGCTGTTACGGCTGCGTATGATATGTATCTCGGAGTCGCGGAATTCCCTACGGCTTATCAAGAATTGCGCATGGGATTAATGATTGAGCGTTATAGGCTAGAATTGTGGGGACGGCATGTATTGGCAGAGTATGAGCATGATCAGCACAGATTGCCTCCACAAGAGTTTGGCTTATGGAAGTTGTTCGAAGCTATCTTCACCAAGATCTTGGAAGCATTTAGAGAGAATAACCAAGCCATGGAGAATATCAGTGTGCACACAGGAGTCCCAAGGCAAGAAGGTCTTTCAGGTATGTAACAACTCCATTGCATCAATATCACGACCTGACAAGCGGAAAGAATGGGAGTTCCTTGAGCATATGTCAATATCAACAAAATCACCACCCAAGTACACTCTCATGGAACTTCCGAAGACCCTGAAATTCGTTCTGCGGGAAAAGAAGCGGATGCAGCAGCTTATTCAGCAATTGTCCTATTGGAATGACAGCCTGGACAAGATGACCTCACGATTGGACCAAGAGTCTGCACGTCGCCGGCTCAGAGCTCACTTTTCCACCGGTGATACTAGCGAGCTTCGGGATTTGGAAGCAGCGGCAGCTTTCCTCAAGCATCAGGACATTCAACGTATGGCCAGGGCAAGAACCCTCATTGAACAGGGAGATACCGGTGAGCCCCCGAATCGCTTACAGTCAAGGTCACCAGAAATACTGCCTCCCACTCCACCGCCGGAGTATAGACTTGAGATGAATGATTTAAAATGGCGAGATATTCCCTACAAAACTGATCAGCCTCGTGCAATGGCGACCTTGAAAGACGAACCTGTTATCGTTGATTGGCGAAGCTGTCATGACGACAGCTGGAGACGAGAAAACCCTGCTGCTTTTCGACAGCGGACTGAAAACCTCACGAGAATATTGAATACTGATCTAAGACCGCTCAACCTCTCCATTCTTCACTGTGTCGGCTATCTGGATAAGAACTCCAACGTAACTGGATATGCGTTCCGCTTACCCCCAGGGGCAGATACTGGTCAAACTCCTCGTACCCTCTATCAACTGTTGTCCAACGTGAGAAAGGCCGATGATATTCCCGATCTAGGCGAGAGATTTGAACTCGCGAAAGCTCTTGTCTCAACGCTATTTGAGATTCATAATATAGGTTGGTTGCATAAGAATGTACAACCCAAGAATATCCTATTCTGGCCCAGGAAAGGCACAAATGATGAGTTCGATATCAGCAAACCGTACCTTATGGGTTTCGACATCGCTCGACCTAATCTACCGGGAGAATTCTCTGAGAGACCCCCAGGTCGCCCAGAGGATGATATTTACCGGCATCCAAACTACAAAGGCCCCCAACCACATTCTTTCCAACCATCTTTTGACATGTATAGCCTAGGCGTTGTATTGTACGAGATCGGCGTTTGGCGAAGGGTCAGTGTAGCACCCCAGACAGCTCGCGATTCTGGGCGGCCGCCTATACCAACCTACAATTCAGATCCGCAATACGTTGAGACATTGGTAAGGAATGGCTCAGTCAGCGAAATTAAGAGGTTCACGGGTGCTCGGTATCGGGACGCTGTAATGGCCTGCTTGAAGAGAGATTTCGATGTTATTTGGGAAGAGCAAGCTGGAGATCGAGAAAAGCAATTGCAGACGTATTTGGACCAGGTGCAGATGAGGATTGTAGATACAATCGCTCATTGCAGTGCATGAAAACATCCAGCGGTTTTTGGTCTTTGAGTCCTCAATCCTTCTTAGACAAGGAAAACGGCGGCGTTGGCGCTTATGCATACCAGGACACCAAGGCTTCATAGTGCTGCAATTGCAGGGAAAGCAGAGTTATACATATAATGCACAGGCCTGCAAGGAGTTATATCGGCTGGCATCGAATGTCAGTCTCTGGCTGTTGTACTTCTAGTTCTTCGAGTGTTGCAGCTTTGTCAACTCCTCTACGTCAATTCGATAACATTCATATCTCAGATCCGCTCAGCACTATACGAGCGAAACTCGAGGATTCTACGCGAAATGCTATTCTTGTACCCCTGCGCAAAGTAGGGAGATTGCATACCCGCCACGGCAAGGGTTCCACTGCTCATTCTTCAGGCATACATCACCGCCCAACGCCCCATTGCACACAAGCATGATGTCAATCATGTTAATATCCCAATCATCAATTCTAGCTCTAGAGTCCGGTTGCACAAATCTTTTGGATAAGTTGTGCATGAACCATCGACAAACAGCTCTTCTAGAATCTCACTCAACCCTCCCATTTTTCGCCTAGATTTCGGCTTTATCAATCTACCTGTATCAGGTCACATAGCTCCCTCTCTCACATTCACGCCCATAACAGATCTACAGGAGCTAAGACATCACTTTTCAAGTTACTGCTATGACATTGGATGAGTACCACTTCCATGTAATGGCACAGATCGAGAACGAAAGCCACGAGCATTTCTATAAAATGGAACACAGGAGTTGAGGGGTAGCAGATGAGGCTCTAGAGCGAGGCACTCAACTTAAAATAAAAGTGTGAATAGGATTCGGAAAGGCTTTCCAAGCTTGATCTCGAGCATGTCTTTTTCATGGTCAACATTGGGTGGGATATCCTGTACATACGTGACATCAAGTCAACTTTGAGCACCGAATGAATGGAGCAATTCCGGTAGATTTTGAAATTGAAGCAGAGAATGATCAAAGCCAACGACTTCTATGTCTCGTGTGCGGAGAACGAGCACTCGGCAACTCTCGCATCTCCAACACAACACCCGAAAGCCCCATATCAAGCCAGGACCAAGTACGATGCATAGCTCATAGCCGCCAGCATATCATACAACACCCCTCTACCCTCCCCTACGCCTCCCACACCACATTACCCCATAACCGTCTTCCACCCCACAAACCCACTCAACCCCATCAAACCCAATTCCAACAAACTCCCCACCATAATCCACCTCACCCTCCCACTCCCATTCTCCCTATCCGCCCTACAATACCCCCACGTGTACCCCACTCTCGTTACACACCACGCCGCCCCCATTGCCGCACTGATTACCGGATACCTCAATCCCCCAACCATCAAACCCACAAGCATAGACAGATGATGTTCTTGGAAATTGCCATGAGCGCGCTGGGCGCAGTTGAAGAGGTAAGCTTCTTTAGACTTTTCGGCTTCGGCGGCGGAGGCGTAGGCGTTGGGGTACTTGATTTTGGCGGCTTTGCGGTAGGAGGAGGAGTTGATGGAGTGGTACCAGGCGACGACGGAGGAGAGGGTGGCTGTTAGGAGGACGTAGCTGGGGGAGAGAATCAGTAACGGGTTACAAACAGAGGGTAGGAGGGGTAGGATAGTTACCCATATTCCTTAGGAACGATGAGGGCCAAGGCGTCCATTTTGGTAAAAGTAGGAGGAGGCTCCGAAGTTATGGATATACCGTAGATTTATTGAGGTCAGGAAAAAAGTTTCGAGAAGTGATCGGCGAGAGAGAGAATGCTGCTGAGGATGTTTTTATATTTCCAAGCTAGGCAAACAAAGATGAGGCTTTACTAGGCCGGATGTCTATTGAGCCGTGTTCCGAAGAAGGCAGCAATTGCGAAACGTGGAAGAAACCAGAAGGCCACGAAGGATCCCACAGGAGCTGACGTGAGCTGATGTAGAGGACATTTGTCGTTCTTATCATGGGTTTTTGCGTTCTTGTTCCTCCGATATGTACCTTGAAGCAGAGTGCTAGGTGCTGCGGCTTGGCGCACCCCCCTCCTCAAGGAAGAACTCCAAGAGTCCTGAGATCGAGCCTTTGTGATGCCACATCTTACTTTGTACACGAAGATGCAAGAACGATATACAATGGAAGATCTTTCCCGCTTAGAGTTCTCGCTTCCGAATATCAATGCATGCTTCTGTGACATGCAGATGCAGACAATGATTCTATTAGTGCTGACGCGCTTTCTAGTTTCCGGGACGGCAGGCGGGATTGGATCCTCCATCAACGCGCTCGAGAGTAACACCCACAAAGTTGTCTACCCAAATGCAAACTTCACGAGCGACGCTTTTCTAAAGATTACAGACATCAGACCTGTTCGATACTTGGGCGCACTCTTCGATTAAGAAGGTAAATAGGGGACTGTGAGGTATGGATAAGAGAACAAAGCCGATCTTCCTAGCTCTGGCGAAAGTTGCGTGATACATATGCAATTAGGGGCAGGAAACGGTTGTCCTGAAAACAACGCTCGCATTACTACCACATGATCTGTCTGCGCACATAAGAGACAGTATGTACAAAATTTGTCATATGGTATCTGACTATAATTGGCGCTCTTGTACATGCATAAGATTCTGCATGCGATAAAGCTGCACCTGAGCGATCGGTCTAACGACGTTTCAGCATCTCACATTCGCTGGCTTGTGCATTGAATTTAGCATGCTTGTTCACTAGCTCACCCACGGTGTGGTCTAGCTAGTCTCTGTACGGTGCAAAAGCCCCAGATATGCCGCCAAAGACGCATCAAGCTGTCATTTCTCTTTGTTGGTATCTTTTACTGAAAGCTTACTATTACTAGCTGGACAAAGACTGCAATCGTGCTGTCAGTCTTACATTTCTTGCTGTCTAGTGACGGCTAGCTGCAGCTTAGGGCGACGATAACGCGCTCCCCAGCCTTACGTTGGATGACGCACTTTTCACCCGGCAGTCTCAGGAGGTTCTCATAGAGCATAAACACAATCCTGAGTCTCTCCAGGCGAAGAAGGTGGTGTGCTTGAGCGAAGCACCATCGAGACACTCTGTAGACGAAGATCCCCGCGCCCTGTCAGCTGGTTGCGCACGATCGCTAGGTAGTTCGGTTACGAGACCTATACACCTGCTGTTGAATTACGAACATGTAGGCATATGCTGCGTGGTTCAAACCGGGGATACTTATTCAGCGTATGGACCTTCCCTCCGTGGGCGAGAGCACAGCTCCTTTGCCTTGACGGCCATTCTTGCATCGAGCACCAAAAACCTCACATTGATAGCGATACGAACACGCATCGCGGGATGCGCCCACAGTCCTCAGTCCGCTGGCCCGCCGTGAAAATAGCAGAGTACCAATTGCCCGTGGCCAAACCTCTGGTGGAGAACATGTACTGGGTGAGAATGGGATATGAGAGTCAAGATATGGGAGATCGTTAGTTTGGGTGTGATCCTATTAGGGCACCCAGCGGCCGTCATTCCTTGATGTACGATTGTAGGTTCGTACGCAGAGGGTATACAGCACTATCGCATCGCTTGCAAGGACTAGATCGTGAGATCTTGACGTCGAAAAACGTGACGGCTGAATACGTGACCCGATTTGCCCGAAATGAAATGTATCAGGGTGACAGCGCCAGTTAGAGATGCGTTTGCGATGAGCTTGAGAAGATCGTTGAAAGAGACTGCAATGAAAACCCCAGTAAGGTCTAAATCAAGGCACTTTTCAATTTTTATGACGAGAAATAACATCTTGAAAAAATGTATGGATAGACGTGCTTAAAACCTCGAACTTCTTTTACTTGTTCTATACATAGTATAACCAACATATCCACCCACAACGACGATGCCAAATAAGACAATCTTGAGAAAGAACCACCTCCAACTTCCTCGCTCCTTTGTTCCCCCTGGATTGTAAGGTTTAGTCCTGGCCTTCCCTCCTTGGTCTTTGCTACTCCTTGAGGACCCTTGGTTTTGTCGGACGTGCAAATTATGAGCAGCCACATTAATGATGTCGTGATTATCACTCAATTCACCAGTTTCGGCACTAAAGCCCAAATAGGCAGCCTGTGGTAATTTGATTGCTTCGGTCTCGAAACATTCAGTCCACTCGTCTGGGCCTTTATACTGCAGATCTACGCGCAGAGAACTTTCTGCGTAGTACGTCAATCGAATCTTTGTGGGTATGGTGCCTCCAGTGCGGATGCCACGCGCCTACAGAATGATATTAGCTGTCACAGTATCGAGTTGTGTCACAGCTAACGTACGGAGCAGCCGGCCAACTCATTGTCCTTGCCGTCATGATCTTTATCATACGAGACAGAGCTATTGCCTAACATCGCCATAACGTAGGGGAACGTTACACCTGGCCGTGAGTTTTTATACGTGTCGAGAAAGATGCCTAGTCCGTTGAAGTTGTCTGTGTGTCCAAAGACTTTTCCTGGTTTCCCTCGCTCTTCTGTTATCCAAATTGCCATTCCATCACCATGTAAATGTCCACGACCGTGTATCTTGAACTCAATCTCGATCTGGAATCGCCTTCAGCTTGAAGACATACGCGAAGAAGCCTGCAGTACCAACCATCCAGTTCGTAGCCGTAATAGGCATGCGAGAGAAGAGCCATCCTGACTGGCCTTGCATATCCGATGTGAGACGTATGTACCTGTAACCCAAAACTTCAGACCTCGCCTTCACTTCCTATTCGACTGTAGTGTTCTTACTGGTCCGCTCGTACGATGGTGTCTTCTCCAAACTCGAAGTATCGACTTTGCATATCAGAGTCAAGATATGGCTGTGGAAGTTCCTGTCAGTGACATGTTCACATGCATCCATCATTTTTGTCCGTCGAGCAGCGATGCGCCGAGCGTCGAGTAAGGATGACTGACCGCTGAAAGACTATGAGACCGTAACTACGAGCGACAGTTAGCCAGGATCCAACATAAAATACGGTGGGATATGACGACTTACTGGTATTTGCCTGACTCCTTCTGGTGCAGTGACTGCTCGCACGCCAATGCAGGCTGCCAGCAGCCACAGTATTGAAGCCTGCCATGACAATAACATTGCTCTATGCTCAGGGACCTTCCACTGCTTGTTCAATGCTACACGCCGTAAAGAGGCACCCGTTCAAAAATACATAGGGAATGAGAAGAAACGAAGATACAGTCGCGTACGGCGAGAGCAGGCTACGTTTTAAAAAGCTGTCCTTTCTCACCGCAGAAGGTTTACCGGGGCCGCGGCGCCACTCTCGGCCCGAAGATCTCGCCAAGCCTTTAATTGTAAGTACAGTGAAGCTCTGCTCTCAACCTCGAGAACGCCAAATATCGAAGACCAAAACCTAGCGCGCTCGCCGTCCAATTCATTCTACGAAGCGAGCTTAGAAGTCCACTGCTATACGAAACCCTGCGGCCTCTCAAACTAACTTACTTCACGTTTCGTCAATATGGACTCAATTAACGACTCGCTCAGTGCCTCTTCAGATCCCAAGACCGCAATAATACGACAAATACAACAAGAAGCTGCAATCAACAACGCTCGCCAACTTATAGACGTGAGTCGATAACATCCATATCTCTTGCAGCCTCTGCTAATGGCAAACAAAGAAAATGAACAATCACTGCTTCCAGAAATGCGTTCCCACGCCCGGCAGCTCGTTATCGAAAAAGGAAGAAACTTGCTTTAAGTTGTGCATGGAGAAATATATGTCCGCATGGAATACGGTCAGCCGGCAGTACATTTCGCGGATACAGAGGAGTAGTGCGGGAGGAAATGGGGGTTTTGGAATATAAGGTCAACAGGGCAGTGAGGGTTAGAGTTTTGCATGGATGGACTGTATTACTACACTCTCGGCTCAAGGTATATCAAGCATTGGTAGGGTTGCATTGGGAGGTCTCTTTGAGTCATACGGTTAGACCATTTCAATGATCGGTCCAAGATATGAGATTATAATATCTGCATGCTCCAAGAAAATGCAAATAGACCGCTTCAGAAACAAAACAGCAGCCCACCATCGCTATGCTTCATACATACGCCAAGAATGCAACAGCGCTTGAAAGCAACATGTCTAAGACCTACTGGCAGCCCTCCTGCCGGGCGATTGTCCCATCAAATTTCTCTGCCTATCCATATAGTCCCGCACGATAACCGTGCAATGGACCTCCTCACACAGCTTTTTCCGCCTCTGTGGTGGCAATTTCGCCGCGAACTCCAAACCGCTTGCACGTTCCACAGCTTCGATGGGTACCTCAAAATCTTGTAGTGGCTTATCGTTCGCGATAGGCGCATTAGGCAACACAAAAGCAGCCAGGCTAACGTTCCCGCCTGTCTTTCCGTCTTCAGCGAAGATGACTTTGTAGAAATGCGTTGGCACTGAAACATTAGGGGGCTTTCCGATGACTTCGTATGAGATTTTCCATTTTCCGTCCTCCGGGTCTCTTCTTGGTAGGTATAGCGGACCAGTAACAATCCGTATGCTTGGATAGTCGTTGGTCAATCTCCGACAGAAGTCTTCGAAATGTGCCCAATAATCTCTGTTGAATCCATCTCCTACCTGCGGACACATGTTACTCAGCAAAAATGTCTGATCTAATGCGTCTTGGCTCCATTTCGCGTCTGCCGCGGGTACTTGGTGTCCTCTATCGTAGCCTGAACGGAAGTAGTCGCTGAGTCTGGCGCGGAATTTGGCAGGTATAGTTTCATCTTCAACGAAGTAGGAGTGTTTGCGGTCTGCGTTGTTGGCGGCAAGCGAGGCTGGGGTGATGTGCTCTGCCACCCAGGCTGGGTTTCGTGTTCGGCGGTCGAAGGCAGAAGTTGTGGATAGTGTCGCATGAACGTCGTTGATAGGACCAGGAAAACCATACTGAAAGAGCCCATTCGGGTTTACTGGCGCAACAAAGTCTTTGAGCGGTGTAGGATAAGGGGAACCAGGCACTGCAGGCGCAGGAGTGGTGGTGGCCGCCGTAGGCAGCGCCTTCTTTTCGGAGCGAGATGAATATATTGCTGCTGTTGTTGCAGCACCGGCCGCGGCGGAAATGCCTGCTATGATGGCTAGAGTACTCTTCGACATGATTGCGGTCGGTAATCAAAATATCTAGGGCAGCCAGGCGGTCATGACGCCCTTATGAAGCCCTCTGAATAGAATACAGGAGCAGGCAGTCATCAGGCCAGTGGTGCAGGCGCGTGATGGAGCGACGAGACGTGAGGATTCTGAACCAATCATCTGAGGCAACCCTGAACATCTCGAGGCGACCCACTAGCGCCTTCATTCTCAAGGGTACACAGTAGCCCTGCCGGGACCTGCTTTTGCTTTACCGCTTTCGTCATATTTTCCATCTACCTACCTCACCTATTCTTCCTTTACAGCTAATATAACTCGCGCAGTCCTAAACTACACTTCTACAAATCATCACATACTCTTCCACCTGCACAGCTGGCTTCTCTAACAGGTTCAATCGCGGAACATCCGCACGGCAAGTGGCCAATATGGGTCTCGACAATGATACCAGAGGATGGATCATGACCTGTGTGAGCGGCATTGGTAAGGATATAATTGGATCTGTGCTCGTATTCCTACGTTAAAACTTTCTAGCTTGCGTTGTGGGCGCCATGATCATATGTGTGGATCTAATAATCCAGCGCATACCTGGGAAGCAGAACTTCAGGATCCAAGATAGTAATACTTTCCTCTCCGCATCACTAAGCCTGAGTTTCGGGGTCATGGTAAGCACTGGAAAAGCTCGTCTCCCTCTCCAGATTTTCCATCATACTGACACGACACAGCTTTTCTCCTCCTTGTTTAGTATGCTTCCATCCGCCAGGGACTATCTGAATGAGGGGGGCTTGGCCCCCGATGCTGCTCAGTATACAAATATTGGCTGCTTCCTGGCTGGTGTCATTGGGATCCAGTCACTTTCACGTATCATGCATCACTATATACCATCTCATGTTGTAGACTGTGACCATACTCACGATGAAGACGGTGACGACGACGACGCTCGCCACGACCATCATCACGATGGTAGCCACACCCACGGACACAACGGCCATGCATCAGAAGGAACGCCTTTATTATCTCGTGATGATTTCGATCTAAAGCCTGACCTTGAAGGTAGAGCAAGAGCAGCGACGACAGAGACAACCCAAAGACTTGACGTTCCCCAACTCGCCCCTCCATTACGAAGGCCTACGTTACAGACCAGGCTTACTGCTCGAATGTCGACCTTCGTATCAGGGGCAAAGTCGTCATGCGATGAGGGCGGTCCATGTTATGGGTACAGTGAGCCTTGTGGCCAGGAGTGCTTAAAGATTGCAAGTCGAAGTCCTACAAGGCCCCCTACAAGAGTTCCTACAAGAGTCTTTAGCCGCTTCTCGGTTTCGAGTCCACTACAACCGCCCGGCCTTATACAAACTACTACCACCCCACAATCTCGAGCAAAGATAGGTCATCCGAATGGTTACGACGAAGAAGTTGCCCGATTACCGACGAGGCCAACAATGCGTCAGGGGCCTATGGCCCGCAAGATTGGAGGCTCTGCACAGGCGATTTTTCGTGGCCGGGGAGGCCGTGTCCCAACTCATCTAAATTCAGAAGTCATTACGGACGATGATGAAATCGAAGATGAAGACGAAGGCTATGGGGATGCGCATCCCAACAGGGCTTCAATTGCTTCCGCAACTGAAACCGCTAACGATCCTTCACATCATCATCATGTACCTTCCAATGCATTCTTAGCTATTGGATTACAGACCTCCATCGCCATCGCTCTTCACAAACTCCCTGAAGGGTTCATCACCTACGCTACAAACCACGCCAATCCCAAATTAGGCTTCACAGTCTTCATGGCACTTTTTATTCATAACATTACCGAGGGCTTCGCTATGGCGCTTCCATTGTACCTTGCCATCAACAGCCGGTGGAAAGCAATGTTCTGGAGCTCGCTTTTGGGTGGCGTCAGCCAGCCACTGGGAGCCGGAGTTGCTGCACTATGGTTCAAGGTTGCTGGTAAAGGCAACGCCGCTCCTGGAGATATCGTCTATGGATGCATGTTTGCCATAACTTCTGGCATCATGGCTAGTGTAGCACTGCACCTCTTCTCGGAGAGCCTTAGCCTTACACATAATCGCAACCTCTGCACTGCTTTTGCATTTCTGGGCATGGGCATATTGGGTATAAGCTTTGCATTGACGTCTGGATGATTAAATTGATTGTACGAATATACGTGGTCGGCGTTTCGGACACCATGGCATGGTGCATAGAGGTCCTAATCGATGGCCTAAGGACCCAGGTATCTGGGTAGTTAAATGCAAGCGAACCGGGGTTTTGGGTGGATATGTATGATACCCTCATGAAGCGTAGACCAAAATTGTTACCAGTGCGGCAATTGCCCTACTTCACCAGACGCAGAGCCGAAAGAAAGCGAAGTCAATAGCCACCTGTTACCAAATGCTTAGGACGGCCCATTAACGGGTTTTCACATGCAGATTGGGAGACCCCTAATGGAGCACAAATTGACCGATTTCTGCCCGCAATTTGTCCTCTTCATTCCCTCCTTATCATAGCAATATTAACGAAAGCAATTACCAAATTGCAAGCAGCGTCAATTCCCACAATCAGTACCCTCATCAATCTTTGATTCTTTGATGCCGCTATCCTATCCGCAAACGGGAATTCGGGCTGACCAGTAACGGTGATTTTCTTGGCGCTCAGGTAAGCCACTTGCATTCGATCTAGTGCCTCCACGCGAAAAGCACTTGTGGTCCTGCAAGACCTGTTGTTCCTCCCATCTTACTCTGCCCTTCGCGATGTGATGTCGGAATCCAACACGATTAGAAGCTGTATATCTGGCGGCTGAGGATGGGGCTAACTAGGGTTCGACCAATCAGGCTTAGACTAGGGCAAAGATCGGCAAAAGCTGTGACTTTGTCGTACAACCGCAATTAGCATCTATTCCCCTCTCTCCGCAGGACTCGACCAAAGCACACCCATCACTTGTCAACCTCAACCAACCATTTCCTATCAAGCCTACTTTTATATTCCCCTACTCTTACTCCTTAGCAGGTTACTATCTCCTTAATTGTGTCTCTCGACCTTGAAGGTTCCTTGTGCCAATTGAGCCCCGCCTAAACCCTGCGACATCACGCATGTCCCTCCTTGACACGAAGGGGCCCTAGCACCGCAAAATAGCCGGGCGTATATTGATAACCAAGCGTCTGACTGCGTCAACCGCACCGGGACAGAGAACCGACAGATCGATCCGCAAGAAGCATATCTGAGATTGGAGCACCAATTGGAGTAGCTACATGCCTTGAATCTCTGCCTGATCAAGCAGACTGGCTCTCTGCGACTCTATTTCAGGAAACTCCTTTCATCTCCGTACCCGACCTCCACGTTCTTCCCCTGTCCACCTCCCGGCCTCTCTGCGTCACTGAAGTTCTCATGCCGACCCTCGGTTTCCTCAAGAAGAAGAAGACAAAGGAGCATGATCCACAATCTCCAAGCACAGCCATTGACAACACCCCTGCCACCCCCACGTCATCTGGTGGTCACAAAGGCTCCCTCACATCTACCTCGGCGAACACTCTGAGCTCAACGAATAGTTCGAATAAGGGACCCGAGACAATGCTTGTAAATCATGGTGGCCCACAACCAACTTCAGCACCGCGAAGCGCAGGGCAGGATGCACCGGGAACAAGGGCGGAAGGTCCAGCTGCTTCAGGCATGAGCGGGATAGCAGATGACAGTGGTATCCAGTCACAGATGTCTGGCCAAACAAACGGATCGAGCATGCAGCCTACGCCAACCAATTCTAACACTCTCTCCCAAATCTCCACCCAACCCAATCAGGCACGCACAACAAAGGGAAAGTATTCACTATCAGATTTTACATTGAAACGCACATTAGGTACAGGCAGTTTTGGACGGGTGCACTTGGTTCAATCGAACCATAACCAACGCTTCTATGCTGTCAAGGTTCTCAAGAAAGCTCAAGTGGTGAAGATGAAGCAGGTGGAACACACTAATGACGAAAGGAAGATGCTGCAGAAGGTCAAGCACACATTCCTAGTAACATTGTGGGGGACGTTTCAAGATTCGAAGAATTTATATATGGTCATGGATTTCGTAGAGGGTGGAGAGCTCTTCAGCCTTTTGCGCAAGTCGCAGGTCAGTCTATTCGATTCATCTACCAAATCCTTGCTACTATTCACACTCATGCTCACGTGCCACAAAGCGTTTTCCGAATCCGGTGGCCAAGTTCTATGCAGCTGAGGTTACTCTTGCCCTCGATTACCTCCATGCACAAGGCATTATATACCGAGATCTCAAGCCCGAAAATTTGCTACTGGATAGACATGGCCACCTAAAAATCACAGACTTCGGTTTTGCCAAAGAAGTACCAGACATCACCTGGACCCTGTGTGGAACACCGGATTATCTCGCGCCCGAGGTAGTAGCATCGAAAGGCTACAATAAGTCAGTTGATTGGTAAGGTGAATCCTTCCGTAGTAAGGAATGTCGCCTCTGATATATCTTCCAGGTGGTCCCTGGGAATATTAATCTTCGAAATGCTTTGCGGATTTACGCCGTTTTGGGATGGAGGCTCACCGATGAAAATCTATGAGAACATCCTGAAAGGGAAGGTCAAGTATCCGCCGTACATTCACCCGGACGCAGTGGACCTTCTTTCGCGACTTATCACGCCTGACTTAACTAAGAGGCTCGGTAATCTGCACGGTGGCTCGCAGGATGTTATGAGCCATGCATGGTTTGCCGAAGTGACGTGGGACAGGCTAGCGAAGAAGGATATTGATGCACCCTATGTGCCTCCAGTCCAAGGAGGTCAAGGGGATGCAAGTCAATTCGACAAATATCCGGAAGAGACGGAGAAGTACGGAGAGCCAGGTCCAGATCCGTGAGTCCCAACATTGATAATGAAGTGAGGCCTCACTAAATTGCTATAGACATGGACACCTGTTCAAGGATTTCTGAATTATCGAGATGTGCTACGAGAAATTTTGGCGCCCTGGAATGTGCAAGGTTTTGGCCTAAGACGTAAGAGGATGGGAGAGGATAATGGACCAGGAGTCAATGCGTTTTGGCTACAAAATCCAGCCCTTGGCTACGAAACATTTAGCACTTGCGCCGCAACCGCAAAATGTACTCTGATTCTATCATCTGTATTGTTTGCACCGTTTCCTAGTATTTTGAATACCCGGTTGGCTTGTTGTGAGGCATGATCTTGGGTTCGGTATGCGATAGCCATTTTTAAACACATCGACAAGATATTACTAGAGAGTACTAGCAATCTTGATGAACTTATCAGGTCTAGTAATGAACCGGCATAATGAAGAGCTGTGTACCGTTTGCTGCATATGTGGAGTCCACACTTCATCCTGAATTCTTCACCCGCAAGAAAATTCTTCTCATAAGTCTAATAATGCGATATGGGTATCATATTCATCCTTCCACCTAAGCTTTACCCCTCGTCTCCCCCCACAACCTATCCACAACCTGAAAGACAGCCGTCACAGCTTTCATAGTCCCATTATCAATCCCCTCACCTCCAGCCCGTTGCTGCATCTTATCCGGATGCCACCGCACCCTTTCCCTCTTCAGCACCTCTCCAAAATCCACACCCTCCACCCCCGCCCCATGCCTAAAGAACGCCTCCACCGCCTCTTTGCCGACATCCTGCCACTTTCCGCTTTCCACAGGCCAGGATATCCGCTCTTTCATACTCCCCACTGCCCCATCATTGAAGGTCACATTCCACTTCCGCCCATAGGCCTTCCACACCCCCCGCCATCTCTCCTTCTTCCTCCTCTTCTCTACCCTCCTCATCCCGTCATCAAAACTAGCTTGCCACTGCCTGTTCCTATCCTCAGCGTCTTTATCCCTTTTGCGCTGGGCTTCCCGCTTCCGCCGTTCCTCAAGTATGTGCTGGTGACTCTTCTCCCACATCTTGCCACGCACATAACTCACATACTCCTCATCAGTCATCCTTTCTAAATGCGGGTGTTCGGGATCGTTATCGTCATTATCATCATTCGCTTCTCTGTAACGTGGGTAAGTATGAATTGGTTGCCCGTACACGCCTTCCCAGTATAAAGCACCTTCGTCGTCGGCGAGAGCGTCGAAGAGTGATTCGCGGAAGGCGATGTCAGGGTCTAGATATTGCTCCGATTTGCTGTTGGGGAGGTATGTGTCATCGTAGAGGGTGGGGTCATCGACGGGGGTGTGGGGACGTCGCCGGGAGCGGTGATGGTGTCTATGGTGTTGCTGGTGATTACGATGGGAGCGGCGTGATGAACGGTGGGATGTGGAGGGAGAGGCGGAGCGCTGTCTGTATGCAGCGGAGGGGGAAGGGGTGCGCTGGTGGTGCTTTTTGAAGCGGAATGGCTTAGTCGTGGGGCGTTGAGGAGCGGTAGTGTCGGAAGTGGGAGGCTCCTCCAGCATTGAGGCCATAGCTAGGGAGAGTATTGGTGTTGTGGTGCAATGGCATATTCATGATCCTAGACCATGCTGGTAATGAGTACTTAAGTCTAGTGAATTGTTGCATAGAAAGTCGCCCGGCTGCGCTTGCCGCATTGGGCGAACTGAAGAATATTGCGGATACTCCACCCTCTTAACCTCTACCACAGCTTATCATTCCACATCCCATCATCATGTCGACATTATCATATGGTCTCAATATCACTAAGAAAGTCCCCTTGGGTCAGCGCCCTCCACCTGTCAAACGAAAGACAATATTCGACGATGACTCTGGTCCCGACGATGGCCCTGAAGAAGAGAATACTGAATCCATATCCACCATAGGTGGCCTGCAACCTTCCTCAACTAAAAGTAAACCCCCACTCTCTAAGCCAGTGTCCTCAGCTCCGCCGAAAAAGCCCTCCAAACCCCCAAAGATATCTCAATACGGTGATCTGTCTACGAACCACAGCACAAATAAACACTCTAAAACCGCACAAGACATTGACCCCAGTATTTACGACTATGACGCTATCTATGATTCTCTACACGTTAAACCTGCATCCCCCACAGCCACAGCCGACATCGAGAAGAAGCCCAAGTACATGGGCGAACTCCTCGCAGCCGCAGAAGTACGCAAGCGCGACCAGCTGCGCGCGAAGGAGAAGATGCTTGCAAAAGAAAGAGAGCTTGAGGGCGATGAGTTTGCAGACAAGGAAAAATTCGTCACTGGGGCTTACAAGCGGCAACAGGAGGAGATGAGGCGCTTGGAAGAGGAAGAGGCAATAAAAGAAAAGGAAGCAGAGGAGCGCAAACGTAGAGAAGGTGGAGGAATGAAGGCGCTTTACAAGAATATTCTCGAGCGAGATGAAGAAAAGCATAAGGAGGTCATGAAGGCGGTGGAGGAGGGGCGCGGCAAGCAAGTAGGAGAAAAGAAGCAGGAAAAACCGCAGGAGAAGAGTGAGGCGGATTTGGCAAAGGAGAAAGGCGCAATCATCAATGAAGAAGGCCAGGTCGTTGATAAAAGGCAACTGCTGAGTGCTGGCTTGAACGCGGCAGCTGCACCAAAGCCTAAAGCACAGCCAGCTCCAAGGCCTGGCGGGTCAAGAGAACGTGGTCATCGAGAAATTGACCGAGAACGAGAGACTAGGCTTTTTGAAGAACAGCTTCTGGGAAAGCGATCGGCTTCTGATGATTCGGATAATGAAGATGAAAGAGCAGCTAAAAGTCGGAAACTGGAGGACGAGCTTCTGGGGCTGGGCACGCCGTGAAGTAAAGTCATGATCACCGAATTGGGCTGGTCCCAATTTCTTGTCTAACATGACTGCTTCTAGCCTGCAATCACCCTTACAGCCTTCATTCAGACATTGATCCTGGAAGACTAGTCCTGTTAACGATACTTTCCGTGGCCCCATGGTTTATCGGCCTTGCTCAGATCTATGTATGTGAGAGGGTTGAATCCAGCTGACCTGGTCCCAAGTGAAACATGCAATGGCTTACTTTAACGTGGGATGACGCGAAAGATAGCAGCTTACCACAACCTGGCCACGGTCGACAGCTGAGTGCTTCAGAAAGCAGTCCGCGCAGTGGTTTATCGATATGGTGCAACAAAAAAAATTGGTCTAAATTCTTTCATATCATTTTGGGATCCCAGGACCACTCTTTCAGACCAAGTTTCAGCTCTCATTCACGGAATCATTGTCAATAATTTCCAAAAGAGGATCGGGAGCGAAGACTGCTGAGTGAGCCGTAAGCAGGGGTGCATGACTCTTCTTGCTGGTGAGCCTTACTCTGTAGATGGACCATCTGCCACCTGGTTTGAATGGAAAAGTGAGTATACAGGCACAGAATTATGAGGATGAAAATCTCATTCACGCTGCGACCAAACAAGGAATGATGTTGTTCCTGTTGCGTTGCTATTGAAGGAATCTTTGCGTTTCTCCAAATTGAATCTCCAAGTTTACTCCATTATAAAACCTCACACTGAGATCTATTTGCTCTAGAAGTAACGCCTAAGCTGGCCTTCTTAAGTTCTAGAACTGTTCTGGCATCTACAGCCACTACCAATGCAGTCTTAGAAGTGGGCGCAGCAGATCAAAAGTGGCCAGGCGCTAAGCTTTCTCCGGTGGTTGCGGGCGTCGTGAATAAATCGAAAGTCACTGGAATTGTAGATTGCGTGTTATTAAGCTTCTCAGGCACGCAGGTGTGCTTGTGTCTCCAAAAATTCCTTCGCGCTGAAGGGTACCTTGTGAATGTATCACGAATGTTACCTTCGATGCTCGGATTCTAAGACCCGCATCTCGACAAACGCATCAATCATCTAAGCTTTCACGCTCTGAGTAGCATTCAAGTCTTCAGCGCACATACCTTCTCCTGTCTAACGAGTACTTCGTTAGCGCAAGCAATACTGCTCCGGCACAATCATCTTCTTCCCGCGAGCCTAACATTTGACAGACTAGACCCATTTCCGTGACCGGGTTCGATATCACCCTATCTCCGTGAACAAGCATTTTCTTCCGTGGAGATAGAGTGGGTACGTCCGCATCCTTACACTCAATGGGACATCTTTCTTGATCAAAAATTCTGCCTCCCTCCCCAGTCATGTGGGTGTCTTAAGTGCTTTCAACTCGAGAGTTTGATTTGTTTCTATCGACACAACAGCCAGATCAGGGCGACACGGAGGCGCTTCACCGTCTTCTGGGGGCACGGCAGAGTCAGGATTTGATTACAGACTTTCATGCGGGCAGACATCATCTTCTTGCGAACAGTATAGGCTTGATATTGAGCAATAATGGAAGCGTGTTTTAGCTGATGCGGTTACTTATAGCTGACCTGGCGTTCATGGCCGGTGAAGAAGGCAGCACAAAGGGTCGCGTGTGCTGTGTTCATTGAGCCTCCTCCATCTGGAAATAAGTCTATAGTATCGAGTGGCTGTTCCAGGAGAGATGCTAACTCCGGCGTCGAGCTAAAGATCCAAACGTTCGCCAGCTTCTCATGAGTCTGAACCTTCCGGGACTCACCCCAGGCCTATCGAGCATACTTGGATGACGGAGACCTGAGTTGAATTCGTCGATTATCAATTTTGATCCATGGTAGCGTCTAGATAGGATTGTGTCAAGAATCTCGCTTCAGACTGGACAATCTACATCTGCAAAGCTAGTTGAATAGATATGAGGGTCGGGTCACACGTCGGGGGTCGTAGGTTAATTTTCGTTTGCCCTAGTGCGCCTGAAAATAGTAACTACCGTGTGTTACTCACGTGCGCACGTAGGGCAAAGCTGGCTAGGATGGTTTGAACAGTACGACCAGGTATTAGTGCAGCTGTTTCACATCACCTTCCTATTCATGCCGCAGCCGGCAGCTGCCTCCTCAAGCTGACAGTGTCGAACATGGACACCCGTCTCAGCAGGGAACACATAACACAGCTTTACAATCAAACGATATGCTCGGTAGAGGCCCTTAGCGGCACTCCATACGATTGTAGTCAAGCAGATATCGATGCCTTCCACAAATTCGCTTGTACAGTCAGGAGTCCAAAGTTTCTGCCAGCGGAAGAGTCGATTCAGACATTGACATGCTTTTTAACCCAGCAAACCCCGACCCCAGACATCTGCAATGCGCTTGCGCGACTGCAACTCGCGGCGTGGGATCCAAACTGGGGCCCAGATGTCATTATTAAGGCACTATGCGATATAGACAAAGCCTTCTTCAACTCCCGCTTACGTGGCCACGTCAAAGTATCTTGGTGCAACAGCAGCAATGAACACATTAGGAGACGCCTCCCGCAAGTCCCTCGAGGCTTGATGAGTCCAGGAGAGAGAGAGGGCCAGTGCACAGTCTTCCTGAATGCCGATACGATATTCACCAAACGAAACCCCTGCAAGCAAATGTGGCGGACAACTCTGCATGAACTTGTCCATGCCTATCTATGCGTGACAAGTAGCTGGAAGCACAACAACGATATTACACTCTATGATGATTACAGATCTTTTCGAAAGCATCACGGTTGGGATTTCTGCTGGCTATTGGCTCATGTCCACCAAAGGGCAAAAAAATTCCTCAATGTCAAGTTGCTGACGGGACATGATCAGGATAGGATATCTGTTCGGGAGGAATGGAAACTCATCTACAGAGATGCAACCAGGTTCGATAGGTTGAGGCTTGACAGGCACATTTCTGATATCGAGGGAGACGTGCACCGTTTGTTGGCAGATGTCATCAGATTCCGATCAAAGTCAGCATACTATGAAGGCCTGCCGTTGTGTCTCAGCCAGCCAGGCGGTGTTGTACGCCGCGACGATAAAAGAGGATCGGTCCTGGTCGCCGCGTTATCAATGTTTGGGGCTCTCCCTGTTCCTTTTCTCACAATAAGGCATGCCACCAAAATCCGTAGTGTACCACACGGTTGGGAGAAAGCCATATCCTGACTTTCACAGATAAGATTACCAATCAATGACAAGCTATAATCTACGATGCACAAACTGCTAGTCTAGCAGACTTCTATAGGACCTTAACAATCCAGCCTGGTGGCCATGTGAACACGTCTGAAAGGTTCCCGTACCACATAGAAGCTTGTAATCACAATTCTGCGCACGTGTACGCTTATGACGTTTGGTGTGAGCCGAGAAGTCTCACAAATCTTGTTCTACTCACGATGGCCCCCATTCTACTTAAGAAACATATCTCTGTTCTACGATAACCTCCGTTGTAATAACAGTTGTGCTCTTTCCATACCAGGTAAAACGAGAAACGCTGCCAAATTTTAGTGATCGGCCAAGACTCAGGACATTCTCTAGATTTTCTTTCGATCTTTGTGGAACTGCTTGTTCAATGGCGCCGCCCGAACCCAATGGGAGGAAGTTCGTGACCTTGGTGAAAGCAGTTTTTGATGTGGACGTGCACAATGGCCAAATATTCAACCATCAATCTGTCAAAGAAGCGAAAGCTATTGATCGACTCTATTTTGCGGTGAATAAAGCTCAGGCCAAAGTTCCTCACTGTGGAGCAGAAATGATTGTGGACCTCGTCAAAGACCTGGACGTCGTCTTCTATGGACATGTCCTCTGGGGCCACATTGAGGTCTCCTGGGGCGACCCAGAAGTGTTCTCGGATCGGCATGTGGACCCGAAGCGTGTAGGGGGGTACGTTGTTGACGACATTCGCCTGGGAGATCGACATGCTAATGTGCTTTTCAGAATTACACTTCCAGACACGTATCCGTATAAAATTTACCTCAACTCGACGGTCTTTCATGCAGTCCCAAACAGATGGGAGTCCTTCAAGATGGCGTGGACTGTTATATTGCATGAGATGGCTGTAAGCCTGACGAAGCATAATTGAACGTTGGCTTCAAGCTGATAAGTGTCATCAATAGCATGCCTTGACTTTGGTACGATGTGAAGAAAAAGTTCCTAAGTCTCATGGTCCACACTTTCGTACAATTCTACAAGCCGTGCATAAACACTCGATGCACCGCTACCAAATTCCAGTGATTCGGGACCAGCGACACATACGTAACCATTTTGTGAGCGGAGGTCGGGCCACCAGTCATAGGAGGCATCATCACCATGTCTCAGAACACCGTCCCACGATTGATGAGCCACATACCACCAGTCATAGGAGGCATAGTCACCATGTCCCAGAATACAATCCCGCGACTAATGAGGTGCATGCCACCAGTCATAGGAGGCAGCGAAGAGATGACCATGCTACTAATGACAGAGAACATCAGAATACAAACACCGGACACGGCCATAGGAAGCACAGCAAGACTCACGATTATGGGCACAGACTAGGTACCGAAACTAAGTATTCCCAATCTGCCATGGTCCGCCAACATGGAGACCCATCATGCTGCACAATCTTGTGAACTAGTTGTGGTCAACTTCGCCCTCGCCGATGGACCCTAGACGATAGCCCCTGTTGAGGATCTGAATGTTTAGGGATGGATATTCATGGATGATGTATTTGCAAGCTATTCATTTCAGAATCATGCGGGAATACCTAGTCTATTTAGTGCTGAGTATTGAATCACCACCTACATCATGCATAATCATCAAATTCAATTCTAAATGACTGCTAGTAAATCTCCTCAAGCCTACAAGTGGGCACATCACTGGTACTCCGTTTGCCAATTCTCTGCTTGTATTATCAGCGACATGCGGCAGATTATGACATGTGTACAGAGTCCACGCTGTATTTTCACCTAATTTACGCTATGTGTTCTGTTTCCATGTTCATTGGCTATGGTGCTAGGTGTACGTACAAAGAGACAATACTAACGGCATTGACTTCTGGANTCTACGATAACCTCCGTTGTAATAACAGTTGTGCTCTTTCCATACCAGGTAAAACGAGAAACGCTGCCAAATTTTAGTGATCGGCCAAGACTCAGGACATTCTCTAGATTTTCTTTCGATCTTTGTGGAACTGCTTGTTCAATGGCGCCGCCCGAACCCAATGGGAGGAAGTTCGTGACCTTGGTGAAAGCAGTTTTTGATGTGGACGTGCACAATGGCCAAATATTCAACCATCAATCTGTCAAAGAAGCGAAAGCTATTGATCGACTCTATTTTGCGGTGAATAAAGCTCAGGCCAAAGTTCCTCACTGTGGAGCAGAAATGATTGTGGACCTCGTCAAAGACCTGGACGTCGTCTTCTATGGACATGTCCTCTGGGGCCACATTGAGGTCTCCTGGGGCGACCCAGAAGTGTTCTCGGATCGGCATGTGGACCCGAAGCGTGTAGGGGGGTACGTTGTTGACGACATTCGCCTGGGAGATCGACATGCTAATGTGCTTTTCAGAATTACACTTCCAGACACGTATCCGTATAAAATTTACCTCAACTCGACGGTCTTTCATGCAGTCCCAAACAGATGGGAGTCCTTCAAGATGGCGTGGACTGTTATATTGCATGAGATGGCTGTAAGCCTGACGAAGCATAATTGAACGTTGGCTTCAAGCTGATAAGTGTCATCAATAGCATGCCTTGACTTTGGTACGATGTGAAGAAAAAGTTCCTAAGTCTCATGGTCCACACTTTCGTACAATTCTACAAGCCGTGCATAAACACTCGATGCACCGCTACCAAATTCCAGTGATTCGGGACCAGCGACACATACGTAACCATTTTGTGAGCGGAGGTCGGGCCACCAGTCATAGGAGGCATCATCACCATGTCTCAGAACACCGTCCCACGATTGATGAGCCACATACCACCAGTCATAGGAGGCATAGTCACCATGTCCCAGAATACAATCCCGCGACTAATGAGGTGCATGCCACCAGTCATAGGAGGCAGCGAAGAGATGACCATGCTACTAATGACAGAGAACATCAGAATACAAACACCGGACACGGCCATAGGAAGCACAGCAAGACTCACGATTATGGGCACAGACTAGGTACCGAAACTAAGTATTCCCAATCTGCCATGGTCCGCCAACATGGAGACCCATCATGCTGCACAATCTTGTGAACTAGTTGTGGTCAACTTCGCCCTCGCCGATGGACCCTAGACGATAGCCCCTGTTGAGGATCTGAATGTTTAGGGATGGATATTCATGGATGATGTATTTGCAAGCTATTCATTTCAGAATCATGCGGGAATACCTAGTCTATTTAGTGCTGAGTATTGAATCACCACCTACATCATGCATAATCATCAAATTCAATTCTAAATGACTGCTAGTAAATCTCCTCAAGCCTACAAGTGGGCACATCACTGGTACTCCGTTTGCCAATTCTCTGCTTGTATTATCAGCGACATGCGGCAGATTATGACATGTGTACAGAGTCCACGCTGTATTTTCACCTAATTTACGCTATGTGTTCTGTTTCCATGTTCATTGGCTATGGTGCTAGGTGTACGTACAAAGAGACAATACTAACGGCATTGACTTCTGGATCCAGTCATTCATACCGGATGCGGTGAAGTGTGAAGAGTCTTATAGCTAACATTTCCCTAGCTCGAGAATTCAAGGCGACTTTCGTGGTCCTTAGACATTGCTGAAGAGAACATGTTACGAGAAATTCACAACACATAGTAGTTAGATAGAGCAATTACTCTCTATCCAGTAGCGCATCTGATGTGATGAGATGTTATGTCTGTAGGTATCGTGTAGGTAGCGTCCAATAAATTACATTCATACCCCTTTGGGCCCACCCGGAGTTGTGGGCGCCGATCCCCGGTTGCGCTAGAGACCCTTATTCCTGCGTAATATCCTCTAGCTTGTTGACCTCGAACACGTTACCTATCATCCAACGCGTCCCACCTCATACAAACAACAACTCTCCCAAGCTTTCTGATATCCTTATCAGTATCATCAGGCGACCCAATTCTACAAACTGTCAAGGTCAACCGAATATCCATCCCAAAGACACCTCATACTCGAGTACCAATACAATGGCGAAGACTGGACAGGTATGTAACCACGTGCTCGCTGCTTCCGATCCTCCTCACACCTGTACTGCTTTGTTTTGCTTTTGTTTCGCTTCCTCCAATGCTGATGATGTGGGTATCATGTAGACCCCCCTCGAGAAAGCACACGTCGTGCGCGCGGAGAAGAAGAAGCGCCGCGAGGAGATCAAAGCAAAGCGTCTCGCTGTACTGAAGGAAGCGCGCGAGAAGAAGGCAAGAGCGAAGAAGGCATGATTGATGTTGGACACGGAGGACAGGTTGGATTGGGTAGCTGGTTCGAAGTTTGGATGATGGGCTGTGGTTAGGAGAGAGGGGATTCTATTGTTTCTTTTGTGATACCCTGGCTTTGTTTAGCAGGTTTCGTTGCCGGCTTGATTGCACGAGAGTTGGGGAGTTGGTTCGAAACCAGGTGGAATAGCAGTGTTTCCTTGGGTTATTGGTCTGGATGATGCGTGAATTAGGGATGCAGATGATGATGGATAGCCCATTAAAACCTTTGCTTTGATGCCGTCGTGTCACGGGCACCTCTGAGATGTAATGCGACGTGGTTTTCATGGTATTGGGTCTTAGGGGCAATCAAAGTGCTTGTATTCTTCCTTGGTTTGCGACGTCTAAGACGCGATTGCTCGAGTATCTTTGCCCTTACATTCAACTCCCTTCTTGAATATCTCGCCTATGCATGTGAGCCCTTAAAAAGGAACTCGAGGACTTTATCTAGGATACTTTTAGAGAACATTCTCGAACTGCTCTGCTAAATTGAATCCTTTACAATGACATTCGGCACACGACAACCCGAGCATGGCGGAGTTGACGCGAAGAACGACATGTTCGTGACATCTTCAATTTCAGCCTGAACACCAGCGTTCACTGACAATCTGGCTCTTGACGTGCGGCCGGATGATTTTGCGATTGAGCCTTCCGGTACGATATGAACGGCTTCCATCCCGGTCATCGCGGTCAGTATCGACATTTCTGATCAGATCGTGCATCCACCCACTGCATGTCATCTAATATTGTCATCATACATTTCAAAGCCAAAATTCCATATTTTCTGCGCAACGGTTCGACTGTATTTGGATTTGCTGCCGTAATCATCACCCTTCGAGCTGTGCCCGCCAATGTGCTGAAGCAGACTTGGAATAACTACCCATCTGACGAGATTCAGTTCATTGGCCCACGCCTCAACTATTTCATCAACAAAGCCGGATCGAATCGAAGATAGCCGAGCAATCACGCGTGGCGCCATTTCTTTTGAGAACGCAAAGCCCTGAGCGCAGCATCCAAACTTTGGCATTGCATGTACTCCAGGTTTAAGAGGCTGCATTGATAGTCGACCTGCGAGGAAGTAGAGTGCAATGCACATAGGACAACAGATGAGAGCGACAACTACCAGCATTGTATTTGTGATAGTTGTCTTCAGGGTGAACTGCCGTAGGAGAAGTAGTGCTACTGTCGTCATACCAGTAACAGCAATGGAAGCTAACAAATAGTGTGGCCATTCTTCGCTGTTCCAACCCAAGAATTCTTCGGTGAAGAACAATCTTAGGTACAACCAGTCAGAACCCTTTTTGGGAGGGTATTGCTCATCAGCCATGGCTAATGCCTCAATGGTACGTGGGTACCATCCCCGCACAGCCAGCGTATCGTCTTCCACTATGACGATCCATTGGGCGCCGCTGTTGTAGCACCTTTGCAGTATGTATGTGTAGTCGAATATGGCTTTCTTACGATAGTCTCTCTCGTCTTCCCATTGTATAAGATCCTCAAGTTGTGGCTGGCTGACATCATAGAGCAGCACCTTGTCAACAATATTTGTGAGCCAAATTTTGCCGTAGATAGGATGATGGCTTGGTGTAGTTTCGGCGATAAGAACGACCAGATATATCTCTTCCCGTTCCTCGGGTGTGAGTCCGTCGAGGAGGGAACCAACCGTGGCCTCGACATATTGCTCCCCATCGCGGCCAACACTAGCTACACCCACACACATCTTTGCATTCTTGGGCGTGACTTTCTGGTGTAAAGAAGAAGTGTTGGCGTTGTGGATGAAGGACTCAGCATCCATTTGGCGCTTGATAGAGTATTTACGCTCATATCCTCGAGCTGGGTCGAAGAAGGCGGATGTGGGGTCTCGAATGAAGGCAAAGCTGCAGTAGCGGATCAGTGCGAGATAAATGAAGAGAAAAGCAATGAAGGCATAGACTCCAGATCTACTTCGTAGACGGCGGAAAGTTGTGGATCCATGGGTCGCAAAGCTCGAGAGCAAACGGCGCAGAGCACTAGCTATCCCCATCGTATAGACCCTAGAAATTGGCAAGTCATGAGTACGGTCATTGGCATGAGCTGCAAAAGCTGCTGCTGCTGAGGTCGAAAATGCATTCAGTCTGACACTCGACACAACTTTATGCGGTGTCTGATTGGTCAGCTGTTTAAGCTTGACTGCATTAGCGTCATATTGAAAATGCAGATGCCCGGAATAGCTACTTCTAGATATATAATGAAATAGCATTCAGTAGAGAGCTGGATGCGGCTTTCATGTCCGATGTGGCATTCTCTGGACGTTTTACTTGAGTATGAATGATAGCAAAAGACCGCAAGATGGCCATCAAGTTGTATGAGCGCATGTTGCCTGGACAAGTTGCAAATTTTGCTGGCACTCTGGTGGTTGATAACTTGGACGTTGCACCCAAGGCTACAGTAGTCAGAGGGAACAGAGGAAAAGCAGCAGGGCCGTCTACTCTACAGAAGGGTGGGATGATACTGATGTAGAGCAGAAAAACAGAGTCACATCTATGAGCATAACATAGATACTCAGTGAGCCTGGATGTTAACTTGCAATTGGATGGGGGCTAGCGGGGTAGCGCTCTTCGGTCCAATGAAACGGCCACCTGCAACACACAGCGAAACTTTTTCACCGCCATAAATACCTCGCAGAAAATATTTTTATTCCCTTTTGTTGACACTGCCAGACTCTGAGAGCTTCCGAGAAGTCCTAGTAGACCAATTGATACTCCAAGAACATATTTTCGACTCGGAACTCCAACTAAGGCGGACTGCCCCACCAGTAGCTATCCTGTCTCCTGCGTACCTAACCTGACTCCAAAGAATAAATTACTCCAATCCGCCACAATGCCTAAAGTATGGCCTCCACGCCATTCCAGTCTTCAATGCCTCTCACTGACTCCACCTGCACCAGATCACGCATATCCTCTTCGACTGCGACAACACCCTCGTCCTCTCCGAGGAACTCGCCTTCGAAGCCTGCGCTGACCTATCTAATGAGATCCTCGCCAAACAAGGCCTTGATCAGCGCTACACCGGCCCCGAGCTCCTCAAAGATTTCGTCGGCCAAAATTTCCGCGGCATGCTCGTCTCCCTGCAGAAGAAGTTCAACTTCGAGATCGACCCCGAGGAAATGGAGAAATACGTCTCCGCAGAAGAGGGGGCTGTGATCAAGAAGCTTGAGCGTGATGCTAAGCCCTGTGTCGGCTGCAACGAGGAGTTAGAGAAACTGAGCAAGAGTGGGAAATACGGTATGGCCGTTGTGAGCAGCAGTGCGTTGAGGCGTGTTGTTGCTTCAGTCAAGAAGGTCGACCAGGCAAAGTACTTCCCGGAGAATCACATCTTCAGCGCCGCTACGAGTCTGGATAAGCCGACTACAAAGCCTGATCCCGCCATCTATCTCCACGCCTGCAAGGTCATTGGCAAGAAGCCTGAGGAGTGCGTGGCGGTCGAGGATAGCAAGAGCGGTGCTACAGCTGGTGTGCGTGCCAACATCCCAGTCATTGGGTATGTGGGAAGCTATCCTGAGAACGAACAGAAAGAGAAATATGAGATGTTGATGGGGTTGGGTTGCAAGAATGTAATGTATAACTGGAGTGAGTTTGACAGGTGCTTGGCTGAGGTCGAAGCATTGTAAGGGGGATCCTCGACACGTACTCCTACGCAACAGAATAGGGATTAAAATGAAAGATTGTGGGTACAGAAATGCATGACTTTGGCAATAAAGATAGACGATTTACGTTCGATGGGCATAAGAACTTGATGACTTGGCTTAGAGCTAGACTTTGATAGACGAACAATGGCATGATGATTTTCTTGCCAGGGTCTCGAGACTTGCTATAGGACGATAAGACAAGGTTCGCCCCGATCAAAGATTCAGGTAGTCATTGCTGATGTATAGTTCATTTTTCTCGCGTCATAATATATATGCTACCTGAGAGTCGTGCAAAACCCTCAGAGCCCTTTCTTGCTACATATCAAGCTGAGGTACGCCTATGAAGGACCCAATACAAACCGTACGTGAGGAGGGCGGAGCCGGGCGTCGACTCCGAACGGCCTCCAGAGCCCTCCGGTGCTCGACAGTCAACTCCAAAGAGCCTCGAAGTCTTAGCAGCATTAACAGATTCTTATAATGCTTACTCTAGGGTGACCTTCTGGACCAGGAAATAGGTATGAGAAGTGCACTGGACGGTAACCACCAATCCAACATTCTGCTCAAAGGCTACACTGCACTAGCAGCAAGGTGCGCTTTTGATTCCAGCTCATCCTGGTCACGGAAATATTTCACACTCCAGCAATCACCGCAGTCAAATTATCAGCCCTCCTTCTATATCATCGCATCTTCCCCAGCAGAAGATTTCGAAGAATCCTCTGGATCTTGGGTGGCACTATACTCTGCTACACCATACCCCAAATCCCCATTCTTATATTCCAGTGTGTTCCGATATTGGGCGCGTGGGATTCAGCTGTGCATATCAGAGCAAAATGCATTCAATTGAATACAATTGTCCTCGCGATGGCGTCAGTGAACGTGGTCATTACCACTACCTCTACTTTGGCGACTCCAAATCAATAAAGTGCAGAAGTTTCAGCTGATTGGCTTATTCCTACTTGGCTATTTGTGGGTTGTTGAGCTTCAACCGAAAGGGAGCTATACTGACCTCCTATGAAGCGTTTGTGTGGTTTCCATAATCCGCATTCCAAAAGTCAAAAAGATTGCTCTTATCGACCCAGGATGTACGCCATTCGTCCAGCCTCCTCTGCGTTGTTACGCTGACATAATATTAGGGACGGACGTAGACGCATGTGTGTGGTCGATGGTCGAAGTATGCGTTGCGATCGTGTGTGCATGTCTACCAACCTGCAGAGTCCTCTTCAGCAGGTTTATGCTCCCGAAACGCGTCGGCCCTACACCACATTTTGTGGACATACCGCGTTATCGATACTTAAATGCCAATGAGCATCAATCAGATGTCGAAAGCAAAGATGGTGGAGCTCATGTCGAGGTTGTAAACGCGGTTCGCGCCAACTGGGTTCATGGACCAACATGTGAATAGAGAGTGTGCATGTGCGGGCCTGAAAGGTTGTGAGCTCATCTCTGTCACGAATCTAGGATTCAAAAAGCTAATTTCCAGTTGACAAAGGCAACGAGGAAGAGCAAAAGTATGGCTTTCTATCAATGATGAGCCTCAAGCCTGCAAATCCTGGCATAGAAAATTAACATGACAATTGTATCATAAGCTCATAGATGATTATGTAATCTATAGATTAAATTAGATGAAGTTACTATGTAGAGTCCCTATCCTTATACGACTTATTGTTGAATACCACATCGATAGTACTACCTTTTCCTTCCAAGGATAGCTTAAGCGAGAAACATGCATTAACAAGGTATCTTTATGTATGATAGTCCTGTAACACAAGCGCCGGCTGTTCATTATAGGTCTTCGCCGGCAGGGAAATGAGTGCCAATTCCTGATCATTGACTCAGAGGAAGAAGCAGTGGTTCGGACAACAAGATATTTTGCTTTTAGAAGGCAGAGCTAGTGATGAAATTGCGCAGGTTGTGTAAGTGTGTTTACAGCTTGGTGAGGTAATCGAAACGATTCGGAGGCCATACAGCGGATAATGTCCACGGGGAGAGGAGGAGACGTCTTTGGATTATGTGGTGAGGTTTGCTGACATACATGAAACATGATGATATGATATTAAGACTGAACAGAAGTAGATGCTTTCGTGCCTCGATTCCACCATCCAGAGTCCGCATAACCAATAACTTGATTGCAAGACTAACGTCATACCTTGTGTTGAATGAGACAGGTGGGAACTCATCTCGCGCAGCTCGGCTTCGGTATAATATCTTACGGAAAGCTTCTTCATAGTACTTGGGTAGCTTCTTTTCCACGGAGCGATTAGTCACGGGATTGTAAATCCTGGCTAAGTCTTCCTCTACCAATCTGTTGCTGCGGATCATCTCGTTATACCCGTTAGGACGGTTTTGTAGTTCCTCAAGGGTTGCTCGGAAACCACTCTCTTGGACCGCGCAAGTCCCATATATTCGTAGATCGCCAACCGCTCGATGATCACTTTTGACAAACTTATCGGCGAAGAACTGGCACGCTTGGAAACAATTTGCACCAGCAGTATACCCTTTAAAGTAATCGGAGATAGGTCTTGTAGTAATCAACTGCTCGAGCATATCTGTCTTGTTCAGGAGGATGATGATGGGTAAGTCATCAAATTTCCTCAACCGAGTCAGATACTCAAAGAATCGGATCTGTTGCTTCATCATATTCTACGAAATTATTCTTAGCGTACCATGTATCAGAATGCATACATCCCACTTACCAGTGGTGTTGTAGAAGTTGGTTCGTCTTGGCAATATGATGACAGAGGCACAACAAAAATAAGTGCATCGGTGCTGTTGAAATTATCCACCCAGGGCTTTGGGAAATACTGTCTCCCTCTTCCATCAATATCAATTGATTGACAATGGTAACGGAGCGAATAACCTTGTCGCAGCACGAAGTCATCAGATAGCAATCGCGGTTGGCCGAAAAGAAGCTCGAGATGTTCAAAGCACCTATGGCTTGCAGTGAGCAGCTGGAAGACTTCTCTATACTGCCACAGGATCTGGGGTTCACCAATCAATGTCATCATACAGCGCCAGTCCATTTTCTTTCTGTATCGCGCGTCGTAAGCTGTCATGTCTCCATAGTGTCTGTACAGCGGAGTAAAGACTATAATCGTGAAAATCTATCTTGTGTATCTCGTTCTGGAAGGATAATATAGTCGAATATGCCTGAATATAGTTGTCAGTCAATGCGCTATCTCAGCAAGAGAGGATGAGATATCTTAAGTACGACTTGAACGCCTGTCGGAGCGAGATCACCCTTGTCTAAAGACTCCACACACTTCCACGCCTCTATGAACGTCTCAATAAGGTAGTGGAAGAAGAGACGGACGGGCTTCATGGGATCAAACTGATTGAATACATGTCCATCAAACAACCGTAATTGTTGATAGATTGTGCGTTTGCCCGAAAAAGGCACTCCTTTCCGCGGTCAGTGATCGAAGCAACAGCGTTAGATGATATGCAGATATTGTGAGTGTATGTCGCACCTAATATTACCACACCTCCGCTTGGAATTACCGGCCAGTCTATTTCCCTCATCTTGTGGATAGAGTCCCAGCGGTCGAAAAGCTTTCCGAACAGCCAGGAAGACACAACTGGGTATTCGATGGTAGTCATACTTCTTGTCCGAGTGACCGAAGCTTGTCTTTGCTGTCCCGTGACGCCTGCGGAGTCGTCCAAGTCATCTCTTGCGGTGATATACCTATGACCATTCCATAGCTCCAGTGTTGAGAGGGGCAGGCTAAGTATTGACACATCGGAGACATCCGCAAGGCTCAAACCCGAAAGATATGACCATCCCATAGAGGGAACCACCGATGAGGTCGCGGACTGACAGGGTTGTCGGTCGATAGCCCGTATATACGGACGAGAGGCAAAGAGATCCTTTTCGAATGCAAAACCATCCGCCGTGGTGAGAATTCCGCTTGTTACTGGGCCAATGCGCCTAATGGTTACAATGCTTTCGTTGTCTTGGTCTGTACCTTTATCACTGTAAGCCGGAATTGATGAATCTGTGCTTGTTTCGCCATCATCGAGAATCCGTTCCTCTTGCCGCAGTGTTGGCCCGCTTTTTCCATGATAACCTTCCCCATCCTGCGTCGAACTCGGAGCTTTACTTAGGGCACGTGCTGAGTGTTGTAGCTCTAAGTTTGCCATTCGTTCAGCTAAAATCTGATTGCTCTCTAGTGCTTGTGTGATCGATGCTTTGAGTTCACTCAGTGCATCCTCCGCTTCTCCAACGGAGGTGCTGATAGCGATGATCGAGGTAGCCAGCGCGAGCATAGTTGAACTCGATCGCATGGTATCCTCACCAATTCAAGGTTGTCACAATAAGTGTCAAAGACTGCTTTGACGCCTGCAGGCGCATGAGTAGCGTAGATATCGAATGTTGGCGGCGTAGCCAACTGGCTATCTTGGTCTTGGATATAGGCCGCCCACCCGTCAAGTCCAAAGATTCCATGACTTTTTTAAGTTCGGAGAAAATTGAAACGCAATTTGAAAGGACTACAACGAGTTGCTCTGTCATGATTAGGCGCTCTCGTGACTTGGACCCCCATTCCATGCCCAATAGAAGCCGTTGCAGCTGACTCAAACAAATGCTCACATCTGAGACTTCGAGCAGGACGCTCTGGGCTAGTTTTGGGGCCGTTTTCACGCTTGTTACCAATGCATTGAGATGCAGTGTGACCTTTGCGGCTGCACCAACCAGACCTAAGATGGATGCTGCGACCGATATCCCATCCATTATCGGAACCAGTGCTTGGAACTCAGAGGATTCAGGCAATGAAATCCTTAATTTTCGTCTCTTAATTTGGCAGGGACAGAAACACATCGAGGACGGGAAGAATTGAGATCAGATAAGACCCCTCATAGCCTTACCCTAAATACCTTGGTGAACGGCTGAGTTCCTCTGGACTTCAGAGCACAGCCCCCGATAAGGCATTCGCGGGACACTCTCGCGCTGATTTAGCTCTCTTGTCCTGGGCCAATGATGAGCGAGGGCTGTGATTGTATACAATGGCAAAGCGTTGTTCGGCTGGCGAAATCACCCTCGTCGAGGATCGTTCCTGCACCAAGTATACACTCAGTGGTTCTTCTCGGCACCACATTGTCATTATATACGTCGTATGTCCTTTGTCTGCCTTGAGCTGAATACCAGATCGCGCTAGGGTAGCCCCCGCTGTCAAGTCCAGCCCGCAAAGGACCAGCGCTAAGAAATAGCAACATCGTCACGCGTCGTTCCCGACGGAGCATTTCCAACAATGAGAGCAACTCTTCCACGGTGACCACAACCTCCAAGGGTGGTCCCCCCAATATCCCAGCATTGACAATGGCATCTACCTCCTCCACCCTCCCTCCCTCTCCATCTCAGACCACCACATCCCGCCACACCTGGGAACCCCAAACCGACCACGACCACACAACAACCCCCCAACCCAACGGCCACTCGAACGGGCACATCTCATCGAACGGACACATCTCCCCCTCTCCACCAACGAAACCAGACCCCAACACCTCCCCCTCGACAATATCTCTCTACTCCTTCCTCCTCGGCTTCACCCTCAGCTTCTCCATCCTCCTAACCCTCTACCTCTCTACTACCGCCCACTCTTTTTACTGGCGCCTCCCCTACTTCCTCACCGCCCTCTCCCTCTTCCACTTCCTCGAATACTACACCACAGCATGCTACAACCCCACAGCAGCGGGCGTAAACGCTTTCCTCCTCACCCAAAACGGGATAGCTTATAACATCGCACACACAATGGCGTTCCTGGAGTGTTTCGTCCATTACCATTTCTATCCCGAGTACGATTATCTGCCAGAAACAATGCAGCAGTGGTGGGTAGTGCTAGGCTTCGCCATGATGGTACTAGGCCAGGCGACGCGCACGACAGCTATGGCGCAGGCGGGGAGTAATTTCAATCATACTGTACAGTCGAAGAGAAAAGAAGGGCACGAATTAGTCACGCATGGGGTCTACGCGTGGCTACGGCATCCGAGTTATTTCGGGTTCTATTGGTGGGGACTGGGGACGCAGGTGGTGTTGGGAAATGGGGTCTGTTTGGTGGGGTATACGATTGCGCTGTGGAGGTTTTTTAGGGATAGGATTGAGAAGGAGGAGAGGTTTCTGGTGAGGTTTTTTGGAGAGGAGTATTTGAGGTATAGGGAGAGGACGGTGGTGGGGATACCGTTTCTTTGATGGAATGGGTGGTGGAAGGGGAAATCGTATATAGGCTGAGCAGCATCTGCGGCGCAATGATGGGCATGGATGATCTTCGGCATATAGCAGCGCAATTACGGAGTTTTTGGCGAGTTTGCATTTGTCTGGGACAAGTGGGGAGCATTTACAAGGATGCATTTTCTCGGGGTTATCCTACAGCGCGCGGATGGATAGTGGATATATGATTGATCGCTTCAGCTGGAAATACTGAAGCATATCTTTAATTCTTAGATCTTGATTGATCATAGGCCACGCTCAATCCAACCAAATCCATCACATCAGCCGGCACAGGGAGCAAGACCGGTCTTTTCCGCGGAGATCATCATCTTCTCTTTGCCACAGTATTTTGATCTTTTGCTCTCTTTCTAACCTTCCTCCATTCACACTTGACAGCTGATATGTTGTGGTTGAAAAGTCCCCTGCAATCGGAGATGCGAATCCTCCTTGGGAATATCTGGATGACCCTACTAGCCGTGGCGGATGGGGGACACTTGAAGCTTGTGGTTGCGAAATTCCAAGAGGCGCCCGTGGAGTACCTAATGGACGTGAAAAGTTTCGTATTTCTGCCCTATTTGAAGCCTCTGCAAGCGAACTCTGACTTCGCGCCATTAGCCCCTGGTAGTCAGACTCTTTGGGGCCTTCTAGGTCATCCATTGGATGCGGAGGTTCTGATAACGTGGCTGGCTTTGATGTTGGTGTCGGCCAGCTTCCCAAAGCCAATGCCAGGTTTTCGAAACTCTCTAGTGCTGACGTTTCTGGCAGCGGTACCTCTGGCTTTACAAATGGCTGTGAGCCAATCTTACATATACTCGTAGCAGGTATTGCTGCCGCGGAAATCTTCTTTATTGGTAGCTGGATGGCCTGGTGTGAGTTTGCTGGAAACCGTTCCTCCTTGGCCGGCAATGGTTCGTTTGACGTTGGCGTCTCTGGTAGAGGTTTTTCCAACCATAGCGGTGGTTCAGCATCAGTCCCATATCCTATGTCAGGAGCTGGTGCTGCTGCAGACATCTTCTTTGCCGGAGAATCGAAATTGGGGTCAACATTCGCCGGAAGAAAGCTCCCGCGTGAAGGCAAAACCCCTTGGCTGTACTTCGTGGCTGTGATTCTTCAGCGACCTTGTCCTATCTCCGCGAACACAGCGGTGTACTCACATGAGACGTAACTTTATTTCTGCTCAAGCCGTTTTCTTGTTTCACTATTTCTCGAAATAAACTAAAGTGCACTCGCCTAGCGTTTCTGATATCGGTTTAGATTCTCCTAGACGATGGAGGATGTTCTTTTAAGTCTTGTCAAGACGTCGTGCTCTTCGTGTTAAAGATAAGCATCACCTAGCAGCAGGCTGAGAGGTTCGAGCATAAAACGCGTGATATCTTTTGGAAACCTAGGTGAATGATGTGGTTACACTTGAGGCCGGCTGTTTCAGAGTTGGAGCCCGTGACAATTTAAGTGTTTGGAGGTGGCAATCGTTACGCACGACTTGGCAACTAGGATCCGGACAACGCACTGCTTGACTTGTCTTATCTAAGTTGATGACGACTTCGGAAGAGGAATATTGGATAGCCTCGGTTAGCTATGGTCTTTTAGCGCTTTGTGAATGACCTTCCACTGTCTGATATATTCTCAGAGCCTACTCAGCTCTTGCAATCCACCACTCATGAATGGTCCCTCCTGCTGCTGTTCCCTGCCAAGAAGGACCATCTCTCTGCCTCCTCTAGTACCCCACCATGTCACACACAACGCAGAACGATTAACATCCATCTCTCCATTGCTCAAGACATCCCAGAATCTCTTCCTGCATATTTGCAATTGGGTCGCATCTTGAATGGTATTCAGTGCTTCTGCTGTGAGTGGCAACCAGTCTTCCAACTCATCAACATACAGAAAAGGTAAAGAATCGATGAGGGTGAGGACCAGCACCGCTTGCTCTGATAGTGCTGGATGCTCGGAGGTTCCAGAGTCCTTATCTAGACCAATGGGATGTGGCAATAGGTTCGGCGAAGCGGACTGTAGGCGGAAACGTACGAGCTCGAGGAGGGTGGTAGGTAGCAAAGGCTTAGTCTCCGAGATGGGGGAGGGCGGTGACGTTATACGTATGAGGGTCCTGACAGCCATACGAAATTGACGAGCTGAGAGATTCTGAGGGAAGACCTTGAAAAGGACGTCGACGTAAGCATGCGTGTGCCGAATTAGAAGGTCGGTATTCTGAGGTGCCGAAAGCACTGCAAGCATCACACTGTGAGCGGCCTCAAAGGTTTCAAGCAGCCTCGGATCGCTGCCAACGCCTAAGTAAGGAGTGGCAGCGGCGATCAGTATTTGTTCATTGAACTCAGGGGTAAGCACAACGGTGAAATGTTCGGCCATATTCAGAAAATAGAGATCATGACATCGATCCAAAGGATGCTGTGGTATGCTGCCTGCTGATGTGGGTCGGTGTTCCCTGAGGAAAGCTTCTGTCTGAATGGGATACTGCGAGAGAATATCAATAGCAGTAAGGTATGCAAAAGTATACTGAGAGAATGCATTTGCTCCGTAGCGAGAGGTGATGAAATACAGATTTCGAAGATTCTCAAGGGTTTGGGTGGCCATGAAGGGGGCTACAGGCGGTCAACCTCGAATGTTCAATGGGCAAGATCGGAGACTCACCTCCATGCGCTGGTACTTTTATGTCTCTTAGTACACGCCCTAGAAGAGACTGTAGGACAAGGACAGTGGCAAACATGGTAGACTGCAGAACTCGCCAGAGAAGTGGTAGAGTGTTAGCCCTAGTCTGCTCGCTCAGAAATGTGGGCTCCTCAGTGATGTCTATCTCAGACAGCTTGTTCTGCCGCCACTGGACGCACAACGACCGCGTAAAGCCCGTCAGATCCTTGATCATTGTGAACAGTAGATCAACATTCTGCACATTCTCAGCCGAAAAAGCTATCAAGCGTGACAAAGACCCAAGCGATGCAATCAGAGGCCCAGTAGCCATACGTTGACATCGCATGTATGTAGTTGACTTTGCCGACCAGTCGAATTGCATTCCTCCGCTTTGTACGATGTCTGCATCAATTGTGCTGAGAAAGTACCCAGAGTGAAGCCCCTCCCTGGAAAAGAACGACGCATGACACAGGACAGGTAGCAGTAGGTCGTGATCGAGGTTGAGTTTCGCCCCATCAGTTAACAGTCCAAAGACCTGACTAAGTATCACTGCTATGCTGTTGGCAGCATACTCGTTGGCTGCTTCTCCCTCTTGTAGGGCCAAGTTTACAGCTTTGACTGTAGCACTCTCCAGTGTCATTCGTAAAGATCTCGATGTATTTCCCTGTTCTCGCCCTTCAAGCCCAGTCAACAACCCTGCAAGAACGCACAGATGTCTCCATCGCGGTGACTTCTCATCTGCTCCCTTAATTACAGCAAATGCCCACTCTTCCTTGCTTAGGGTACTGCGACTAGGGTAGAAGTTAGGTGATTCCGGCACTTTCCCTTGCGATACTAGATGAATAGCCGCAGAATTGAAGATGCTGAGGATGCGCAGGGTGGTTCGAAGACCGTCCGGATGCTGCCATATCGAAGGCGCGGAGAGTAATTGGGATGTGAGAAGCGTGATGTTCAATGGATTTGATAACAGCGTGAGCAATGTCATCGCAGAGCCGAGCAGTCTACCAATTTCAGCTCTAGGGTTCTGAGAAGACGGTCATGGTATACTACCTGGAGACATCCTGCTCATCTGAACCACTTTGGAGCGCGCGGAGCAGGGTGGCGAGCGACCTGTCCGAATACATCGTAAGACACTCCTTCAGCCGTCTGTTCAGAGCTCTTTTTACATGCCGAAGGCCTGATTGAGTGGAGAATAGAGCGGGATCAAGTATTCACAATCAACGCCGTCAGTAACCGAGGTTGATTTGATCGCCTATCACTGAAAAGCCCCTAGAGATAGGCCCTAAGAGATATCTAGTGCCCGAAGCCATGTATCTTTAGACCAAATCGTAGGGATCAGCTTTAGGGGCCTTTAGGCATCAGCCTTGTAGGGCTTTTCAGTTGATAGGTGAACCCTTCTATCGTAGCCTGCTCGAGCCTACGGTGCATTATTTTCGGTCTAAGGGGTCCATTCGCTGACAAATGACTCAATGGCTGTCTAAAAGTAAGGCAAACCTATCTCTACGATGCCAGAAATCATCTACTACCCTGATTTCTACGCCATAATCCCTACATCAGTTTCCTAAAATCATCCTACACGTCCAACCTCAACATGTCCTCCGGCGCCCTCAACCTGCAACACCTACTTTCCAAATTCTCCGACCACTGGTCCCAACGCACAATTGGCACCCTGAATGACTTCGAGATCAAGCTCGCAAAGCTCCTTGGCGAGTTCGTGTGGCACTCGCACCCAGAAACAGATGAGATGTTTCTCGTGCTTTCTGGCACACTAAACATCCAGCTACGAGATCGAGATGTTATATTGAACCCCGGGGAGGTATTTGTGGTACCAAAAGGTGTGGAGCATTGCCCAAAGGCGGATGAGGAAGTTGGGGTAATGCTGCTGGAGCCAAAGGGCGTGGTTAACACGGGAGAGAGCGTGAGAAACAAGCTGACGATTGCGCCGAAGCCGATGGAATGAATGATGAGAGGGCAAAGCCTTCGTCTATCGACTATATCTGTAGGTCTCTTCTCTCGTAGATAAGTATCGTAGTACCTTATATAGGTACCTTAGAACAGGCAGCTCAACTTCTAAAGCATGCGTTAGTCCCAATCGAGGGTGCCTTGAAGGGAATATGGGGGAAAGCATGATGACTTGGCACTTGATGTATCATATTGTCCGTTGAACTCGGTTTGGAAAGTGAGTTGTAACGCAAAGTCGTTCTATATACGAATATCCTGGTATTCGCATGCGGAAGGTATCTATAATATTCATTGACGTCGAAAGATCTAATGTTATGCTATAGTATGGTAAAGTTGAGCATCAGTCAAGACAGGGATACCATCGCCGTTCTGTGCCACCAAATATCGTTCACTTAGATGGTTCACAATGAATATGCAAATGGCATGCAAAGATACATTCGTGTTCAAACCCGCTGTGGGCTTTCGCCTATTCTTCCCTCAACCCTGGCCTCCGAAGTAATGTCGAGTCATGACAAAACCCTGCATAATTGTGCATACGGCCATATTGGGCTGGCTTATCTATTCTCCTGTTCCTCGATCTTAAATCGCCAGTCCTCGCACCATGGGATCCGCAAGTCATCCAGGATGCCGCATCTGAGCTCGCCCAAGTATAATCTCATCTCTGTGCTAGTAATACTTGCCCAGGTACAAACGATAGTCGCTCAGGCTTGCCACTATACCGATGGGTCAGAGGCGCCTGGGTTCACTCTCTGCAATAGCACAGCGAGCGTATCTCATTGCTGCGGTTACCAAGAGGGGTGTCTAACAAACGGACTGGTAACGCAATCGCATCACTTTCTGTATGGGACGGTATTATATCCTAACGTTCTGTCAGTGCTACGATGCATCTGATCAATCCATAAATGCTGGTGCATGTACAGACCGTTTGTGGCAAGACAACAATTGCTTTCAATTGTGCCCATCAACACCACCATTCCAGAATCCCGCAACAAATACCTTATATCGCTGCAATGATGGGTACTGGTGCTGTTCCGCAGGTGCAAATAACACATCCTGCTGCAATGACCCCAATGTCGGCCTCTTTAACTCTTAGTCTCTGAGGTGGCCTGCTCTAATATCAAATGGCTCGGCCTGGGCTCCTGGGTTTACTATCGCACCTAATCGAACTTTGGTGAGTCATCATGAATACTGACAACACAATGCACAATAATGCAGTCAGCCTAACGAAAACAGGCAGCCAACCTCAGTGTGACAACTTCGTCTGCTACGGCCTGCAGTAACAGCACAGATACCATTAGACAAAGCGCGACTCCGCCTTGCTCGCCCATCTCTATTGGTGGTCGCATCGGTGTCGGCTTAGGAGTTGCAGTATTATTTATCACATTAGGCAGTGTAACGTCTCTGCTCTTCCTTAAGAAGCGAAAGCATGGAAAACTTCGGCAGGGTATAAAGAATAATTATCAGGCTGCCAGCAATGACCAGATAAACTCGCAAATGCTACATTCAAATAACCTTGTGGAAAGGCAAATGCTGCTCTCGGACGGCATTGCGGAGATGCAGGCAAGACCGCGGTATCACGAAGTAGAGTCCTGACAATCGGCCTAATTGATGTGACAGACCAGCTATTCTCAGGGTCCTATTTCCTGTGAGACAGATACGTGGATGGCAAGACATCACCATTCGTGCATCATTACGCCCATGGAGAGGAGTGCAGTCCAACCTGAAATGTGATCGTTTATATTGTCAAGTTTAGGTCCACAACACTGTGTTAGTCTGCTCTGACCACTAAAAAGGCCAGCAAACATCGATATATGATCATCGTCAGACATGGAGAGGAAGAAAGCTGCCTATATTCTTGGTCTGAAGCGGCGATATTTCATTACTCGGGTGGAGGCTCATTCGTACATGCGGAATCTCTCTGGCGTGCATTTGTTCGAAGCGGCGGAGGATGGGTACACGAGCTTTTGTCTTAATTCCTCTCTTCATTGTTACCCGAATTTATCTTGGGTATGTAACATTATGGCCTCTAGAGTCCGGCCAATAAGGCTATCGTTCTTCATCTACTGGTGTGAACCTAGGTGTAGGTAACAATGAAGGATGTTAAGGGGCGATCTAGAACGAAGCCCGCTGCGCCAAGGATAAATCCAACCTAGAGCTTTTACCCGCGGGTACCTGGCGCAGTGACAGGGCATTCCAAACTACCTAGTAGTATCTTCTTAACACCCTAGAGTTTCAGATTAGCTATCCTCTACAGCAAGATAGCGCCTAATACAAATAATAGATCAGACGTCTTCCCAACGTCTATCGAATGGCCTCCAACAATGCCACAACCTCCGTTCCCTCCGGCTACGTCACCCCTTCCTTCCCTTCCCTCTACTGGCTCATTGGCCCGCGCGACGTCGTCCAACCCAGCTACCTCTACCACGAAGGCGACATCTGGCGCTTCACGCTCTACTGGACGCTCATCATCTTCGAAGCCGCCCATCTAGCTGTTGCGTTCTATGCCATGATAATCGTGTGGTGGGGAGGGAGGAATGGATTGAAGGGCCCAAAGGGCGAGAAGGAGGAGGAGAGGAAGGGTAAACGCCCAACTGGGGGAAAAGTAAAGAAGTTTAAGGTGCTGTGGATTGTGCCGGTTGTTTATGCGGTCGTGGCGGGGGTGGAGGCGGTGTTAGCGGGGAGTGTGGTGGGCTTGATGTGAGAGATCCAGTCATTGTGCTACATGAGTAGGAGGCTGATGGCTTATAGGCTAGGAGCGGTTTACAATGCAGGAGGCTTCCGGATGTCTACGTGGATACCGTTTGTGTGGTCCATCATTAGTGTACTGGTTCTCATACTCTCCTCGTTCTCGATACAAGGAGGTTTATAGCTTTTGCAATGGCGATGACTACGAAAGAGCAGGAAGGGGAATATGAATCTCGCAGCAGCTTTCTACTGTCAGTCTGTGGTGAATATGCTTGACTAGTCACTCTAGAGACAGTGAGTGAATTTCCACTGATCCCGTCACTTTCTATCGCTGAAGCTCTTTAGATCACAAGGATCGGAGAATTGACTCGTAACCCTTCCAGACAAATAATTGAGACAGGACCTGTGCCACGTCACACCCTTTCCTAAGGCTTACACCAGCAGATAGCACTAACTCGCCGTAGGATATCTATAGTTTGAATAGGCAGCTCCACTGGCTACCACTGCAAGTTGGATTATTTCGATCTGGACTTTCTGGTTCTAGCGCAGTCTCCGGCTTTCACTGGTGTGCCAATGCGATCAATCACGAGAAGCTGCCCTTACGCTTTTGTTCAGTTGGGGCACTGCTTGCGATTTCATAAATCTTAACAGGCAAGTATGATCCTGCCGCTATCTCATCGAGCCAAGGTGCTTCGATCTCGGGCACCCTCTGTCTGACAAATTCCATCAGCGCAGCCGACTCTGGCGCGTCTCTACTTAGGCCGATAACGCCTACCCTGGGAATTGCCAGAGCGCTCCCCAGCCTTTGCTCGGCTCCTTTTGACAGTACTACAAGGCGCGTGGAAGGCATAGTGGTGAAAGCTGAGGATGTCAATTTTGCAAGGAGAGGGATGTGGGCGTAAAGCATTGCATGCTGGTCAGAGTTGGGAATGAAGACTGCAGCCAGCGGCATATAGGTTTCGTTCTCGGAACGATCTAACGTAACCACATTCGAATCCTTTGCGGTGTCTTCCTGCGCACCATGACGACGACCTCTGGCCGCGGTTAATCGCTTGGCTAGATCTTCGAGATATCTTGTTGTTGCATTGAATCCGATGGTTACGTGCCTTTGAATATCTGGTAGGGCCGGCAGAGCATCCTTTAGCACTTCTGGTTTCGAAGAGACTGACCATTCCTCATTGTCGGTGCATTCGTGCCCTCTCTTCCGCTTCTTCTTTCGTTTTCCCTTGGAAGGGAGAATGTGCCGTGCTCTACGGTCACCAATAGGAGACAACAAGCTATGACAAATTGCAAAAGTCAGTGCAGAAGTTCACAACCCAGATCTCAAGCCTAGAGAGTCTCAAAATAAAGATGGAGCAACACTACTATGCGCAGAGACTCCCCAACCTCAACAACTGGGTACCGCCATGTGGCTTTAAATTGGGGAATATGGCTTTCTTGGCGGCTTACCCACAAAGCATGTCCAATATCATTGCCTGGTCCTCCAATGATATAGCAGGCCTTGGTACTCGATTAGTGCGTATTCGAGAAGGAGACTTATAATGCGCTTGCCATTTTACTTGTGTATACGGTGAGTCAAGGGTGAAGAGTGTCTTAGACTTTTTCGAAGCTGCCGTAGAAACCATTGTTCCCGCCGTCGTGATAGGGTTAGGGCTGATGACATGGAAGACAAGCGCGGGCCCACATTTACATGGTGTTCTCAGATGTTGAGAGAAAGAGTAGAATCGATGTCAGATGAGTCGCTAGTTGTCAGGACACAGTTAGTATGTAGTGGAATGAGCGAGTGCCTCGCACTTGCAGTACCTTAGTTTTCTTTCAATTGACGCGGATATTCCGCGGCTCCCACTTCGCGCCCGAAAGGGCCCCGTTTCATAACACCGAGCTGAATGATATCATATGCAACTAGTAGAATAATGGAGCAGCATTAGAAATGCCACATGTCCCTATTTGTCCTCTACATTCCATCGATAGTCGTAAATATTACATCAAGCTGTGCATTAGAATACACAGTGTTGTAAGCAGGATTAGGATGCTTCCCCGCACACTGCTTCGACCTGTAGAAACGGTAGAGCTCTACCACGATAAATTGCTGACAGGTCTAAATTAGCTATGTAATTGTGGGAAGGTTAAAGAGCTATCTGCCCCACTATGACTGCTGCAAGCGCGTATGCCTAGCCGTAGCTTACCCTGCTCGTCGATCATCTTCAAATGGCTACTCTTTCGCCTTGCATTGCACAATCTTCCTTTCCCTAGCAGCTTCACTTCACTTTTCCTTCAACTCCTCAGCTGCCGTGACTCCTATTGCTTTGTCTCGTCCAGCTTCTTCTGCCCCCTTCAACAGCTCTGACTTCATCGTCTCAGCCTTAGATCCCGGGGCGTTCATCCTCGGCTGGAACAGTTTGCTTAACACAATGTCATGGACTCAGCTTTGACTCGCCCACCCCTGACCCCCCCTCGTGCAAAATCTGAGGGACCTACTCGCCCCCACAGAGACTCTATGGAAGACGCCGACTCTTCCGCTACAAGGAAACGCCCCCGCCTCGATAGTGGTGACCGAACTTATAGAAGCATGTCTGTGGACAGATTGGGAGATGCCTCTACCGATTCGGCTGCTGGCAAAGCTCCCTCAACGCCTCTTCCAAATGATCAGGCGGCAATGCTTTCCCCAGGGGAAGCTGGCCCTGTCCCGCAAATGACCCTCACACCTAGCAAAGTCACCATAAATGTTCGCGAACCAACACATACCCCACAATCCTCAGGTCCTATACCTTTCAACACGACGTCCACATTGCGCGGTGGCGGTGGAGGTAAAGATATGGCCGCTGGGGACCAGGGCATTGGTGACAAGATGGACGCTTCATCCCCGAACGTCATCTCTGTTGGCTCCTCTCCACCCCAAAGCCCAGAGATTGAAGTCGCTGAAATCGAAGATATGAATGATGATTCTGGGAGGACTAGGTGGCAGCCTTTGGCTCGTGTAACTACTTCACTCGAGGCAAGACACGCGCAACGAACCATACTCAATGACTTCCCTTTTCGACAGAACAAGAAGGCATTACGGAAGACTCTTACATTGATAGCTCTTACAATTGAGAAGAGTAGGTAGCTGCTGATCCCCCTGACCGATGAAACGCTGACTTGGTACAGATGATCTCGAGGATGGTAACGTACTCCAACAAACAGCAGAGTGGATCGAAATGTATCTCGCACATACTGAGATCTATTCGAGCCATTGGTGGGAGATGTACCTAGAAGAACGGGAATTCTGGGATGAGTTCCCCTCATTACTAGATGCTCTTTACCGCAGAAAGTAAGTATAGTCCGCGACGCTGGGGGAGGTTGCCGATGGCTGCTTACCTCAATACCAGGCTTGTGGTCGGATCGTACTTTCCGACGCTCGAGGTTTCTAGTGAAGAGGATCCCTTGCAAGCCTTCTTAACAGCGTTTGCATCTCTAACAATGCGGATGGCTGAAATAGACATCCAGACACTGGACCGACACTATGACGCCAGCCCAGTTCCAGATCTTGTATCAGACCACTATATTGGTGCCCTGGCCAGCGTTATGGACTATCGGCTAATCTTCTGGAAGTCTTATGTTGATAACCCAAAGCAAGATATCAGCGTCGTGACGGCAACAATCATCGCCAGACTAAAGCCGAGATCGTCAAACGGTGTTGCGCGCCTAAAGCATCTATCACGGCAGATTCTGGATCGTTGCCCACATTCACCGGGTCTAATACACAGGGTTTTTGCTTCTATTAACCTTGTTAGTCGAATAATGGAGCACTACCGCTTGCTGCAAACTAGTGATACCGAGGAAAACCAAACGCTGCTATCAGGGGTTCATGACACATCGTCGCAGGCTTACGAAATGTTTCTTATCATCGATGATTATTTTCAGACATTCATCAGCAAGCAAATACCGGCTTTGTCCATTGAAGTCAGCCAACAATTGGTCTGGAGGCTCTCATTGCTTCTTCGACAGATAGCAATTTCGGATGAGCGGCTGACCCAGAAAATACTCGGCGAACGACTAGCAATCCAAAATGTTGGAGAACATGCCGTTGTGCTTGTGGAATATGCATGGAAGTTCGAAACGCTGAAGAGATGCATCTTGGAGGGGAGAATGGAGATCAGAGTTCATGGAGTAGATTCCATGGACAGAGACCTCGTATTTGTATACAACTCATACGTGAAGGATTCTCAACAATTCAAGGACAATGCAGACCATCCGGTAGCGCAGTATCTCTCGGATTTCCTGCTCGCCAACAAACTTGTTGAATATTTCGTCGGCGTTGAATCTCATCCGCAGCTTATAAGTAGGTGCGCGAACATTATCGGATTCCTTGTGGTTACACGCAGATATACCGAAGCTGAAACCGACGTTATTTGGAGGGCGATAACTATAAGCCAAGATTCTCGATTTGTGGAAGCATTACTCAACATGCTGATTGGAATCTTTTCCATTTCCAAGTATCCGACGTTGCTCTACTTGACTGAAAAAGTTAACGAACTCCCGATTCAAAATTTTGATGGGCCCATGATTGGTTTCACGAGGTCGCTGTTTGATTCCCTTACTAATAAGTTTAAAGAGTTTTTGAATGATGGGAACATCGATCCCGTGCTTCAGGAGAAATTCAAAGAGACTCTAAGCTGCCGAAAGATGGATATGCCACCCTTTCACTTGTGCATCCGTCTCATACGCCAATCAGCATCCGAGAAATCTCTAGAACTTCATAAGAAGCGAGAAATTCATAACTTTGCAACGCTCGAGCTTGGGAAACGGCTGCTCGTTTTCGGCCCCAGCGACACTAACAGGCGGGTCATTTACAACGAGTGCCTCCAGGACATTTCAAGTCAAACTGACTCGGCTACTGGCAGCATATCTGCCATTCACGCTCTTCTGTCACAGAACTATGAGGGTGAAATGGCACTGCTACCGAAAGACTTAGATTTGCCGTCGTTGTTGGTTGGAGAATTCGCACACATGATCGAAGTGGAACGATCCTCGCCCTTTTCACCACAAATACTGGAAGAGAGCCTAACTATCCGTTTGCAACTACTACAGGAAATCATCACACATGTACCAGCAAGGATTACTGCGAAAACCGGTACAAAACTATGGAATTTCGCAGTAGGCCCGGAAGCGCTGAATGATCCAGCCCGAGAGAGTGGCTGGATGTGCTTCATCAGGGCTACGAGATGTCACGGTAACAACCGAATCCATTGTACCAGCAGGAATAACTTCATTGATCAATGCATTGGGGACCACCTTCCCCGCTTAGAACCCCGGTTCTATACCAACGGATGCCTGCAATTTGTGCAAGACGTGCTTACCTATCATTCGCGAACGGCGGCACTGCGTTTGGAACCTGACGTGAAACAAGAGTCTACCGCTGAGGGACTGCTCTGGCAACTGTCACTTACAGCGCCTCGTAATACCATTGAACATAGAGCGATCGGTCTACTGGTAAACTTCTACCTCGATTCACCTGACGTCCAGCGTCGAACAAGAGCAGCGACCGAAGCCATTCATGTTGAGGTTGTAGAGCGTTGCATCCGTCAGCTCACATCTGCTGCTTCCAAGCTCAAAGCTTTTAGTGACGGCACATCAAGTGGGGAGGATGAGCCCATGGTGATCGTCGCTTCGGAGGGCGAAGTTCAAGCTCAAAGACTGTCTTTCTCGAGGTCTCTGATGATCTTGACCGAGTTTATCCGGGGAGTACGTGCTCGCCCCAGATATAGTCCGCAGCCCCAAGTTCAACGGCATTTACCACGAGAGCCTTCAGAGGCTAGAGGTGAAAAAATACAGATTCGGTATCAGGCTGCTAATTCTGATATGCGAACCGTGGAAGTCGGTGACCTTGAAACTATTCAGGGCTTCGCTCGTCGCCTAAGCTTATTGACTGGCTTCACAAAATTTAATCTCATCGCTGGGGGTCAGCGCCTAGACTTGACAAGTAACGCTGAGAAGACGTTGCAAGACCTAAAACTTGATCAAAAAGGCCTTCTACTAATTCAGAGGGTCGCTGATGCCGACACAGCGCCAGATTTGGCCCCAGCATCAGGGCTAAGGCCAGCGGAAAAGGAGATATTGTGCCACTTTTCTGAATTATATGACCTACTCACTATGGAAGACAACCTCGGACGTGAAGTCTTCGAATTCTTGAAGGCGTTTCCGCCTCACAGTAGTGTTACGACCTTGGTGTGCTCTAAAGGAACATCCCTCGAAATCATTTTTCCACCCACAGCGCCCTTCAAGATTAGGTACTCAGCCTATGCCTTAAAGACATCTTTAGAGTATCAATCCAAAATGGGCTCTACGACTCCTGATCTTATACGCCACGGTATCCGTTCGTTGAGTGCGGCTTTATGCTCACTTAATCTTAATATCAATTCCCAAGGCGCCGATCTAGACATATCAATAGCTAAGGACATGGTTGAATGTTTAGAAGCTTTCCTTAAAGAGCCCATCTCTAACGATGGGATCGATCGTTTGTTCGCTAATCCTCTGGCGCTGATCGACCGTCTGGACTCATTAATCAGACACTCCCAGGCTATCCTTGATAACGAGGATGCTGGGTCTCTTCTATCTTCATGCTTCTCCGTGCTACTGCAAGTTTCGCTGTTGTCCGAGGTTATGTGGACCCACTTCAAAGACCAAGTGAAATGCTCCATGCTTTTGCAGCGGTGTCTACTTGAGGAACCCCGATCGAAGATACGAGGGCAAATAGCAGAGTCCATAGGAAGAGTCCGCGGGGTGTCCAAGACTAGCCATACGGTCCCCGCTAGAGAGCTTGTGCCTTACCTATGGGACAACCTAGTCATCATCATCCCTTTCTGCCTTGAGCTTGCGGACAGGTCAGAAGACTACAGCTCGGAAGAATTCTTTAACGTTTTGCGCGGTATCTGCGAGTCCATGGATCGTGTGTCTTGCGAACTCCTAGATCTCCCAACCTACGTCCAAACTTGGAACGCCATACTTTTGCAACACGTCCATTATGAATTCGTTGGTCGTGAGACAAAAGACTGGATAGTGATCGGGCTCTCAGGTCTCTTGAAATGGTGCTTCGATAAAGCGAACGATTTGGGCAAACCTATTCAAATGAGGTAAAGATCTTGCATTTGTGTCTCAGTCTCTCTTCGTAGCGCTAATTTCTTTAGTGACAACTTCCTGGAAAATCTCTTTAGAGCCCATTTGTTTCCAAATCTTCCTGATTCGGATGATGCCCTGACTACTGAGATACGTATACCCAACCTGTACACAGGGACCCGGCAGGGACTATACGAGATCCTCTTGACTGTGAGCAAGGATGTGGCCAGTTACCAGAAAATGTTGATACTCGTCAGCAACTTGCTCTGCCAAGGTGAGGACTTCCAGGCGTGGTCTTGGGGTATCGCTCAACCTTCAGAAGGTTACGATTTCGAGCCGAATTTCAACTTCGAACGGAACAAGTACCTCCGATCAGAGCTAGGATACCCAGGCCTACGGAATCTGTCCAATACCTGTTATATGAACTCACTCTTCACTCAATTATTCATGAACGTCAGGTTCCGATCTTTTATCCTCGGCACGAACGTTGCCGATGGGAACTCGTCTCAGAGGCTGCTTCACGAGACTCAAGTACTTTTTGGCTTCATGCAAGAAACTACGCTCAAGGCTGTGGACTCTCAGGGCATTGTTGACTCGCTCATCACATATGATAACACTCTTATCGATGTATCCGTACAGATGGACGTGGATGAATTCTACAATCTGCTATTCGATAGGTGGGAAGGCCAGATCTTGTCAATGGCCGACAAAAAGAAATTTCGAGCCTTCTATGGTGGCCAGATCGTGCAGCAAATCAAGTCAAAAGAATGTGACCACATCTCTGAAAGACTTGAGCCTTTCTCCGCAATCCAATGCGATATTCAAGGGAAAATGACACTGACCGACAGTCTCAACGCATATGTCACTGGGGAAGTCATGGAAGGAGGTTCGTCCACTATAAAATTGCATTATAGGTTTCCTCGCAGCTAATCACTCTAAAGATAACAAATATTCTTGTACTTCCTGCGGCTGCTACGTTGACGCTGTTAAAAGGTCCGTATTCGAGACTTGGCATTAGATGACCTCGCTAATATTATTCAGAGCTTGTCTTAAAAACATCCCTGACAATCTGATCTTCCATTTGAAACGTTTCGATTACGACGTCATGACAGGCATGCGGAGCAAAATCAACGATCTTTTCGAATTTCCCGAGCAGATCGACATGGCCCCATACCACGTCAACCATCTCAAAGAGCCGTCTCAGCCCTCCAAACCAGATATTTTTGAACTTGTCGGCGTTCTCGTTCACAGTGGTAACGCTGAGTCGGGACATTACTATTCTTATATCAAAGAACGGCCTCCAACATACATGTACAGCAAACAATGGGTAGAATTCAACGACACTGATGTCACCAAGTTCAACCCTGCCAATATCGCAGACCAGTGCTTTGGGGGTTACAGCGAGCATTCTCCGTATACACCGCGGTATCTGAAACAATGGAATGCATATATGTTGTTCTATGAGCGAATGGAACCCCAGACGTCTGACCTTGATCTCCAAATCTCCACGCCGCGGGATGTCCCCGCGAAGTGCGATATACCCACAGAGATTGAACGTCTCGTCGCTCTGAACAATGCGAAATGGCTTCGCAATTACTGCTTGTTTGATCCAGCACATGCGGCCTTCGCAAGGCAGCTTCTTGAACAGCTTCGGATCGTCAACAAAGGAGCATGCTCCCCGGGTCATGATACCGAAAAGTCTGCTATTTGGCAGTCCCTGGATTATCTCCAACTCGTGCTTGCGAGAGCGAAAGATTCCACTGGCTTTGGGCTAATGCTAACGTCTTTGACCAGTGTAATAGGTGCTTGTTCACGTTGTTGCAAGCTTGCTTTAGAATGGGTCTTAGAACACGAAAGTGCTCTGCGCAACGTCCTCCTGCGGTGCTGTGCTCCCAAGGTCCGGAAGGACTTTACTAACATGATCACCATGGCGCTTCAATACCTCCGGAAAAGCGATCCTGAGGGATATGGATTCTCATTGAGAGATGATCTCGATATCTATAACCTGAGAGCGGAGCTCCACCAAGGAATCTTTACAGCTATCGCAACACATCTCAAGGACCTTTTTATCCACGTGCTTCCGCAATCTCGCGCTTGGGACGATTACTTCGGGTTGCTCGCTGACCTAGCTAACTTTGGAATGCACGAAACTTATGTGCTTCTAAATTATGGGTTCTTGCAGTATTGTTTGGAAATCCTTGCTTTCGATCACCCTACAGTTGCCAGACTTCGCAACGAACATGCGCATCTGGCACACTATAATCGCCTGGTTGAGAAAGGGCGCAAATTCTCCCTCGTCAAACTTACTGATCTTATGGCCAACTTACTGTCTAAAATCGATGTCCGCGGCACGCCAGTGCGCAATATCTATGATCGGCCAATGCTTCCGACTGGAATAAGATTGACCGTGCTAGAGGATAGATATCTGACGTTGAGCAAAGATTCCTCAGGCTCAAAGAGCCTCACCTTCCTTCAAAAGATACTGGATGCAGGACCGCCCCCCTTGCCAGCTACAAAGAGGATTGTACAATACATGGTGCTCGCAGAGCCGCAAGTGCGAGCGTTGTCGGCCATCCAGCAGACAATTCTCAACGGCGTCAATGTTGAGCCAGCAAACATGGCTGCTCCCTACCTTCAGGCTGCACTCGCTTTCTGCGAAAGCACCCCAACTGAGGAGAGTGCGGAAGAGGTAATTAAACATATTGCTAGGGAGGTCGACACCATAGGGACCAGTGGTGGGCGAGAACATCTTGATTTTTTTACTAGAGCACGCAGATTACGAAGTCTTCGCCCTACAGTATCTGAAGGCTTTTTCACTCAGTGCGTTCTGAAAACTGTGCCCCAGTGGGCACCCGCTCTACTCATGTATTGGGATGAAACTATTCGCGACGCCACAGTGGATATACTCAAACAACTCGTATTCGGCCACGATGTGACGACAATGGATGACGAAGAATATGCGGAGATGATGACTGACGCTGGGAAAAGACTCCAAGTGGCATGTTTGACGCGCTGCAATAGCCAAATCCGGGAGGGAAAAGCAATCGATGCAAAGTGCATCCAGCAAGTCACTGCTGTCATCAAACACTGCTTGGACACTTACTGTTCGGAAGATGACCGGGATGAAATAACTCGAGCCGAGAGTAGGTTTCAGCCTTATTGATATATCTTCCCTAATTGCTGATTCCGTCTTAGATACTTTAGGCGGTCTCGAGGCCCTGACGGTTTCAGACCCTGATGATGCGGTGTCCGGTGCGTTTTTACCCCCTTGTCCATTATCTGGCTAATATCGTGCTAGATACATGGGCCAATAACTCGGATGAGATGGTCTCTGATTCGGATTCTGATTATAATCTCGTGACCTCTCCGTGAGTGCTACCGCTTATAGTAAGCATACGAGTATTGGGTATCGATGATTCACGATGGAAATGAATGGGTATGGTTAATCTGGCGCTGGGAAAAGAGCGGACGGCAATCACGAGTGCATGAAAAGAGGGGAGGAAAGCGGCATTGACTGGCGCATGGAAACGATAGACTTCAATGATGGTTTATTACTCGAACTGTTTCTCACGAAAAGAAAAATCAGGCGCGCAATGCAAGATGAGCTGGCCAGCTCTGGGTGTGTCTGAAGTCCTCGCGGACGGCGTTTCCTTTCGAACCTTGCGAGTTGCGAGGTTATTGGGTTATTTGTGCGCTTTTATTGTTTTCGCATGACATGGAGTATCAATCAAAGGGCCCATGAGACTCTTCCTTAGTTTCAATAGAGATTATTCAATGCATGTCATTACTCTTGCTGGCGAAGGCCGATGCCAAAGTCCCTTAGTGAGACCATAGAGTTGCTCTTGGTATTGTCCAAAGCCTTGTCTTTCGGCAGATAGCTGACCATTTCTAGCCTGCATGTAGCATTACTCTGACCAAAATGTCACATAATTAGAACCGCTGATGGGATAATGTCTCATCGGAATGGGTAGCAGTACCGACTCTTCGTACTGGAAAATGGCAATTAGTAAGGTGTTGGACGATCCTTGAGTTACGCACAGTGGGAGCAATGTCCTGAAAGACGTACCTTCTCACTTACCTTACTACTTGCCCGTTATCTCCTTGTCAATGACCACATCTACTGGAACTCTAGGATGTCGAATTGCTTCTTGAGTATCTCACGTGGAAACGAAAGATATTTGTGGAAAGGAACCCACACGTGGTGCTTCCTATAGAGATGTACGTTCAGTAAGCGAGTACGAGGGATCAATATCCTAGACTTTGAGCGATACAGATTTGTAGATAATATATAGCGAGTATTGTCACATAGAGTTCAGCGTAACATGATGCCTAGATAACTATCATAGAGCATCCTCAAACTCCATATCCTCATCCTCATCAGAGTCCTTATCTTCTTGACCACCAGCTCCAGCTCCTACGCCAGCTAGCCCATTCTCCCGCGTTTCAAATTTAACTTTCTTTGCAAGCGGAATATCCTCATCTTCCATTGCTTGCCCTGACGGCGCAGGTGTTGACGTGTTGGTAGGCGCGCTGCTACCGGATTCGCTTGCCTTTGTCCGTGTACCTCCATTGGGAGGCCGGTCGGCAGACATGGAGCTCGAGGGCGTTCCAATCGCCGACGCAGCTATGCCTACATCTTCGAAATCTTCTTCATCTCCAGATGATTCGTCGGCCTCACAGTCTTCTCTTGCTTCTTGCTCTTGTTCTTTCGCTAGCTGGGCGTAGTAGGCAGCTACTCCATCGTTCAGGACGTCGTAGGTTTTCTTGTCTTCGTCTTCGTCTCGAGAAATGGCACCGCTAACGTTTTGCTCGTTGTCTTTTCTAGCTACAGTAGTCTCACCTGTGACGGTGGAGGTGGTGTGCCACACCGGTAGAATGTTTTGTGCCGCTATGTCTGCTTTTCGCTGGGCTTCGGCTGCTCTCTCTGCGGCTGTTCTTTCGGAACTCGTGGTCACAGAGACATCTAGTGGCGCGGCCGCCACTTGCGTGATTCCTTTGACAGCAGCTGGGGGACCTGTTGCCTGCCCAACAGGCTGAGTCTTCTGACCTGGATTGATAGAATGGTCTCTTGGTATGGGTACAGCATGTGAGAAAGCCGTATCAAAGTCATTGTTGGGGATGTCTTCTGAATCTATCTGTTGCAGCATCTTAAGAAGGCCATCTAGTTGACTCATGAGCTTGCTCTGCTTCTCGTGTCCGGTAGCGGCCCCTTCAGTAAGTTCTTCTCTTTCGAGAAGTCCGCCGCAGCGATGACACTCAAAGCCCATAGGACCTACTTTATCCAAAACTTCAAGTTGGGTCCATTGAGCGTTGCAAGTGGGACATTTGTAGTCCTTTTTCTCCTCGCTGGGCTTGTACATTTCTTTTACCCGCTCAGTCAGGTGGAAGATACGGTACTTGATGGCATCAATGGTCGCATGAAAGTCAATGAAATAGTAGTCCTTGTTAATTGGTCTCTGCTGACCCTCCTTGATCTCCTGGCGAGAGTGGCTACAGTACAGCTCATTAGTCAAGGTTTCAGCGAGCTCCAAAGATAATAATAATCCATACACTGTCAGGAGTCTGTCCTCCTTCAATTTGCCACACAATTTTCGAAGATCCTTCTGTTGCATGCCTAGTAAATGAGCAAGGTCCTCGTTTACCAAACTGCGGAAAACCCTCAGCATAGGCCACACGAGAGTTTTGCGGCGTGATTCTCACTGACGCTGAGTGGACCATTAATGCATCGATTACAAGCACATGCTTCGTCTCGTAAAACGCTCGCACAACTGTGCGTATGAGAGTCTTTGCTAAATCCATAGTAGCTTGAGAACGTCGATTTTGTGAGATTTTATATTACGGCTATGTACTGCAAGACGACCGGTATGTGGCCTTCAAGGCCTCAGCAACCTGACCACGGTGTGGGTATTCATCATCCAGTGGACCCTGATAATACAAGTCGAGAAACCAAAATGACACAGAAGACTTAGCAAGAGCGTACGAAATAAGGAGGGAAAAGCACTGTGCGAGAACAAAGAGAAGAGAGCAAGGTTGGCATCAAACCTTTCAATGTCAGTACGCTAGCGGCTCGTTAGCGTGTGGTTTCAGCCTGCGTCATCACGTCTGTTACCCGGCGCTGGGTCCGAATTTATTAGCCTGCAGTTGAAGACATCGCACAACCAATAATATGTGATTCATGATACAGCTGGCAATACCATGGATGACCAAACCCCTAATACGTCTCGGCCCACTGACTCCCAAAGCATGGGTGCATATACAATTGCTACCAGCAAAATGGAGCAAGGAAACCAGGCGCAAGCCGACGCTGTACAGGAGCGTCAAAGGCCTAGACAGCAAAGACGTGAGAGGGCGAGAGGTAGTTCTAGAGGGCGCGGAGGGCGAGGTGACAGGGGTGGTCGTGATAGGAAGAGAGATCTTGGGCGTGCAGAATGGAGGTATGCAAGAGACGCATTCCCATCAAATCATTTGCAACTAACTAATGAAGCAAAAACAAAGTTGACAGACGCACGCAACAGACGGAAAACCGAGAAGCTGCCAAAAGGCGGAAGTTAGATGGCAAGGAAGAAGAGATCCCAATTTACGCTGTGAAATTTTCGAAGGAAGAGATCGACGCGCAGGAGAAGAAGCCTAAGCGAAAGGTTGCGGTCATGATTGGATACTCCGGTAGCGGATACAAGGGCATGCAATTGTAAGGGACAAATGATGTTGCGAAGGATCTAGATTTCTAATAATCGACAGGAACCACCATGAGAAGACGATTGAGGGGGACCTATTCAGTGCTTTTGTTGCTGCAGGGGCCGTTTCCAAAGCCAACGCAGACGACCCAAAGAAGTCATCATTAGTAAGATGTGCTCGCACCGACAAAGGAGTCCATGCCGCAGGAAATTTGATATCCCTGAAACTCATCGTCGAAGATCCTGACATTGTACCCAAGATTAATGAGAAGCTAAGCCCACAGATCCGAGTATGGGGCATCGAGAGAACCAACGGCAGCTTCAACGCATACAATTTCGTGGACTCCAGGATATATGAGTACCTTATACCGACGCACAGCTTTCTGCCTCCTCACCCTAAGAGCTTTTTAGCCAAGAAAATCGTAGAACTAGCCGAGGAAGCGGATGATCTAGAGGGATATTTGAGTCGTCAAACAGAGGTCGCCAATGTCTGGGCCGAGATGGAAGAAAAATATGTGAAGCCTGTCATTGCAGCGATAGACCCTGTCATACGAGAGCTTGCGCTTAAGACGTTATATGATCACGACTACAACGTGGTCTCTGCCGACTCCATGCCTGTGACCGAGGAACAGAAGCAGGCTACAAGGGAGATCACTCCACAAGGTCAATTCGACTCCGCAATTGCCGCAATCAAGATCGAAGCTGGTCACGAGGAAGCGCCGTTGTTTGCCAAAATGTCACAGATGGGAGGCACCACCAAAGACGACCCAGACGCGAAGCCGTTGCTCGAAGTGGCAGCCATTGAACACTCCAAAGTCCTCACGCCCCTTGAGATCGCCGTCCGTCTTCTCAAAAAAGCCCACATAAATGCCAAAAGAGCCTACCGCATCCACCCTGCCCGCCTAGCCCGAGTCCAATCCGTCCTCTCTCGATTTGTCGGCACCCACAAATTTCACAATTACACCGTCGATAAATCCGCCAAAGACGCTTCAGCCACCCGAATAATAAAGTCATTTAAAGTTAACTCGACACCCATAATAATAAACGATACAGAATGGCTCTCTCTAAAAGTTCACGGCCAGTCTTTCATGATGCATCAAATTCGCAAAATGGTATCCATGGTCGCACTCATCGTCCGCTGCGGCTGCCACGACGGCCGCATGCAAGATTCCTTCATGGCTGATCGTATCAGTATTCCGAAAGCACCTTCTCTAGGCCTCCTTCTCGAACGTCCCGTCTTCGACGCTTATAATGAGCGATTGGAACAATTCGGACATAAGAAGATTGATTTCGGACGATATGAGAAGGAAATGGACGAGTTTAAGCAAAGAGAGATTTATAAGAGGATATTTAGGGAAGAGGAAAAGGAAAATCTATATCATGCGTTCTTTTCAGCGCTAGACAATACGAAAAGTGCACAGTTGTTATATTTGAGCAGCGTGGGGTTGGAGGCTACGAAGAGGAGGATCGAGAACGGGGATGGCGGGGAAAAGAAGGAGGAAGGGATTGAGAATGTGGATTCGGAGGATGACAGGAAGGGCGATGATGAGGAGGGCTGAGGGTGAGACTGGGGAGCTGGGGTTTTATATTGCAAGAGTGATCATAAATGTCCTCTAGGGACAGTGCATCGATGCTCTACATACGTAGGCTAAGGGTATTCAAAATATATTACAATGTATATACGCTCGTCGGAGCTCGCTTCAAAGGGCCTATATCAAAGCCTGACCCTTGAACATTCCCTCCTTTACTTCTCGGACGACATCCCTCCTATCGTTCTTCCCAACAAGAACGTAGCCTCTTCCTCGCCTTCCCATCCTGCCCGTCCGACCCAGCCGATGTATGAAGTCAATAGTAGAATGAGGCACATCATAGAGAATTACGTGTCGTACAGCCAACGTGTCAATACCCCTCGAGCCAAGGTCTGTACTTACAAGAACTTTGGTGTTGGGTAGATGTCTCTTTGGTCGCTCCGGAGGTGCATCAGATATGGTTGTGTGGAGAGGCTTGTAATTTGGTCCGCTAGGTGGGACAACAATCTCCTCGGAAATCACCTCCACGCTTTCTTTCTTCGCTGTGGTAAATGCGCTTAGAGTCTCAGACTGCCGCTGCTCAGGTGTATCTCTGTTCAGGGGGGCGGCGTCAATGCCTTTCGAAGTCAGGTAGTTGGCAAGTTCCTGTGTCGTCTCCCGCTCGTTAACGAAGACTAGTATGCGTTGAACATCGGTATTTCCTCCATCCCCGGTGCGATTCTCAGCTGCCGCTTTGCCAATCGACCAGATGGTGTCCGCGCAGGCAAGGGTCTTGTTGCCGCGATATGGTTCTTTCTCCACGTCCACGACGCCAAGCTGCACTCGTCGAGGGATCGCGTGGAGGTTGGGTGTGACTAAGCGCCTGATATCTGGGAAGCGCTGGCGTAGATAGGAGTCAAGACTTCGCGGTATTGTCGCGGAACAGAGGATGAGTTTCTTTAAAGAGGGTGTGGCTTTATCGAGTATAGTGGTGGTGGAAGGAGCGAAGGATCGGTCGAGCAGGGAGTCAGCCTCATCTATCACGAGGTGTGTAACGCGACTCAGAATATTTGGGTCTGATTCTGAGATACTGGCTAGTAGATGGGGCGTGGAAATGAGGACGTCGATGCCAGTAGGTGCGAAGAGGCGGTTGCGAATAACCTTGCCGGTATAGGCTGACGATATCATGGCAGAGCGAAATCTGACCGTATGAGATAGGGTTTTTGTGAGTCTACCGACTTGTGTTACAAGTTCGGAGGTAGGCAAAAGAATGACAGCTCGTGGACGGCCAGTGGTGGGATGGGGAGCATCGGACAAGACCGGTGCTTCGAGGGCATGGAAGTTGGTACTTTTCCTTTCTTCCTCCTCTTCGGCTTTCTTCTTTGCCTCTAGCTCTGCATCTATTGCTTCTGCTCGCTTGATAGCATCCAGCACAGGCAACAAGTAAGCAAGCGTCTTCCCTGAGCCTGTCTCCGCTGCAAGTAGGAATTGCTCCCTGTCCTTTTTCTCAGCCATTGATGACCGCCTCCGCGCACCTCTGGACTCATTGCCCAGTAATACCGGTATCGCCAGACGCTGTACTGGTGTAGGCGCTACGTCTTGCAGACCCGCCAATGCTTCGCTGTACACGGATTCTTTCATTATCGGAAGTAGAGGGAAGTCGTCGAAGCTATTTGTATCACTGATCTTTCCTTTGGTTGAGTTCCGCTCGCCATAGGATACGAGAGCTAGTGCTCTGTGCATTTTGAGCGCATGGAATGTCTCTCTTTCTTTCTGTGGGCGAGCCTTTTTTCTCGAAGACCTCCACACCTCAGCCTGGGAGCGATTGCGAGGTTCTTGGCGCACATCAGCATATTTCAAATTCATGCCGCCAAAAGGACCGTTGGTTCGCCTTCCAAGCGGCCGGCCGCTTGGAGTCGTCCTTGTAGGAGGGCGAGAAACATTCGGGGAAAGCGTCATTCTCGATGGACGGCGAGGGCGCTCTGTTTGCATGAAGCGTAGAGGTTGCCATGATTGGAAAGGGGGCTTTCGTAGTGTGGATGACAGCGCTTTATGTTGGCAGAACGGACACAATGTCTGTAGGGAGCGAGACATTCAAAGCATCGTCTAAACGTACAGCGTTGATGATGCTGCTTTTGAAACTTTCCCAGGGCTTGATGATCCCTGCAAGTGTCGCCTGTCGCCCTGGCAACACTAGCGGCCGCTTCGCGGTCGCCTTGGGCCTTGTATCTTGTATCGACACAGCACCAATTGATTGATTGTTTCTATTTGACCACCAGCGCTGCGATTTCTCTTCATTTTGAACATGCAATAACGGTGTTTAGTTGCTGGTGAAATCATCCATTACTTCAGCATTATACTCTATTGGAGATCACGCCTCAGTGATTGCGGAGTGCGTCTCGCATTTCTAAACAAACACATTCCTCGCTTTGCCTCGTTTGGGGGTCCAACGATCAGCAGCGATTGGGCCGAAAGCCCTTGATGATATTGCTGGAGCACTGATAGTCCTATGATAGACGCCATGTCGCAATCTGTATGTCGCAGCGCTCTTGAGCAGCACGCGCCCGTGCGCTGGCTACGGCGACAACAACGCTAAACTGTGCCTCCAGATTCAACCTCTACGCATTTCTAAGAATACACCCACATCCTCACCGTCTAAAGCACATGCACGGTCTTCAGCAGGACCTCTTACCGAGCTTGGGCCTATGGAGCGGAGGCGCAATTCCCCCAGTTACAATCAAGCCACGAGGGTGAGAAGACTAAAGGCAAAATCTCAGGATGTAACGAGCTAATATGACGGTAGAAAAGCATGTTTACTGGCGATTCCTCGCCGTTCGACACCTCTCCCTTCAATTCAAACTCCCCACGACTGTACTGGCAGAGCAAAGATCCGGCTTCTCCGTCCAGATTCAATGCCGAGAATAGAAACCCTTTAGCTGAGCGAAGCACATCTCCATCTCCAACGAGGCGGTCTTCAATCGAGAACCTGAAGCGTGTATCCCGTGTAAAGAACAGTAATATGTTTGCGCGCGAACATAAGCAAGAATACGACCCTGCTTCGAGTCCTTTGATCGAGCGACCTCTAGCGACAGGTAGACCACTTAGTACTCAAGTCCAGGGTAATGCGTATGGCGGCAGAGGTTTGGACGGCTTTCGTAAGGAGAACAATGCAGCGGAGAAAAAGACGCCCAACGCCAGCCCTCTGAGGTCTCCCCTAAAGATGGACAATGTGCCTGAATTGTCAAGCTCTACAAACAAAGGTCTGGGTTCTCCAACTAAGTCATCGCTTTCTAGTAAAAGCAGATATGCACAAGCACACCAGCCCTTCGATCCTGAAAACGGTATCTGGTCAGACGAAGAAGATTCCTACACGGAGAAGCAGCTACCTCCGGGGAGGTCACTACACCGTCATGCGAAGAGCGTCACATTTGATGCGGCACCTCCGCAGGTCAATGAATATGAGATGACGACGCCAGATCCTTCCTCAGTAGCTTCAGGGTCGCGGGAGGGTAGCTATGATTCTGTGGACAATGAAGAAGACGAAAGTTTTGATCGAGGTTCATCAATGGATCGAGACGATAGCTTCGACGCGTCCCTTGAAGACACCGAGAAGACGCCGGTAGTCTTGCCTGAAGACTGGCGGTTCATGAGCCCCGCAATTGCCAATGACGACCTAGCTGCTCATGTCGAGAATCCTTTTGATGGAGAGCAGAGCAGTCCAGCTCCTACAGCAGAAGCCTCATCAGCTGCTGACGCACGACCTTCGCCCACAAGGACAGACTCCGTAAACTCGAACGGCGAACGTCGGCCATTACCACCACTTCCTGCTCTAGGCAAGCCTCTGTTTCCAAGGGCTCGATCAGACTCTGAAAATAGCCTCACCGCCACCGCTGAGCGAGTCAACCATACCCAGCGTACGGGCCCATCCCCTCCACGCCCAGCATCTATCTCAAAGTCGGAGATTCAAGGGATGGGTGGTTGCTCCATGCCAATCGAAGAACGTCTGCGCCTGATGATGCTTCAAGATGAAGAGAAACCACAGACTGCTGCTCAGGAACAGCAGGAGCAGCGGGAACGACGACTTAGACGTGGTTCGCCTCTCCGAAGCACAGAGTTAGAAACGCACGGACAAGGTGTAACGGTTCAAGAGGAAGAGGTTGAAAACGATGACGTCGCTGACTTAGGTGATTATAAGCTCCCTCCAAAAATCTCACGAGAGTCCATTCTACGCAAAGTCAAGAGTCGTAACTTTCGTGAATCTGAAAATGACTACTCATCTCTTGAGTTGGGCCCAAATACGGGTGGCGATGAATACGCCAATCTAGACCCAGACGTCCCAATTCCGTCCCTAGAGGCCGAGGACGGTGAGAAGGAGGTCACAATCAAGCAAGAGGATGACGACGACAGCGAAGTTGATGTATATTCCATACCAGACCTCTACAGTCAGAATCTGCAAGCAGAGTCTTACATGAATGCCATCGAAAAACTCGAAGCGTTCAAAGATGTCAAAGATTCGACTAACGACGACGACGATGAGAGTCATTACTCAGTAGATTCAAAAGAAGACGGTCAACAAGACAACAACTCCAATAGTGCCCCTGATGAAGATGGTCCTCCCACGCCCCGGGCTGTCACATCATATATTTCAGATCACACTTTGGAGCGAAAGAGCAGCCGTCGTATGTCTCTGCCACAATTTGCGGCTCTTCTTGGGGATTCCGACTTTGGTTTTGGCATGGAGTCCTTCATGACCCCCTCGCCCCCACAGGACCAGGAGCCAATAAAGTCCGCGATTACTCCATCGCCGCATACCGCTGAAGACTCAGTCCACGCAAATCAGTCTATCAACCGCCCCGCGACACCAGAAGCACAACTGTTGCCGCCAACGTTTTCAGGGGAGTGGAATGACTCTCAGGCTGAGCCTGGAACACCCGACTCGGTAATTCGCCATCCTGTTGCAGAATCGCCCGTGGCTCAGGCTCCAGAGATACCAGAACCAGTCGCCACTATCAGAGCCCCAAGTGGCAATCTCAAGACTCGGCCTTCCATCTCACCATCAGATATCCAGGCAATGGCTGAGGTACGGCGACAGGTAAGCAACGGTAGTGAGGTCCCAGCAGTCCCGAAAATACCAGAAAGACACCTCAGCCGACCCTCCGTTGTTACCGAATCAGACGAGGTTCAAACCGACTCAGCTAGTGAGGCAGAGTCATTGGAAAACCCTGAAGGGAAGGGTACGTCAAAGCAAGCCAAGCGCAAGAGCAGCTTGCTACCCCTAGAGGTTCCTGTGGAGGAGAATGAAGGACTTGGAATTGAGAGTGAATTCGACCGTGTTATCGAGGCTCAAAAGGTGAGGTTCAATTCTACCCCGTACGAGTTCGATCCCCTTACTCCCGGGATTTGCCAAGCATATAGCTGGTCAAGGATTCGCATACATTGATGAGGGTCATGCTAACAATTTCTTCCGCTTACAGAAGGGCTATCTTATGCGACAGAATACTAAAGTCATCATAGCCAGCAGTGCTTCGCACGAGTCTGCTGAATCCACGACAGAGTCAAAGGACAATGAAGAGCTGGGTGCTCGAGGCACTCGCTCTGCAGGAAACTCACCTAGAAAAGCCAGCCAATCGCATCCCTGGACAGCAGAGCCATGGAACGGCAAGATTAGGCGTAAGAGCATTCGAAAATCCGGAGGCATCCCCTCAAAAGCGCCTTCTAATGGACCTGCTCCACCTCTACCTGGCCAACAGAGCAACGTAGCAAGTAGCCTCGACAGTGTTACTGAAGATGAGGCTATGCAAAATGTAGATGAGATTGGTGAGGACGGAGAAAGAGGTAGACTATTTGTCAAGGTTGTCAGAGTTAAAGATTTGGATCTTCCACTGCCTAAAGGTGGGCACTTCCCATCTTCTCGAGCTTCACGTAGCTACTGACCAACACCTAGGAGAGCGCTCATATTTTGCATTGACTCTTGACAATGGCCTGCATTGCGTTACCACAGCATGGCTTGAGCTTGGCAAGACCGCGCCAATTGGGCAGGAATTCGAGCTTGTCGTGCTCAATGACTTGGAATTTCAACTCACTCTGCAAACAAGATTGGAAGAACCGAAACCTAAGCCGGTCATTGAATCTCCCGTGAAGACTGCCAAACCGATCAAACAATCAACATTCAGCAGAGTCTTCGCTTCTCCTCGAAAGCGCAAGGAATTGGAGCAGAAGCAGCAAGAGGAGGCTCAAAACGCCGAACGACAGAGACAACAAGCAGCTCAAGCCAGTCGACGACCGGTTCAGCCTACAGCTTGGGATCTTCTCCACGGGCTTGTTGCCAAGGATGGTAGTTTTGCACGCTCCTACGTTTGTCTTCAAGACCACGAGACTGCCGCGTACGGTAGACCATATATTGTGGATGTCCCATGCTTTAACGAGTGGGCAACTGAAGAGGCGAATGGTAACAGTGTTAAGAGCAAACGCAATGCCGTGAATGGAAGCGTTCAGCGTAAGGCACCATATAAAGTTGGTAAACTTGAGCTACAGCTTTTCTTTGTGCCCAAGCCCAAGAACGCTAAAGACGAGGACATGCCAAAGAGCATGAATGCCTGCATCCGTGAGCTTAAGGAAGCCGAGAGCGTTACGCCTAAGAAGTGGGAAGGTCATCTAAGCCAACAAGGCGGTGATTGCCCAGTAAGTTAATCTGAGGCTCTTGAATGGTAGCCGCAATGCTAACGTCAACAGTATTGGCGACGTCGTTTCTTCACTCTCGACGGGTCCAAGTTTACTGCTTACCATGAAGTTACCCGGCAACCTAGAGCGACCATCAACCTTGCAAAAGCCAGCAAACTGATAGATGACAAGTCTTCGCTGATGAAAACGGACGCTTCGCCAAAGAAAGGCAATCGGAGAAAGTCTGCTTTCGCTGAGGAAGAAGAGGGTTACATGTTCGTCGAGGAAGGCTTCCGCATACGCTTCGCCAACGGCGAGACTATTGACTTCTACGCTGACAGCGCTGATGAAAAGGACGGGTGGATGAAGGTTCTCTCGGAGGTTGTGGGCAAGGACACCAGCAAGCCAAAGACGTGGACTGACATTGTCATGGCCAAACGGGCAGCAGAAGCTGCTAGAGCGGCGAAGGCGCAGCAAGCACTGCTCAAAGTAGCGAATGCGCAGCAAGCACAGGCCAAAGCTGGCTATGGCTCTGCCAAACAAGCCCCCATGCGATCAGCGCCACCTACACCAGCCAAGAACTTCGCCTACCCGTCACAGGCACCACCTACCCCCGAGAAGAATCCGAGACGTTCAGATGCTGGTCACCGACGCTCGGATATCGCCCAACGAAGGGATCCAGCAAAGACTCGGTCAATGATCTTCTAATCGTGAACGAAGCTGGGGAATGGTATCCATACCGAATCTTCACTGTACAACATTATCACGTCCTACTCCTTATCCAACGTGTCAATGGCTTTCAACGCAGACAATGACATCGGAGTAATGCGGTCACCTACTTACTAACAAGTCTGCCAGCAGCCGAATTTGCGTTTCCCTGTTCCTATTTATTACACGCGCATCATTTCAACGTGTTTTGTTAGCATTGCGGCTCCGTCATTATCCATTGTACATAGCAAAAGGACGCTGGCGTTGGGAGCCGTACGTACTTGTATTAATTAAGAAAGGCAGAGTAGACATAGTCTGATAGTTCAGTCTTAACGAATTCTGTTATCCAAAACCCTCCCTCACCTTGCCCCCTCAACCTCGCATAACCTCTAACCACCCTACCACTACCACCATCAAACCCTTCCTATCCTCTCCTTTCCCAGCCCCAAGAAATCCTCCAACCCCATCCCTCACAAGCCCTATCCCTTACCCTACCGTTGCTTCGAACCCCCTCGAGCCCACAAAATAGCTAATCAGAATATCCATCTACTAGAGAATTATGTATAATATCTTACATGATTTCAAAACCCTCGTGATCAGGATATGTAAGAGAAGAGATTGCAGCATATGTACATCATTGAAATCGTGTATCGGGGTGGGGGGGCGGAGGGGAAGCGGGAGCGGGTTTGGTTAGGGCATTGTGAGGAAATGATGTGTTCAAGCTAGGTGGTTGGTAGTTGGGGTTTTGGAAGATGCTGGAGGAGTTGTTGGAGAGGATGGCATCCATAGTAAGTCATGATTCTAAAACCCGAGAGAAAGACACTGTAAATCAGATCAATGAACAGCCAGAGTTTCGTCTGCTGTATAGTAACTATAGTATCTCATGATTCTAAACTCAAGCAATCGTCATCGTCATCAAGATATTTACCACATAAATAATTTCATACGTACAGCATGATCATCATCATATTCCCATATCGCTTTTTATCGTACCGTTACCGCATGAAGTCGTTAATGTCATCATCAAGGTGGTCGTTAGTCTCGTTCTCATCGTCTCAGAAGATTGTTGAGGATGCTGATGCATCATTTCGAAATTTCCTGAATCTCATCTCTCCACAAACTTTTCCAACTACTGGTCAGGGAGCCTCCACAGCCTCACTATGGCAACTCATATGTTTCTCCACCATGATTCGCCCCGGAGCCAAACCCTCCAGTCCTCCCATCAGGAAATTCGGACCCATGCTCGCACTGTTCGAACGTTGCAGCCCTTCGACCGTGGTGGACAGGATTGCGTCGTCGCGGTGCTTCGTTAGGCGTGAGAGATCGCTATCGTGGGAGATGTGGCGGCGGAGAGGCATTTTGCTGGGGGTTGGTGAGTGGAAGGGTGGGGTTTGATTTGGGGCGTTGGAGAGGAAGGGGAGGAGGGGGAGGAGGGTGGGGAGATTGGTGGTTAAGAGGGCGAGGGCTGATTCGATGTAGGTCCAGGTGAAGTTTGGGCCGGGTTGGGTGCATGTAATGTTGGAGGTTGAGCTGGCGCCAATGGAGAGAGTCATGCGAATTATGCTGATGGCGCAGACGCTGTTGTCGGCAGGTTAGCGGATTCAATTTGAGAGAAGTAGGGATTGTGCGTACAGAGTTCCCAGAGCGAAGATACAGCACACTGCTAATTTCTGGCGTAGAGGAAGTTGTAGCTTTGGTAGCATGGATTGGGGGAGAGCAAGGAGGGAAATGTTGATGATGGTGTTACTGATGGTGGCAGCGAGGAGCATTGGGTGGGAGTTATAGCAGTGGGAAGATTGAGCGTAAGGTGGGGCCCAGATCAGGTGGACAGGGTGGCATTGGAATAGTGTGGCGAGACAGAAGGATATGCCCCATGCTATGGTAATGCCTATGAGGTTTGATGTAACAGTTCGGAATATGCGGTTGTGGTTGGAGAAAATTCGTCGATAGAAGAGAAGGATGGAGAGTCTGGTGAAGGTTAAGGCGAGGGTAGATTGTAGCTGGAGCGCCCATCTGGTCTATAATATCTTAGTCGAGTGATCTGGAGGTTGGGATTAGTACCTATCCTGTGGAGGCGAACCTGGAGGAAAACAGTGGTAGAATGGTCTGATCCTGCCCCGCTTTGTTCATTCATTGACACCTCGCCCTCAAGGTCGCCCTGAAGAGCAGCAATGATATTGGTGATTCCCATACCACCAACAAAAGCCTGAAAAGCTGTCAATGTCCAATGTGATAGAAGCGAATGTGGCCGTTCTTTTTACCAACGCAGGTAGAATCAAGGAGTCATCGGCACCGAAGCGAGCTCGCTTCAATGTTTTGCCGTAAAAACGCAGAGAAACCGAGACAGCTGCCAAGGCTGAGAAGACGCATGAGATGATGATAATATTGACATTCCAAGATAGCCCCATCTTAAAATAAAGAAATTGAGTAGCTTCTGGAACAACTTGACAAGCTACCAAACAAGATAGTCTTGCGCAAAGTTCATTATATTGAGAGAAAGCAGCATACACCGCACATTGTTGAGGTTACATTTAGTGAAGCCTCGTACTACTTCGGTTTAATAATCAATGATGTCAGGAAGGCTTGACGATTGGAAGCTGGCCATAGTAGAGTCGATGGCAAACGCGGGGATGAGTTCCTCAGTCCAATAGACTCAGTGAGGGTCATGCTGGTTATCATTGTTCGCACGTTTTGTACGCACGTTACCGTGAGGTGGTCAGCTTACTATCGTACAAGGTCGCTTACGAGTTTCACTTGGCAGCTGAGAAGCACCTAAAGCCTCCCTTCATTCCCAGCCCGGCTACCATATGGAATGTTGAATCCGTATCAGATTGACGGATCTTTTCGATCCTGACCCACCCCACACACACGGTATCTGTGATGTTGGTCGTGCTTTAGCGCGAGGATGGCCAAGTCAGGACGCTGGTTGGAGCGAATATTACTTGAACCGACCAAAGCATGCAATTGGATGACGGTGCCTCGGGAGCTGCAAGGGCCAGAAACAGAACGAACGACCCTGATTGAGGATGGTGTCTTACATTGATCTGATAACGAAACAATAGTGGTACTCAGACTTAAAACAACTTACTATGTATGCTTCGCTTTAGAATTTCGTAGGTGCGATTGAAGTGCGCGGCACGGCGGACGTTGGTGTCTCACCAAACCCCATTGTCGGTGGTGGCGCGCGAGGGGTGGAAAGTACGAGACGCGAAAGAGTAAAAAAACAAATGGAATCAATGGCTAGAGTCGATGATCAGTGGATAGATCCTGCCTAAGGTAGCTGCGTTTGTTTGCTGAACGCACGGCTTGGCTCGCTGGCATGCATGTTCCAGGTAATAAAAGCCAATGCAAAAGCAAAAGCAAAAGCAACTTCAGTGGAGACTTCTGGGTGTTGGATGAGAAGGCCTTGGGATGGGGGCTGGCGCAATTGACCGGGGCCGTTCTAGAGTACCTATAAGCTATCCGAGTTCCCCCTTAAGTTCTATGCTGACGGGACTAGCCTCTGGGCATGATACTATCCTGGAAATCGTGCGCTTCTCACACCTTCCTGCTAAACTGTGTTGGATCTAGAATTCCCTAGGCACCTTGCAATTCTTGTCATTAGGCCCCCTGTACTTTTACCTCTGTACGAATATGGCTGCTCTTTTCCGTTTTCCGATTTCTCTTCTCTTCATGGTCTGTCGTCCTCTGTCCAACATCCAACCTCCCGGCTCTGCGCCAACTCCCCATCGGTGTCTCTCATCCCACCTTCTGTAGGCACCATGAACCCATCCAAACCCATCTACAGGTACCTCCTCGCGGGAGCATTGCTGGCGGTAGCCATATTCTTCATCCACCGATCCGGCACAACACCAGCTGATGTACTCGACGTAATCCACCGGGGAGACTTAAAAACCACGTCCCCTACTACCCCAGATCTCCTTCCCCTTGAAGAAGCAAAACACTACTGCAAAACACGGCGATGGGAACCCTACCCAGACCGGGACAGGAAACGAAAAGTCTACGATCTATTCATGATTAATACTGAATTGGAGTGGATGGAAGTCCGTATTGGCGAACTCGCATCCGAAGTCGACTACTTCGTCGTCCTCGAATCCGAGGTCGACTTCAAAGACCGGCCCAAACCTCTCTATGTACAAGAGAACTGGCAGCGCTTTGCAAAATGGCACCACCAGATCATACACCACGTCCTGAACACAACCGGCAATCCCATGGGAGATAAACAAGACGCCTGGGGCCGCGAGCACTTCTCCCGTGACGCGATGTTGACTCAGGTGTTCCCGACTCTCTCAGGCCCTCAACAACCACACATGGGTGACGTGATCCTCGTCTCCGATGTTGACGAAATTCCTCGACCTGAGATAATAAAAAGCCTACGCAATTGTCAATTCCCTCAGCGCCTACGCTTGCGGACTACCTACTACCGCTACAGCTTCCAGTGGCTCCTACGCGAAGAAGAATGGATTCATCCTCAAGCCACATACTGGAAGGGCAACGACACCGTCCACCCTGAAGCCCTGCGCATGGGGAAGCACGATGGCGAGGTCTTTCACGCTGGTTGGCACTGCAGTTCTTGTCTCTCTAGCTTCAAAGAGATGGAGAAGAAGATTGATTCTTTCTCACACAACGAGCTCAACAAGCCTGAATTTAAGAATCCCAAAAACATGCTAAAAAGAGTCAGGGAGGGAATCGATCCCTATGATCGTAAAGGCAAAACATACGATCGCGTCGATAACAATCGTGATGTTCCCCAGTACATCGTTAAGCATCCCAAGGAATTTGCCTATCTGCTCGATCGGGACCCTCCAAGTGCAAATTTCAAGGACTATGATCCGAAAGATTTTGTATAGCGGAACGCAAGCGACGAATTCTTCTTCATACCATCTACATTTACATTCACCAGGTCGTCTTCGAAAACATAAAGTACTGCGGTACACTCTCACCAAAACGAAGGCACAGATCTGGACAAGTCTATATTACGATAAGCATTCCAAGCGCACATACAAGAGGTCTGAATCCTTATTCCCACTGTCGAATCACAAAAAGGGAAATGGTGCCTTGGCAGAAGCGGAGCCAGACAGACTTTTAGACTCTAGGCTTTCCGAACCCTACCTACCTAGGTAGAAGTACTTCTTTTACTTGAGGAAGCTGGGATAAGGGTGTTTGGGTACGGAGTTTCGCATTTTGGAAGCTGCCATCTAGAAAGCTCGTCTCGGACCAGGCGCTGGGAATTGCTACTTGCTACATTCGAAAATTGCTTTGTTCTGTTTCCAGCAGAATTCTCACTTCTCAAGCTTATCCGATCATCATATCCGGTACAAACCTCAAGCCCGACGGGAGGATAGAAGGGCAGCAGATCCTGGACGCAACTTTATGACGTCTGAAACGTTACGCCTTACGTATATGCTTTTTTTCTTTGCACCAGCGACGGCGTTGTTGGAGCGACTTTTCCACAGCAAATGATGCGTTTAGCGCTATACCCAAACAATTAGACTATATAAATCCGAATCTGGATACAGGGTATGAGTAAAGATATCATAGGCCCAAATTAATAATTTACGACGTTCATATACAATTGACCAGCATCCTCCTACTGCATTCTGTTGCAGTCGTACACTCGTCTTCGCATTTTTACACACTCTACTCCTTCATACAAAAGAGGATCATACTGTTTCCTCATTATCACTTCTCCTAATCATCTTTCTCCCTCTCCCCTCACAAATCCAATTCCGCAGTTCCCTCAGCTCTCTCTCTCAACCCTTCCACCTCCTCCCACCCCTACCCAACCGCCTCTAAACCAAAGCCTGCACTATCCTCCCACCATATCACTCAACCTCGAATTCGAAGGGATAAAAAGAATAAGAATAAGTGGATGGGTTCTATACCTAGATAAAAAAGAACTTTACATCAAAACGGACAACATAAACCCGAACACTTGGACACCTATCTATCTTCGGGATGAGGGGTATTGCTTACTGATCTTAGAAAAGGAGGGGGGAAAGGGATAAGAGAATGCTGTATGGAGAGGGCGAGGATATGATAAGGAAGATAAGGGACTTGTGAAAGGGAGAGGAGGGGTCTGTGAGGAGGACGCGGTTGTGAACAGGTTTCCGTTATAAGGGGATGGAGGGAGGGAGATGCGATGGGATGCTATATAGTATCAGATGTCTATGCATACCTAGATCTATCGCTTGACACATAACATGTAGGTGTCTTCTACTCCATACAAAATCGCTCTTTGAATACTCTATTCCGTTTCGTTCAGCACGCCACCCATCACCGCCTCCCTGGCCTCTTCGGTCTCGAAAATGCTTGCTTTGTCTCTTGTTTTGGTCGGAATTCCTCTTCTAGGATTTCGGGGGTTAGTTCGGAGGGGTGGGATACTTCGATCTGCGGGGGAGGAGCGTTAGTTTTGATGATGGCTAAGGGGGAAATAGGAGGGAGGAGGGACAGAGAAATACTGACTTTCTTCGCAACGTTTATCCCGAATTCACCTCCAACGCCACTCACGAAGCCCTGCTTCGTGGATGCATAGACCATACGTTCTTTTATCTTCGAGCCGGATGGACAGGTGTAGATGAAAACGATGGGGGATTCCGAGGAGCCGGAGAGGTTGTGGGTGTATTTGAAGAAGGTGTAGCGGGGCTCGGTTTCTGAAATTGCTAAGGAGAGAGAGGAGGCGGAGGCAGAGGATGTAGAAGCTAGTTCGATTGTTTCGGTTTGCACATTAATGCGCTGTGTTTTGCGTGTCAGTGTAGGCTTTTTGAGCTGGATAGCTTGGCGTACCAATTGGAGCAAATTCTCTTCTGCATCGTTGAACGCCTCAAGCGCAGACCTAGCATCCGAGCTCAGATTCAAGCTGAAATGTGCTCCTGTCTCCAACTTCCTCCCTGCGGTACCGCCTTGTGCCTCTGCTTCAGCTTCCTTGATGCCTTGCAGTGTTTGCTCTTCCTCCGTCAGTGGGGCTTTCACTTCTCCAGAAGCTTCGTGCTTCGCCCACCCCTCCTTGGTTAATTCACTGAGTTCTGTTACAAACAAACTCTCGCGAAAACGCTCAGTTCCTAGGTCTCTTGTTAACGTCAGCCGGGTGGATGCGAAAAGCATTTTCTGGCGAACGGGCGCCGAGTCGGGGACGTATGTAACCGCGACGAAGCCATCTGGGGCATTTTGGTACCGGCGGAGGATGATATAAGCAGCTTGATTGGTGGTCAGGTGTGATTTCAATGAGGGTAGGTCGGCGAAGAAGTCAGTGGTGGAGGCGGGAAGGATGTGGGAGGGCGTGAGGGTTTCGCTGGAGATGGTGGCTATGATGCCCCGCTGGGAGGGGGAGGAGACTAGGTCATTGAAGGCGGAGTGGAGCTCTTGGGAGACTGTTATGCCAGACTGCATTATGGTGATTTACGGAGGACTTATTGAAGAGCGGCTGCATTGTTGATGGCCCGCCTGTCAAACGCAAGCTTTATGCAAGGCACCAATCACTTGCAGGTATCAAACAGCCGAGGCATACAAACGACGCTAGGCCCCACATGTTGCCTTCTGACTTGGATATGGCGCTCACATGCTTTATTCACTTTATGAACAGTCACTGGCACACACTGACAGTCTGCGCCCATAGCAGACACTCGCAGACGAGTGGCATCGGGTGTTTAAGGGTCAAAATCAAACAGGTGACCGTTGAAATGGATCTTTTCCATTGGTCCATGCCCTCCGCCTCCGTTCGTCCTGCCGGCGGACTCAACCTCGTTCTTGATCGTCTCGTGCCCCAAGCCCATTGACTACAAAGCCTCACAACCCCACATTCGAAATGGTATAGCTCCCGTCTCCGTTACTTGCCGCGGTTTGATGGACTTGGTTTGTAGTGAGGATGATTCTGCGTCACTCTTCTCCCTTTCTCCTTCAGTCACGATCATGCCAATACGCCTGTTCTTCCATACCATCTCTTTGTTTGACTATTGCATTCCGACCCTAGATCCTCCTAGCTGCTAGATTCTGAAGCCCTTAGTCTTTGTCCTCTCTTTCGTTTCCTCTTTCTGTCCTCCTGTCTCTCGGCTTGTCATCATAATGTCTGCCCACAGCGTCAAAGGTCCAGGGGGGAAGAAGCCTGCCTCAGCAGCAACGAATTTAATTGGTACACCCTGCAATTACTCCTGGCCGGAAACACAGCATATACTAATGGCCTTCAAAAGCTGGTGGTGGAGCGGGCATGATGGAGGCTCTTGTCTGCCATCCTCTCGGTCAGTACAGAATTCTTCGTGTTCTAGATGCGTCAATTGATAGCGTGCAGATACCATAAAGGTGCGAATGCAGTTGTCACGAAGAAAACGAGCGCCAGGAGTGAGTTCTACAGTGTCACGGAATCATGAAATTGTCTGATTAAAGAGCAAGGCAAAAGCACGTGGCTTCTATACCACAGGCAAAGAAATCGTGAAGAGAGAGACGCCATTGGGTCTATACAAAGGACTTGGGGCCGTGGTCACTGGCATCGTACCCAAGATGGCTATTCGGTTCACGTCTTACGAATGGTACAAACAACTACTTGCAAGCAAAGACGGTCATGTGAGTGGGGAGGCTACATTCTTCGGTAAGGAGACGTGCTGTGATATCGTAAGGGAGAGTGAACTGAGCAGAGACTTTCTCCAGCTGGACTCGGTGCCGGGATAACGGAGGCAGTGGCGGTCGTAACACCTATGGAAGTTATTAAGATACGATTGCAAGCCCAACATCATTCAATGGCCGACCCCTTAGACGTGCCCAAATACCGGAACGCCGCCCACGCAGCATATACCGTACTTAAAGAAGAAGGTATAGGCGCGGTATATCGAGGAGTCTCACTGACCGCATTACGACAAGGGACAAATCAAGCAGTAAACTTCAGCGCCTATACAGAGTTTAAAGCATTGCTACAAAGGTCACAGCCAGCCTACCACGACAAGGAGCTTCCAAGCTACCAAATCATGGTCATTGGCTTAGTCAGTGGCGCCATGGGCCCTCTCAGTAATGCGCCAATTGATACTATCAAAACGAGACTACAGAAAACGCCTGCCGAACCTGGAGAAACCGCGGTGGGTAGAGTGAAAACCATTGCAGGGGATATGTTCAAGCAGGAAGGGTTTCATGCGTTTTATAAAGGAATAACACCTAGGATCATGAGGGTGGCGCCAGGGCAGGCAGTTACGTTTACTGTGTATGAGTATCTAAAGGGCTGGCTGGAGGGCACGAATCTGGCCATTGTAGGAGGTAAATACGAGGAGTAAGTGTATTGGTAATGGCTGTATATTCGGATATCAAAAATGGTTTTGGTACATAATCTGATATAGCATCTTGAGCCCTACATGCATGTCTTAACGATGCTTATGTTTTTGTAATGTCTGCCTTTCCCTTGTAAAACAGAATGATGAACCCAAATGATACCGGTTCCTGGGAACAATACCCTAACCCTAATCAGCGGCTAGACACGGCATTGATTGCATATGACGACCCTAACAAGAACAATGTTCGAAGACAGGACGTGCTATTGAAATTTATTCCTAGCCTTCGACCATTGTTCTAATCGAATATTATATACCTTTGGCACATTTAAGACGCAGGTCACGGTTCTGTTATTGGCCAATAGCAATAATGTCGAGTTTAACGAAGCCCAAGCTGCCACCGGTGGTGATGGATACCATAACCCAACAGATTGGGAACACACCGATGGTCAAATTAAATAAGATACCTCAAAGCTTAGGCATAGAAGCTACTGTATATGCAAAGCTCGAATACTTTAATGCCGGAGGGAGTGTAAAAGACAGGATAGCCTTACGCATGATTGAGGAAGCTGAGCGAAAGGGCAGGATAAAGCCAGGAGATACATTGATCGAGCCTACAAGTGGAAATACTGGAATCGGGCTTGCGCTGGTCGCAGCTGTGAAAGGCTACAACACGATCATTACTCTACCTGAGAAGATGTCCGCTGAAAAAGTCGCCGTTCTTCGTGCTCTCAATGCCACCATCATTCGTACCCCAACCCAAGCAGCGTTCGACTCGCCCGAATCACATATTGGCGTAGCCAGGCGCTTAGAAAAAGAAATACCGAATGCTCATATACTGGACCAATATGGCAATCTTGATAATCCCCTGGCCCATGAGCATGGGACTGCGCAAGAGATATGGGAACAGACACAGGGGAGTATCACAGCTGTAGTAGCAGGAGTAGGCACAGGCGGTACGATTACTGGATTATCAAGAGGGTTGAAGAAACACAATTCGAATATCAAAGTCATTGGAGCAGATCCGTATGGGTCAATACTGGCGCTGCCGGAGGCTCTGAATCAAATGCACGCAAATGAGTCATATAAGGTCGAGGGAATAGGGTATGATTTTGTGCCGGATGTATTGAAACAGCAGGAAGTGGATGTATGGTACAAGACTGATGATAGAGAAGCTTTTGCGTATGCAAGACGACTCATTGCCGAAGAGGGATTATTAGTCGGAGGGAGCAGTGGAAGCGCGATCGCTGCAATGGTAAAGAGCGCTAAAGATTTAAGTCTAGGTAAAGATGATGTTGTGGTTGTGATACTACCGGACAGTGTGCGGAGTTATCTCAGCAAGGTAATACCATCCTCAATCAATACAGCACCGGTATTCCAGGACTAACAACCTACAGTTCATCGACGATGACTGGCTCGCCGCCAATGACCTGCTTCCACCGACCCCGCCCCCTACAAATCCACCTTCGCCCAAGCTGCCCGCTCATGTCCGCCGCTCCTCAACCTCCACCTCGAAAGACAAATCTCCCTTCGCAGACGCAACCATCCGCACTCTGCGCCTCAAACCCGTCACAACCGTTTCCGTTAAGACACCCTGCATTGATGCTATCGAGACAATGCGTGACAAAGGCTTCGATCAACTGCCCGTTCTTGCGTCTACAGGCAAGAAGCGTTTAGTGGGTCTTGTTACGCTCGGCAACCTGCTAAGTAGATTGAGCCACGGCCGTGCCTCGCCTCAAAGTCCCGTTCAGGACGTAATGTTCGGTTTTACTAAGATATCCGAAGTGGTGACGAATCCTCAAGATATTGGAAAGCTTGCTCCAGCATCAACAGGGAAAGAAAATCGGAATCCTTCAGGGGCGAAAACGAACGGAGAAGCAGATAGCGAGGGTGTACCTCAGAAACGAAAGTTCGTGGAAATCACACTAGACACGCCGTTGAGGGCCTTATCAAGGTTCTTTGAGTGGAATAGTGCGGCTGTTGTGACAGAGAAGGAGGAGGATTGGATGAAGCCGGTGGCGGTGGTCACAAAGGTGGATCTATTGACGTGGCTGGTAAAGCAAGGAAAGACTAATGGTCATGTTTGATGGCCTTGAGCATTAACGGATCATGGGTATGCATCAACGAGCACTTATGCGATGGCGAACTTTATGAATAATGTGTAAACTTAGCATCTTCAACGATGCCTTGTTGTCTTTAGGCCTTGAATTTCAGTCATTGCCGGCCCAAGAGGATAGAAATAGAAATCAGTTAAGTCAATCCAGAAGCCGAAAATAATCAAGGAAAGCTCTGAAAACGTTCTGGGTATCAGGAAGGACCTAAAGTGTGCGGAGGATTCGCGTGGTACAACAACCCGAGTGTTGATATAGCAATAGCGTGGACATAACAGCAGGGGCATTACATTACTGCTACAATGACTTCACCATTTTCATTTTTGCACGTCCGTGGCCATCCTGTCATTTGACAATGTTCACCCGAACACCACGTTTTCCGTGTCCGTGTGATCGTTCGCGGTCTTACTCTCCACCTTATAGAAGACCAGCAAGTTTCCTCATTCTTCTGGCATGATGTTCTATCTTCACGTTAGAGACGTCAAGGACAGAGATCTATGTTGATCAGGGGCTTTGCAACTACACACTACCATGTCAGCCACGTTAGCTCCCATATCCTATGCATCCTCCATCGTCGGCTTCACGAGCTTCACCTTTACGTTTTTCACATTCCTTAGAGTCTTCTGGGAAACTATATTAACATTATGGTCCGCTCCAAGCCAAATGAGGGCCTATATGGATAATTTAAGACTCGAAATCCATAACGAGAGGGCGTATTTCAAATCAGCGTTACGGCGGACGAAGTCCCGAAGCAGATCTCTCAAAAAGTACCATGAAGATGTTGGACCATTGAGAATTCTTAATGCCTCCGTTAGACGCATCCACCGCCAATTCAACCGATTGGAGGGACCTTTCTTGAACGAGATGCCGGAGAGACCAGAAAAGGAGATTGATGTCGAGATGAGGACTGAGGAAAGCACTAATGAGCCGGACTACGCGCCTATGACTTTTGGTCGACGATGGACATGGATGCGCAGTAAGGCCCAGATCATTTCGATAGCGGATCAAGTCAATCGGATTCAAACGCAGAGGATTGCCTGTGATGCTAGTAATATATTGATGTAAGGTTCAGAGTCTTAAAATTAGAGTAGTCATGATACTCAACCCAAAATATAGGAAACTTCACACAATGGACAAGACTATTCAGGATTTTGAAGACAGACTCTGGGACCTTGAGGAGCATATCATGGGGGAGCGTTTGGACGATGGAAAGGTATATGTGAAGAGGAGGGTTGACAGGTCAGGTGATAGATGATGGTTGATAGAACGAAAGAAGTGGTTCTCGGGATAGACCTTGCCTAACAATAGATGCTAGAACCTCATGTCCTTCACCTGTCGCGTTGGTCTGACAAGACTATGTTATGTGGCATGATCCCAGTTGCGAAAAATCCCCACAAAATCAGCTTCGAATGGAAGCCATCCTCCTTGCCACCTGGACCTTGTTGACGGCTCTCAGAATGTCTGCTAAAGCAGCAGAATGTACAACATACACGTCCTGACCTCCATTATATTTCAACAATCAAGCGTCTAACCCAAAGCATTTCTGCGATGACTGGCCTTGCTTGTTCCCGACCCTTAGCCAACCAAAGGTTGAGGATACGACAATTCCCGCGGTCTGAGAGGGCTCAGCAAGCAAATGCGCTGAACGAGAGCCCCATGACGAGATCCACGATAAGGGGTGACTGCAAGCTGCCGAAGTCTGATTCCCATTTGGCAATTGCTCACAATTTCCAGTTTAGGGAACAAGTGGCCTTAGTTCCAAGGTTGATTGAATGATCATGGTATCTGGTAAGGAGGTCATAGCTAGATCTCCAGCTGCTTTGGAGTGATCCAGTCTCACTGTGAGTATGGTGGTCGTTGACTTGGAACAAGAATCATGTTGGCGGAGCTCAATGTTTGAACGATAAGGTCCATTTGTGTGTAGCAGATAACAGTTGATCGAGACATTACGTTCGATATGTGGAAGGACTCTTTGGCTAGAGATCGCGGCCAGGGGTCCAGGAGCCACGGTCGGAGGGTCAGATGGGCTAAGTTTAGGAGGTCCAGGAGCCGCAGTCAGAGGGTCTGATAGGCTAAATTGAGGTGGGCCAAAAGGCACAGTGAGAGGGTCAGATGGACTAAGTTGAGTCGTCTCTTGCTTCAGCAATCCTCTCTTCTTCGCGCGATATCGCTGCTGTCGAGCTCGCTTTTTGATCTTCTTGTCCTCTGCGGTGGTTGGGGGACGGCCCATGACTGAAAATATCTACCCGGGAAACCTGCCGAGACTCGAAAGGCAGCGCGCTTTAAGATGTTCTGGAGGGATATCTAAGAAGATGATTGGTAACGGAGACAAGTCCGGGAGTTGAAAATAAGATCAAGTGCCTGTAGCTAGCGCGGCTTATACCTAATCGTTTGGTAATTCATACATTAGTGGGAAACTAGGCCTGTAATCGCGGGTTCTTTGATCAATCAGAGTGAATTAGAAGCTCAACTTGTAGCTATTAAAGAGGAGCGTAAGGAAAGATCATACATAGAATAGAGTCAAAATAGGGGTAGAGTTAATTTAAGTAGGGCTTAAGGTAGGCTCGGCTCGAGCCTCGGCGCCCCGGCTTGAATGACTCCCCACCAAAACGTTCTGCATCCTCCATCGTAAACATTGCTGCTGCAAAGCAATGGACACATCTCATAATGGCTAGAGATTGGAGCTGGACCCAGGATGCTTTAGATGCATCGCTTCTGGTCTGATACCGCCCCTCCATTCGGTAGATAAGCACACTAAGATATTTCCAGGTATGGCGATTAGCATGGCGACGAACTCTTATAGCCTGGATTTATGTCCCCATCGGCATTCTATGTGTATTACTAGCTTGCTGGGGTGTTGACAGCCTCATTGGCTTGAGCTCTGTTTCTTTTCCTGCATCTGTTGCATTACTCATCGTACTTTTCTTTGCCCTGATCCTGTGTGAGAGTATTCTTGGGAATCAAAGGACCAAGAAGATTGTTCAAGTTATTGATATACCTGTGAGCTGTCAGCGTGCTACATGTTTGGGATGTCGCACTCATTTCACTAGGCTGGGTTTGCTCTTCGGTATATCAATGTGTTTTTTACACCTTCTTTTGGTTCGTAACCCGTTCTTGAGACGTCTTGGTGCACAAAGCGATCGGCAAAAGCCCTAATTGGAAGGATATGGACTGATGATACTGTCAAGCCCTTCTACCGCTTAGTGAGCCTGTCAGTGGTGTGGAGGTGGGAAAGATCATTGCCGTTTTTCGTAAGATCTCGAGCATAAACATCGTGGCCATCTTTTCCCTAACAGCGCCTCTAGTTGTTGGCTTCGTAGTAATGCTGGCAACCACCGCATACTTTACTCGCGGACTGCAATTACTTCTCGGCAGCTCCAAACGAGCTGTAATCGAACGAGCAGAGGAGATGGGTTCCGAAGAAGATGACATCCCCCTCACTCAGTTGTCGAGGAATTCCCAGATACTTGAAGCATCTTCTACAACCGACCTAGCACTTCAAAGCATACCTGACCAGGACATCGCTCTTCCATCTCGAGCTCAAGACCCTTCCCAAGTCCGAGGCACTGGTGGTCCTCCGCAATCAGGACCCTTAACAACATCCTCCTCCCGGCGCCAACCGCCACTTCAAGATCCACCTCCTCCAAGCCGTCCCCAACGGTGGGCCGCCATAGCCAATCTCCATCGTGACTCTCTAACATACTTGATTTTCTTCCTCCTCATCGGCCTTCCAATCTACTACAGCACCTCTTACACAATGCCCGCTCATCTTCCCCTCTCAGTCCTAACCTACTTCCTTGCGCTCTCACTTCCCCCCAGGTATAAACGTGTTATTCATCCTGTCCTGCTCTCTTCCGCCCTCACCATCATCTTGATCTGGATCCTGGCGCTCTCCGACCGTTCCACCCTCCGTGCATCGCTCAAATCATACTCAACCAAAACCCGGTACATTCAACTCTTCTCTGGACAAGGACCTCACCTTCCCCCGCCAGGCGCAGGTGATGTCTTCAGCTCCCTACTCGACGTGTCCATCGTCGCCCTCGCCCTACCGATGTTCAACTATCGCGCTGAGTTGAAACGTCACTTCCCATCTATCATCCTTCCAAACATCCTTATCGCCACCGGCTCTCTCTTCGGCTATCCTGCTCTTTGCTACGCTTTAGGCATCGCCCCCTCACGTGCCCTTTCTTTCGCATCTCGCTCTCTTACCCTCGCATTAGCAACTCCGGCTACGCAGAATCTCGGAGGAGATTTGCAATTAGTCGCGGTGCTATGTATAATGAGTGGGGTGTTGGGGGTGTTGATGGGGCCAGCGCTACTGAAATGGATGAGGATTCCAGAGGACGATTATGTAACGAGAGGAGTGTCTTTGGGTGGAAATAGTAGTGCAATTGCCACGGCGTTGTTGCTGGTCAGCGATCCCAGGGCAGCTGCTTTGAGTAGTCTAAGTATGAGCTTATTTGGGACGGTAATGGTTGCGTTGACGAGTGTGCCAATTGTAGTGAGGGTAGTAGGTAAGTTGGCAGGGTTGGAAGGATGAAGTGGGGAGGAAGCTGCGGATGTGGTGATGAAAGATGTGTAGGACATGAACATTGGGTGTAAAAGGCTGAGAATAGCGAGAACCACCCCATCGCCAGAAAATGAGTGAGATGCGCATTTCTTGGTTTGTTGCGGCTTTACTGGATCGAGGATTTTGTAAACATTGATGAGAGTGATGCTTGGTGCGTTGTGGCGTTTAACTCTGTTGGAGCTTCTTATTTCAAACAAGACCAAGCGCCCCTGCCAAAGAGGGTATTACAGGTAAGTGTCTATGAGGCTTACGTCGGAGTCTTGACACCTCATCTCCCGGCAAAGCTAATATTGCAGACCTCAAATTCACCAAGCATGTATTTGGCACGGAGCAGCGCCATCATATCATGTTTTCTCTTGCGACAGGTCGTCGACGCATGGACGCCGGTCGTTGTCAAGACTGTTACCACCTTAGGGCCGCAGCTTAATCCGGACGTTACTAATGTCTCGCGTGATGGTGGTTACTCAGCATTGATCAATGGCAAGATAGTCTGGTTGTATGACGACACAGAATGCATGGATAGGATGGGGAACCAACTTTCTTTTGTCTCCAACACTGCAGCATATCAGAGATTCGACAACGGCAACAACGAGTCAAGCATCACAGATTTTGGAGTCGTCAACCTGGGCAGCAACCAAGATGGCAGCCCAAAGACAGCTATTCTTGCCGGCACAAACGTCCGTACGGGTGGGTGGATACCCTTTAAACACGACGAAATTGAGTTCAATGAGGAGAACAATGGCAAACAAAGGGTAGCAATATGTGAGCTTCACGACTACATGTGCAATGACCTCTCAGATTCCGACACTAACAATCACATGGCAAAAGGGCCAGGAGCCTCGCCAACATTGCTCAGTACCACGCAAGCCTTCCTATTCGCACCGCTGGTCTATGTGGACAGCAAGCCGCAGGATCCTTCCATGGAGTACCAGGCACGAGGTATGACCCTGATCTCAATCACGGCCCCAGACTCTGGTCCAGTCTCTACTCGCCAAGGAGATATCGTAATATCAGGGACAGAAGTCGCCTTTGGTGGTTTCGCGACATTGCTCGGATTCAAAAGCACAGATGCTGCTACAGATGTAGACGATGGTGAAAGGGATGTCTATTTACTTGGGATGACTAAATCTGGCCTTCAACTAGCTCGAGTTGGTATTAATGACCTATCTGAATTCGCTAAGTACACGTTCTGGAACCCACAAAGTCACAACTTTTCAACAAGCCCGCCAGACCCAGGCACTAGTGACGAGGCTCAATTGTACCTACCTGGCTCGTTTTCGTCTGGCAGCATATTCTACAGCCCCTACTTCTATACTTTCATCATGGTTTATTTCAACAAGCTGGTCGACTCAACGTTCTACATACGTTATCTGCAGCTTGATGTTCCTCTAGAGAATGACTCGATATGGACTATAGGCGGCAAAGATAGCAAAGGCATTGTAGCAGAGGATACGGAGGCGCTGGTTAAATATGCATGGTCCGCGGAACAGATATTGTACTCATCTCCTCCAGGTCCGGGCGGGTTCAATTACGCTGGCATGCCCCATCCCGAGTTCTTCAATACGCAGTACTACCCCCAGTCCCTATATTCGCCCAATACTCCAAAGAGTAAAAGGTCCAATGCTTGGTATGGCACCCTGTCGGAGCAGAGTGCCGGACACGATGGCAAGGACCTGCTTCTGAGTTGGACCTCACAGGTAAATTATCGAGTCTTTGCCCTGGCTTCACAAGAGTTGATCGAGACTGACTGGCAATTCCAGGAAGTTGGTGGCACAAATAACGGTCTATACGAAATGCAGCTTGCTATAGTAACGTTCGATGACATACCTGCCAATGCCAGCTCACCCGTCACAAAACCAGCAGAAGGGGGCGCGAGGCGTCTTTACGATTTTGGTCTCTCCCATCACTGGATAACGCTTTTCTTCATGGCACAAGTGTTTTGTATCGCAGGCATACACATGGTAGTGACCATGATGACTTGAACGTCATTAGACCTATGGAAAATGGAACTAAGTCATCAGCCATCAATGAATAGGGTCATGATGATCAGTGAGCCCCCGATGCTGAAGATACTGAGTCTACGCTGAAAATCTTGGTACATTGGTAATGACAGCGCCTTTGCTGGGCTAGTTGAGACCACAGTGGCATGCGCTTGGCGAGCGAAGTGCACGTGCAACAGAAAGACGACCACGTCCAAGTCAGTATTGCAAATGCTTGAGGTATTCCTTCTCAATGGGAGGTCCCTACGTATATGGGCGAGTTTGATGTTGTTATCTACCCGTTCCTAAGCTTACTATTCGCAGAGCAGAGTCTTCCTTTCAGAGGACTTGGTCAAGCAGAGCAGCCCCCAATCACAGGGAGAAACAGTTACTTGATCAGATAGATGAAAGCGCTCTAACACCAATCTCAGCACCATTTCTATGACCAAACCTATTGATCCGTCCACCGCAAGCGCCCACCAGATCCCGTCTGCTCATTTCTACATTTAAGCACCATTTCCCAATGCTACAACGGTCCGCACAGAGGCCAGACGGGTCTCTCATGTCAGCTAGCACATTGCACTTCTGCCGGGTCTTTGATGGACGCTACTATTAATGGGCAGACAGAATCTTTCAAGGACTGCTCTATGAATAATACAGTTGATGGCTTTGACGCGCTCGAGTACATGGGCAGTCAATTGATAGTTATACGGATTTTGATGCTGTGAAGTCGAAGCCTGCTGACTACATCATGGTATAACTGAAGCTACTTAAGCTAACACATGACTAGGCTAGTACAACCAATAGAACCTTCTTTCTCGTATACAAGCAACAGAGACAAGAGCCCCAGCGACCCCGCTAGAGCTAGAAGAACGCCGTCTTGATCTGCTGGATCCGATCGCTCCCTAGCAAACGCAAGCCAATCCCTTTATTCCTGGTATAATATGCACTCTAATGGGCTGTTCTCTTGCACTGCTCACGCTGTCTAGAATCCGCAACACATCCGTACGAAGTGCCGTCCAGTCATGGTGTATGAGTGCGTGTACAGTTGTTACAACGTCATACGTTGTGGAAGGTATCTTCCTGTTGGCTCTGACTCTATACAGACATATTGAATTCCAAGAGCGACCTAACTCCTTATTCACATACTGGACAAATTCTTGTCGTACCGATTCATACAATGTAAGTTGTGGATCATTTGGATGAATGTGCTTCCACAAACATTGACAGTGCTGCCAGATGAAGTGAAAGCCACGGGAAGTATCAGTGCTATTTGTTAACCTTGCGTGTTCGTCTCTTGCCGCCCGATGCCCGGCACTGGCTGGTGACACATCTTACCCATAGACCTCGTTTATGGTTTTCATCCCCCTAACCACTTTCCGCAAATGCTTGTGCGAGGTTTTTGCAGTACGGATCGGAAGCTGAAGAGCTGCAATGTTTGGAGTTCATAACGCTGATGACTTTGTAGTGCTCCTAATTGTCAAAGCTGTTGATATACAGGAAGAGGTTGCCTCGACAGTTCTGAAGAAGTCTCTGGACAGAGGAGCTCCGGTGGCGATCGCAAGGCGTGTAACAGCTGCTCCATAAGAGGAGTTGTGAAGTTTCTTTGGTGAGAAACTTTACGGAGTCGACATCCTTTGGTATTAAGGCCCAGCTCGGTCTCTGGGTTGTACCAATTTCGGCGCTCATAATCGCCCTCCATTGCCCAACTTGGGCTGCGACGTGGCCGTCTAGGAAGGCAATGGCGTCCGTTAGGAGGCGCCATCCAGTGGGGTCGCTTTGGTACTCCCTTAAGGCAACGAGTTCGCTTCGCCTCGTAGCGAAGTGCTGCTCAGTAAGACCCTCATACACAGCCATGGCTTCCTTGAAGTTGGAACCCACTGTCGTGCTTCTAGAGTCTTATCACATCGTTCCATCAGAGCCTGTATCTGCCGAGCTTCTGGATGTTCCATTTCAGTTCGCCTGGCACCTTGTGAAGACCGCGGTGGATTTAGCAGCGATCTCAGGAGCAGCAGCGAGAACTTCAGAAAGAATTGCTTGAGACGGCAACACAGTCCGAAAGCGAGGATTGATATAGCTCGGAACATTGACAGAGGCCCACGTGACTGAGACTGTCAAGTCCATGATGGTGGAGGCTTTGAATGACGGCATTGTGATTGGTTGCTGACTTTTTTCTTCGCTGCGGTACGTGCACGCATCGATACCCTTATTTCAAGTCGGACGGTCTTATTCAACTGGCTTATGGACCTCCAGTTCTCATTTTCCGCTTCGAAGGTGAAGAACGTGTCCAGCAAATAATGGCGTCTTGTCGCGGGCAAGATTTGGCTCTTGCCGTTCTGGAAGTTCCTGGGATGCATCTTCCTTCGTGTGTAATAATTGGGAGGTATTGTGCTCATTTTGTTATCCCATCTGCAAGTGTTTCATCGATGATTTGAAGTAGAAGCTCATCGGGAAAATTCATGAGGTAGACCATGCCCGAATGCAAAAGTTAAAAGAGTGCAGCTCCGAAGTTCGCCATTGTTTGATGTTGAGGCCGTGCAATCTGCGAGTATCTGATACAGTAATAGAAATTCGGAAATTGTCTTGGTATTCACCTTGCTGTCCTTCGAAGTCCACACACATAAAGATCGCGTATCCCAAAACCGGGTTAGCAGACGCAACTAACATTATTCATCTACTAAGGGGTGCCTTCTTGAATTCTTTGTCATTAACGAATCCGCTCATTCGCTCAGCAAGCTCCAGCGAACCTTTCCCAGATTCCTCAAACCACTTCCTATTGACCGCAGACAGTTCGCTGCTACTCTACGGTGCCTTGAAAGCACATTTTATCCACTGTCCAGTGTTGACGCTAAGCGGACTACATTCCCCCTATCATTGGGTAGCAATTCAGATTCGCGTTTGTGATACGAGTCCATCAATTGTGCGGTTGTTTAAGGGAATGGGTCCAGTGACCCTGCTCTAATTGTTTGACGGTAGGTTTGAATTGGCCGAGGGACTTTTATTTGAGTTAAGTCTCTTCAGGTTTTAATGAACGATGTGAGTGGCAGGCTGATTGTCAATGCAACATCTTGAATGGTTTCTTTAAGTCATTCTTGGTGATAAACCTCGACAGAAAGCTCTCGTCCTTCTGTCCGATGCGATTTATTCGCTTTAGAGCCTGACGATCACGACCATCGAGAATGTCTACATCAATTTTGACTGAATGATGGGCTTTGTGCAGGGTCAAGCCGAGCGAGTAGAGGTTGCTAGTTGTGACTAGGATCCGCGGTGTTTGAACCTTTGGATATTGCTCTTGTAGGTCCGGTAGTATGTCTGGATTCTCCCTGAAGAAGTCTTGCCAATAATCTCGCGCGTCTACTTTCACAGCCCTTCATCCAGCCTTCCTTCGCAAAATACCTTCCAGATTGATCTAAAACCTTCGAAACCTTCCTTGTACTTGATACACAACGAATCCCTACCCAAGCCATGGCAGCACACCGCGAGCATCTTTTCATTACAGCCCGTGCAGGATTCGCAGGACGGGGGCTTTGCCCACACCAAGCACGAGCGCCTATCCATATTTTTTGGTGGGACTCCCACAGCAAATACGAAACATTGAAACAATTCGAGTTCTCACACAGGTACGACGCGTCCTGAATTTTGTTATGATAAAGTCCCGCGTACCAGAGTGACAGATGATGTACTTCCATGTCATGCTCCCCTGAACCCCCCCAGGTCACCCGTACATACTGCCCTTGGTTCCCGATCTTGGTCGCCAACTTGCACCAACCCTGTGGCAACCAATTCGAGGCCGTGTTCGTTGTGTTAGTTTCGTTTCGGATTGTTACACGTGTAGTTAAAATACTATTAGAAATATTATAATGATTTTGGATTATCGAATGTCAAGTAACATAAGTCGCCAGCATACCTGCATAAGCAAATATTATGTTTATCGCAGCCTCAGACGCCTCGTAAAGGCTCGACTGCGTTGTCACGTCGATCTTGCCCGCTCCAGGCTTGTCTGCTCTGACACTAGCTATTGAAGGCGACTACCTACTAGAGTACTCACATGAACTTGCGCGTGTCCGTGATGGTGATTCTGATCTCCGAGACGTTATCGAAGAAAACGCCTTGCCACCCCTCGCAATCGATACAAACGATCGTTACCACAACGATGGGTCTGAAATTGACGATCGCCAAATAGCTGACCTTCTTTAAACTTCTCGACAGCGTGCAGATCATGCAGACGATGCCGCTTATGAAGCCGATTGAAGCAAGCAAAAAAAACTCCCAACTAAATGTCGACGTGGACTTGGCGATCTAGGCTGTCTATTAGCCTTTAGAATAAAATGGGTAATAAGTCTGAGAACATCTTCAAGTGTTTAACTTGTAGAAGATCAGAATGCAAGAGTTGTGGAAAGAAGGATAAGAAGTGGATAGAACGTTTGCTTTATAGTCACTAGCGCCTAAGTTTGCTGGCGAAGCCGAGGAGTAAATGCCCTATGGAGGAGTGAATAGTCTATTAAGGCGTTGAGGTTTACTCTCTCTTCTCCTTCTTCTTCTCCTTTTCCTTCTCCTTCTTCTGCTTCTCCGCCTCCATCTCCTTCTGCTTCTTCATCTTCTTCTCCTTCTGTCGTTGTCTTCTCTCTCTCCTCATTTTCGCCTTCTCCGCGGGCAGGGCCGCCCAGTCCGCCTTAGGGAGGCGGCGGCGGCGCTTTCCGGAGGGCACTAGTATAGAGAGTCAGCTGTTATCCAATTCCGTAGCATACATGAAGTATTGAGTCTTGATCATATGAGAAAGTAATAGAGATATCGCCTCTCTAGAACTCTCCAGCTCTTCTCTCCATGTCAGCTGCTTATATTTTCTCAGAGAATTCATATAGTGCATTTGTACCATAAAATTGGACACGATGTTGAGGGCATGAAAGCCCGTCAGTGGGCGACTTCGGTGAATAGACAACCTTATACCTCGGTCTAACGAATATTTGAGGGATGGCATTGCCATATCTATTCCCTGATATTCTGATTGGGCTTTCATCTTCCTAGCTTTTTGTTGCGCTTTATCTCGAGTTCTTTTTCATGTTCGGGGCAGTTTTTTGCGACGCCCCGAAACGCAAGATGAGGCGAGATCCGTTTTCGCTATCTTCCACATTATTATGGCAAATACGTGCATGGTAATTCATATATTCATTGTATCTGCCCAGCATGATTCATGTGCTATACAGAGCTGACGCATAGAGTACGACCTCTCCCTGTGCTTGGCCAGTTCCTTGTGAAGATGAGCGTTTTCTGATCTGAGTCCGTTGAGATCGGCTTTGAATCCGTTGGGATGTGTCTGTTAGTATAAGACTGACTCTGATTGAGAATCGCCCATGAAAATCTTAACATTAAGACCAATTTCTAGAAAATGGGGTGTTTCAATGTTTCAACGTAGTCTTTGCCAATCCTTCTCCTCCCTAAGTAAGGAAAGATAATTTAATATTGAGAATAACGATGATCAAACTTTGACACTTGACTTAACAAAAATTTCGTCCCCATGAAAGGAGCGGGGGGTTTTCCATGTGCATACATTGATTTCCTTGCCGTGTCAGTTCAGCTTGTACCCCGTGAGTTACGGTGTTCTCAGAGCAATCCGGGCTTCTGAAGAGAGTTCTCGACAAAGCGTCAGCTACCTTGTTCCTATGTCCCGGTACGTATGTAATTGAGATGTTGAGGCGCCGTAACTGATCGGCCCAGTATGCCTTCGTGCAGATCGGAACCCAGAACTTAAGTCAGAGGCCTGTGGTCTGTATGTACAACGGCTGGGGTATAAGGATGTTTGCACAGGTAGTCGTATTTTGTAACAAAGGATACGATGACATATAGCTCCCTCTTGTAAGTAGGGTACCTCCTCCGGGTACTGGGGAATGTGCTGTCGTGGTCTACGACGACCCGCCTGTTCAGTTGCTCTGACCTCTCAGCAGCTTCTCCCAGCTCTGTCTCTAGTCTCTCATGCTGAATCGTGACGATGTCAATCGCAGGCGTGAGAGTTCTTGGAATAAAGGCGGCTAAGTTAATGGGATCTCTATGTTTGTATTAGACAATTAACAAAGCCAAGTACAGGAGAGTGTCACGTACTCCTTTGCCCTTAATAAGGAGCTCTAGCTCTGAGGCTAGGATAGGCTCTTCATTAAGAACGTCGGAAGAACGCATACCCGTAAGAATAGAGTAATCCATTCTAGTCGGCGACCCTATAATCTGAGCCTTGATCACTTTAATATGATCAGTACATGCACCCTAGCTATCACCCTCGAAGTAGTCTTATAATGGGATATCAGCTTATCCACAGTGGGACCACCCCACTCTAGCTTCGGACACGTTAAGTGTTAGGAGTTGTATGCTGATGCTAGCGCTCCCTTTTTTAAAACGGTAGAGATCTATGCCCCTTATAAATCGTGGTCTAAGTAATAGATTTACTTGATTAGTAACAGCCTTAGCTGAAGATATAAGAAGCACATACACTCCCTAGCCGCGATTGATGGATGTCCTTGGGTCTTCAGACATGTAAGAGACTGCCCGAGGATACGAAGAGAAAGGACCCTTACTATGATGATCATGACGTTCTCCAAGTTGTGTTGCACCCAATTGGCTGCTAGACCAATATTCTGATGTTCGACGACTACGTCTTTGTGCCACGCAGAAAATCGACCTCCCCAATCGAAGCGGAGTAAAGGACCAACTCTCATGTCCGTCGAAAGATACCGCATTCTTGTCGACTTAGTCGTTTCCTGAGACTCTCTGCGCTTCTCCGTGACTTGTGATGCGAGGTTGAAGTACAAATGATACTTGCCAGTCCCTCACGTCTTCGTCCTTATCCTACTGATATCCGAGTAAAAATCCTGAGTCCCCCGAGAAGTTCCTCGTAGGCTTGCTCCACTTTGTCAAAATGGCCATACTCCTTGCCTGAACGCCTTCTTCTGTCTCTGATTCTAGCTGGTGTATACCTGTAAACCGCCGGCCATTGGAGCACGGAGAGGAGTAAGAGATACGCTATTGAGCTGCAACAGACTTGAAAACCCCTTTAAATCTTCAATCGCTTGAATCTGCCCCCGAGGAATTTTGGCCCTTCTTTGTCAGCGTTATTTCCTCTTGAGTACCCAGCTTCCTTGTTTAGACCCTTCATTATTGTCCACATTATTGTTGATCTGGTTTTGCCGGTCTGTGTTTGAGAAATGTTGGTAGTCTGCTTTTTTCGACCCATTGGGTGTGTGGATGTACGAATTTCGATCTCGAGAGAACAATTTTGTTAAGCCACAGGCTTTGCATTATACATGTTACTATTCAAATCATATAACAGCGTCTTTTTGGAGCAAGAAACTCGACATCAGCTCACGTACCTTAGGGAACTCGAACGCGGAACCACCCTGATCTCAGCTTCTGTAGAGGTTACGCCAGCCACTCAAAACTACTCATCAAGACCGCGAAGCGGCACCCACACCACTCCTGCATTATTAGGAATCTCGAACCTCACTGCATTCTTTCCTTGCGGAAGAGCATAAACTCTGAAGTGCCCACATTTGCGTGAGATTGTTGTCCCATGAATCCTGTTCAGTAAGGAGGCGCTACGTAGCCGGGTCGCTCTGCTATTTTCTTAATGCGACTGACTCGCTTCATCTCGCAGCGAAGCGCTGCTCAGCAGTCGCTGCTAGGGCACTCAAAGACGCAAATGTCTAACGTCGCTCAGCGGCGGTCACTTCCGTAGTGTACTAGTGTTCTTCTCGCTCTTCTCTTCTTCTCTCTTCTTCCCTCCTTTCTCTCTTTTCTCTCTTCTCTCCTTACTCTCCCTTTCTTCGGACTCTGTCCTCTACCGGTATTAATCAAGCTCATTGTAATTATTGGATACTCATCACCTTGGGATAAGTTGACGGTAAGGACGTGTTTGATATGTGACCACTTATTTTACTTGGCCTTATCTTGCAGCTTCTTAAGCAGTTCCCTATAACCAGTTATAATTGCGATGCTATCGGTAGGCTCTCTTGAGGCATCACGTTATACATCGTTCTGATTGATCCTTTCTTACCATAGCGCGAGATCGCTAGGGTCATCGCTAACTTCAAAGCGGTCGTCTGGCAAATGATGGTCAGGCTGGCTTACGCCCGTGTTAATCAGTCTCAGCCCAAGTGTTTCGGACAATCAGAAACTCCAAATCCCGCCAACTACTGCCACCTCTTAAAACCTCCGTTTCCCCAAACAGCACGTCGAGACAATGTATGAAACCATTAAGGGAATACTGGCTATTGCCAGTATTCACTTGGAGCGGCATAATCTTGAAAAACTTGCGAAGATAGAGCTGGGGGCCATTTGAATAAGAAGTGCGAGCCAATTGGCTCTTGTACATGTTCTTGACGAGATGTGTATAATGAGCATCGTACATTCGATATTAGATGTCAAAGCGAACGGGAACTTCCGGTTCACAAAGTCGTCACATTGGTGGTAATGGAAAATGAGCTCCTTAATGCGAAGTTTCAACCCAGAAGAGGCCAGAGATAATCTTTCCGCGTCTTTGCAAGGGATACTTCGGTATTGGCCAAATAAGCAGAGATCAGACAGCACAAAATTCCGATGATGCCCACGTGCTTCGCTGCATCGGCTGACTGCAACAATGCGTTATACGTGGAAGCACACAATGCGGTTATCAACCTAGTTGGTCCCAGCCCTAGGAGAACAATGGGCTCCACTTGCCCACTGCCGCATTCATGCGAGCAGAGAACGACATTGAAATGGCTGGCTGGTATCTTCGAACTATGTAGCTTGTCTGGCTGAGCTTTCCATTGCAATAAGAGAGATAGACTTTTTAGTGATGACCTGTTGATTGTAGCAAATATAATATTTGGCAAATTTGAATGAAGAAAAAAGGAGGGAAACGGGGATGGTGAATTCTTAATGCTACGGAAGCAAAATTTGAAGCGGAGCTACGCGTAGCTGAGGTTGTATATATTGGGAGATCCTGAAAGAGGCCGCTGTATGGACGATTTGTGTGGTTCAAATTATGATTGTGCCATCAGTCCAACACCAGGTGATACGCTCAGTTGGACTTGTCCTCTAATGAATTGAGGTCAGAGAAAACCTGGGGCCGACCAATAACTCCACGGGATCGAACTCCTGAGCTCTCCAGCTAGGGAGCGTGCTCGTCTCTCTGATAGAACACAATCTATTCGGAATGAGAATGAGGTCTTCAATTTGACTAAGCCGACTTTTAGACTTGAGCCAAGAATAAGTTGTATTAGTGACGCTTCAAACTGGGTTCGAAGGACTTCCTTTCACCAAAATTCGGGGAGCAAAATTTGGGAATCCAATGAATTATGCCATTGGAGTGAAGTCTTGTAGACCTGGCCCAACAATCATCAGATTCTTGAGGTCTTGAGACGGAGATTACCCTTGCCAAAACGGACGCTTCTTCATATATCTAATGACACGTAGGAGCTCTTGTCGATAGATGAACTCATGATTCGTAACAATCTCTCGCTTGTGTGTAGTCGTATGACCATCTCCAGTATCAAAGCAGTATTTGTCGGTCATAGGCAGCAATATGGCCACTAACAAGACGTCCATAATCAGCTTGAATTGACATTATGCGCTCTGTAGTAAGTGTGATTAACACCGCAATCGTGGAACTTTTGCTCCCCAAATGCGCCTCCATTGGCTCCCCTCGTTTTAGCCACGAATTCTGCGTGGAACGCTAGGGAGAATGGCTGTTGGAGAATGACCCTGAACGTTTATCAAGTAGGAGACTACTACCACCCTCCCGCTAGTGGCGTAAAGACAAGATAGCAGCGTATGTTGGAGTGGACTGTGGATTCATGGTATGTTTAGATCTATCGTGATGATGATCGATCGTTGTCGATTCGCTAGGGAATGGCCGGAGATGAGAGGGGAGAGGGTGGAAAGCTCTGGGGATGGGTGAGAGTGAAGGGAGGTCTAGAAAAGTCAGTAAAAGCTCGCATGGACAATGTGTGGAACGGAAATAAGTTCGAAGTACACTAAAGCACAAGATGAGGTCCCTTTTTCCACATAGAAAGAACGAGACTCTCATTTTCCATTAATCTGAGCTTGCATGTCCAAATGCCCGTGCAAGCGTGTTATTTAGTCCGAGGACCTCTGAATGACTATCCTACTAGTCTCTTTCTAAAACGAGCTTCGATGGGTTCCATGATGATTGGAAACAAGAGCGAACCTGCTCCATGACTAACCTCACTGAGCAACCTTGCCAGAGGAGATGTGGCACGACTTAGGAGCAGCGCTTTCCGATTGTTATATCTTTCTACCTTTGTGACCAACCAACGTGCGAAGCTGTGGACAAGACGTGGAGATGGGAGAGGCCAGGAATGACGGAATCGGGCTTCTTTTGTGATTGCAGCCATGGTGAAGAGTGATGAACATCATGCTAAAACCTAGTGTGAATCGCGTTGGAATCTAATCACACATCTTTCGTACTGTTCCTTCACTAAGTAGCCACGGGAACTTGTGATCACGTACCCCTTCACAAAAATGGCATATCACCCTCTCTCATGTGTATTAGAACGGAATTTAGATTGTCGTCACCATTAGTGATATTTGTTAAGGGCATGGTTCGAGCCATTTTCTCGCCCACATCTATCTTCAAAGCCTTGCTCGAAAGATGTCAATGATGTAGAGAATTCTGAGCAACCGAACACCTTGGAGAGGTACAAAATGGTGTATAACCTGCACCGCCTTCATTGAAGCGTCCGCGAGGTTGAGGACTGGGTGCACCATACAGATTTCGAGAGTTCTTATATGAATTAGTAGATGTCCAGTTCCCATGTAGAGAGAATTTAAGTACATTTACCAACGCCGAAGGAAGGTATTCAAATTCCACCCAAGCCCATTGTGAAATTAGCTCGAGTATTGAAGGTATGGACAATATTCGATTCCTGATGCTGTACATGCGTTGAATATCTATAAACTATCGATTGGCTTCCGCGGAATGGTCTCAGGCATTCATCGAGTAATGTGGCTCTGAATGAAACCGATGTCATGGAGATGGCAAGTATCCAACGAACTATGCGTATAAAATGACTCTAGGATCTATTTGTCAGCCTCTTGCAACATTTAGTCTTAGCATGAAATCAATTAGTTTGCAGGAGCTCTGCCGTGAACATGAAGAGAATGAATAGATGACGATAATTCAAGAGGCAAAAGAGTCAAGGTCTCGTGGGATCCCTAAGCAGTGAAGCTCCTATATCAATGTCATTGATGCCGCATGCGGCCATTTGAGCATTTTAGACCCATATGGAATGCGTCTTAATACCGAACGACTATTTGTGAAGGATCTAGAGTCTGTTGATAGCAGTTCTGAACCTTGATGAAGAACTGAAATTCGGGATTGGCTAACTTAGAACTTGGGACTGGTATTATGCTGGTACATCAAATACAACAGCTTCATGCATGACTCTATCCCATTTGCTGATGATGACAGGCCAAAGGCATCCTCCACTTGCAGGTTTTACCGGACTTCAGCATGGGACCCGCCGTGAGTACTTGAGCTGACTATCGTTTGCCTTCAGAAGTCGAAGCCTTATGCTTCTCTTTTTCCGAGTCCTTTTAGGCCGTTTTGGACTCTACACTTTCCGCGACTTCTCTTTTCGTTTTCTTATCGAGGTATCGGCTTAGAGCTTTGGTATCATTCAATTTGCTGGGAGGGTTCTTTGCTCTGATAAAGCAACGAATAAGTACAGTGCATTTACAAGGGTTTAGCTCATTACTGACAATGGTTTGGGCGGCCCCTCAGAGCGCTCCTTCTTGATAGCATCCTCCCCCGCCTTCAGATAGATATCGTAAAATTTCTTGAAACAGTCGTTACGGTGTTTACCTTGTTTACGATACTCATCACACCCTATCACTATTGCGTCTAACGAGGAGGCGTAGTAGTGCGTAGCCTTAAGCATCTCAATGACATTGGCCGGAACATGCAGTCGTAATTTCTCGATTGGAGTGGTCATCGTGACTTTCGACATTCCCCTGCACGAACAAAGTATATTAGAGTAGTCTGAACTGCACCATACTCGGGCTCACTTATTTGAGCGGGAAGATTTGATGAATCGTGTCTCAGTGATTGCTGAACGGATTGCTTCTTGATTGTGCTTCAGAGACACGACCCACTCCGCTGCCGTGGATGGTCCACTTTCCTTTGCTCCGTCGGCTTGCTTCCGAGGAGAGGAGAACGAACGGGCCGGCGATAAAGAAGATTGACTTCCATAGATGGCCAATAATGCACCAGAAGCTGAAACAGTTTGACGGATCATTGTGGCAAGTGGAAAGATTCAACGATTTTCTTACTCGACTTCTGGCCGAGACCTGAAGCCTAAAGCTCCGTAGAATTAAGAAAATGATATGATTCGACCTACCATTTCCTTGAAGATATAGCAGTTCGAATAGCTATCAACGATACAAAGTACGTAGGCAACTATTGTGGTTCAGCTCATCTGCCGCCTGACACCTTCTGCCGGCGCAGGTCTGCATGCATGTTAACATTCTGGGCAACTAGATCGTCTGAGACTATTCTAGATCACTCAAGAAGCGTGGGATTGACGCATAGAGGAGGTACGAAGAATTGTCGAGATGGCATGTTGATTGGTCTTCCAGAGGCCGAAACAAGCCCCTTGCTCTGATCAGCCTTATGAGGCGAGCCGAATGACCGTCAATAAACTCCTTCCTCTAACAGAACGCGTCTCACCACAGACATGCATCACACAACCTGATCTATGCTAGCGATGGGATTGGCAGATTCCATTGGTATCTCTCAAGTGGGCGAGATCATCGCCAAGGGATGCGATGTCCGTGGAGCGGCACGATTGATGAATGTTCACGCCCTAACAATCCGTGGACCCATTCAACATGCAGAAAACAACAGGCAGCAATATGTCTCGCACAAGCCGAATCACATGTGATAAGCTCCGATGCAAGGGATGGCGTCGACTGAGCTGCCTTTCTACAAAGGTGTCAAGGCTATCATACAAACGCGAAGCAATGATCTATATGCGAACAGAATGAGCCATACCAACGATGATAACCATGGGGAATAGTGGGGAAAGAAAGGGAAAGAACAGGACATAGACAGACAAAGAAAAAGACGCGAGGAAAAGCGCCACTCCTCAATCAACCTGACTACCAATGCGGATCGTCCCACCTGCGTCTCCACTGACCACCACCGACGGTGTTACGCCTCCCCAAAAAGCCTCCTCCATATCTTCCATCAGCAGCCGGTGGCATTCGCCTTTCCCTTTCCATCTGCCTAGAGTTCTCTGCCCTGATTGCCCCGTCAATGAAACGATCCCCTCGAGCATCAAGGTTCTCTCCGTGTACTGTGGGCGGATGGCGAGGTTGGCGAGGTATGTTGGCTCTGCGAAAGCGACCAAGACGTTCTCGCTCTGCCCTCCGGTCTGGTTGCTGGCCGAGTCGCTCTATGTCCACCGCTTCTTGACGTCTCCTAGCTTCGTCTCTCCTTCGACGTCTTCTAGCTTCGTCTCTCCTTCGATGTCTCTCTTCCTCTTCTCCACGTCCCCTGGCTTCGGCTCTCCTTCTGTATCTCTCTTCTTCCTCTCGTTGTTGGCGTCTTCTTGCTCTCTCTACTGACTCAATCGACCTTCTTTCTCTTACTTCAAGACGTCTATTGCGACGCTCGTCTTCTGCTAGACGAACGGCTCGATCATGAGCTTCCTGCTCTAATCGAGCGACTCTAGCGAGTCTATCCGCATGCTCCTGGCGTTCTCTCTCTCGCGTGGCTCTCTTCTCTTCTTCATACCTACTCCTTGGCGAAAGGCTGCGAGTCCTTCGTTGGTGGTGACGCGATGCTGTTGGTGGAGAGGGTGACTCTTCACTACTTGATTGGTGGACCACGGCTCTCCGTCTTCTCCTACGTCTTGGAGCGCGTTCCATTTCCCGTTCCTGCGGAGGGGGCCTCCGTCCACGAGGGTGACACTCTTGTCTATGAGAACGATGTTCCTGAGGAGGTTCAATCGGCACAATGATTGGCGAGGTTGGCAAAGGTGGTGGTGCTGGCGGAGAAGGCTGGTAAACTGGGGGTGTGGGTGCTCTTGGTGGAGGGTAGACCGGTACTGGTTGCCTGTTCTCTGCTCTTCCAGTATCAGGCCGCGGCAATCTCGTTCTGTTGCGAACGAAGAACCTCTGCGGCTCTCTTTCGTGATGTTTTCTTGGGGAGGTTTTCACACCGATCCCGAATAGGCGATCTATAAAGCCAAGAACGCCTTTCCCTTTGTTTCTGCTCTGCTGATGAGTGCGTGGCCTTTCCGAACTTGAAGGTGCAATGATAGGGTGACGCTCCATATGAGCGGCACGTATCTCTTCGTCTGTTGCATCACGTTCATGGGGATATGGCTCGTGCGAAGTATTCGCGCACGGTTGGCTGCGAGTTCCACGTTCGCAGTTCACCAGCCGTTCGCTGGTTTGTCGAGCCCCATCTGGATATATGACATCGTATGTTTGGATCATGCACATCTGACTTCGAAGATCCTTCGACTGGAGCGTCACTTTTTCCTCTTCTTTCGGATATAGCAAGAGGATTTTCGCGGCCGAAGTTTTACTGGAGACATGAAGTTAGGCTGACATAGCACGAGTTCTCAGTGCTACGTCCTTGGGATATCTGTGCGACCTGAGTCGGGTTTATGAATGACTTTGGGGTGAAATTATATGGCTTGGAAAGCCCGAGGGGTGCTTCTTCGGGAGAGGCGTGACTTTCGAAGCTCTTAAAGTATTGAATGAAATCGTCGGAAAACTGGAGCCTGAAATAAAGGAATCCAGAAGGAGTTGTATCACCATTCGGCTTTATATTCTCGGTAAGGTTGATGGTCAAGGATGAAGTGCACGCATGACAGAGCTAAGCCTAATTGGGAGAGGCTGAGTGTGGCTTATCCAATTAACGAACGGCTGCGCAAATCTAGGAGCGCTAGGAATGAGTTTCACCTGCCTAAAATATTCGCCAGGCTTTCCGTGAACATGGTCAGGCTCTTCGTGTTTGATCATACGACTACATGACTGCTTCAAAGGTCATAGGTCGACTTTCTTCGAAAACATTGGCTGGGAGCGTGCCTGAATCCTCTGAATTGTACTACTACGCGCCGAGATCGCTTCGGGAAACTAGCCCCCCTCAAAAAGCTACCTAGCGAGCACCAACATTCAGTATTGTACGCCGCAGTCGATGCTTATGAGATCCAACACCTGATTATTGGGTATTATGCTATAGAACATGACGTTCTTATGCGACTACATCTGAGCTTGCGCCATCCATTAGTCCCCGCCGGGCCGAGAACACCATCCTCCAGACGAGAACGGTACTGGTGGTACAACAAATCCAACCACTGCCTAGAGACTACTCACGCAAGTGATCATGGTCATGGAACAAAGTGGCTTGCTAAGCATGGTCACGGAACCGAGTGACTTGCTGAATAAACGCGCCTAGAGAATATCACGCATATCGCAATTTCGGGCTACGTCCTGTGCTGTGTAGAACTGGCGGGCCGTTTGTTTTTTTCAGCCTCAGCACTGCTAATGCGCCATCCCGCTGCCAAAGCTGACAAGCACCACCCGGACAATTTCTGCCGATTTTAGACTCTTCCATACGAGGTACAACCTAGAACCTTGCAACCGTGATATTACTCTCTTCTTCGGGTCACGCAACGAGGTGTTCCAGATGGGAATGCGTTCAGTACTTTTGGTATAACTGAATCTGCTAGGCAGGCGTAGCAAGGCAAGTTGAATGGTGCCAGCTGACTCAATTGGATCATTTCCGACCCATGCATTAGACGGGCAATTCTGTTTCCCTTCTTCTATTGTGGGACTTAGAAAGAAGTCATTGTATCTACGCGTCGTAGTAGTACTCTGTGGCAACCCTGCCTTATTCTGCCTGTTTCGGCGTGAACCCATGCTCGTGCGATCACTCACTTTTGGTTGCTAACTGAAGCTGGTGTCAACGTCAGCATAGAATCTCAGCTGAACCCAGGACCCGACGATTTCCGTTCTGCATGGGAGACCCTGGCGGTAAGCGTTTGGTGTCCCTCAATGGTTAAGCGAGAATTTACCGACTACCGAAGTATTATGGGCGATAGCCTTGCGGGTTTGCTGACAGCTGATTCTAACGCCGATGTAGGTAGCTGTTGAAATCGTTCTACGAGGCAATTCGCCAATTGTTGGATCAGAATATGCAAGACTGAACGGGAAACATGTGCATGACGGTCTAGAACTGGGCATCAGTCGCCATACACTCAATGCCGTAAGATTGAATGCGATCGCAAGCGCCCGACTCATCCTGTCAATATCCGGCGACGTTGTCTCTAAATGAGGCTGATGGGGAATCGGCAAAACGAATCACATGGGTTTGACCCCCAAGACAAGAGACGTGAAGGAAATTCGCGCTGACTGAGCGTCATGCCTTCTCAGGTACTATCGCTTGCTATGCAAGTAAGACAGCCGCACGGGCCAAAAACGATCATTCTGACAAAATTTCGACATCCATTTCTTTCCGAGGACCTCATGCAATGTGGCGCCTTCTTTCGCCTTTTTCCCCCTTCTTTTGCTTTTGATCCGGCTGCATTCATCCCATGACGGCTCCAACGAAAACCATAGTGTAACATTATGCTAACAACGGGGGCGAAGTACGTGCCACATAGGTATAGTCGCATTTGGAAGAGGGTGTGAAGGGTTGTAAAGAAAGCATTGCACAGCCACTGATGAGGCTCTCGACGATCGCCGCAGCCTGCCTTAGTCTCGTCCTAACATGGTTTCCGGCTACTCCCCGAACCCTCCAGGTGGGGGTCCCCTGCCGTCATCATGAGGCCCAAGCTCCCATTCATGCTCCTGTGCAAACAATGCACAGAAACACAAGCCACGCGCCACAATAATCCCTCATCATGGTCCTCACAGTCCACCACCTAGCCCGCTCCCAATCCGAACGCATCATCTGGCTCTGCGAAGAGCTCTCTCTCCCCTACGACCTCAAAATCTACCAACGCTTCCCCCTCCTCGCCCCGCCAGAACTAAAAACCCTCCACCCTCTCGAGACAGCGCCCATAATCACAGATGATGGCGACATCACGCTCGCCGAATCCGGCGCCATTGTCGAATACATCCTCACGAAATACGCGCGCGGGAAACTACAAATCCCGCCCTCAGAAAAAGCCTACCCAGATTATCTCTACTGGCTACATTTCGCGAATGGAACGCTGCAATTATCCGTTAGTCGATCAATGTACTTTCGGCTTCTGAAATTGCCTGCAGACAACCCAGTTGAGAAAATGGTGATTGCAAAACGGGAACATGCTTTGAAGCTTCTGGATGAGCGATTGAAGGAAAATAAATCGTTGGCGGGGAAGGAGTTCACTGCGGCGGATATTATGAATGTGGTTTCTTTGACTACGCTTCGTCTCTTTGTTCCCTACAGCTTGAAGGAATATCCGAATATTGTGAGCTATTTGCAGAGGGTTGGAAGTAGGGAAGGGTATAAGAGAGCCATGAGGAAGGGGGATCCGGGGTTTGAGCCTATTTTGGGTGCTGAGGCGCCGAAGCCGATGATGTGAGTATAGGAGATGACGCTTGCTGCCTTGTATATACTTACTGGCTTGAGCTCCATGGAGAATGGGTTTGTTGTACATATGGGAAGACAACGGGAGGAAGTGCTTCGAGCAGCAGGTGCTGAAAGCGGGTATGGTCGGCTCAGGCCACGAACGCGTATGAATATATGGCAGCTTAACCAGCGTCATTTGACAGCTTTCGCCTTGCCACCAGCCTCCACTGTACCCCCAGCCAATTGCCCCGGCGCATCCATCAACCCACTCCTCACCAGCACCTCATCCCTCTCTTGTCCCGGGTTCCCAAAAAACACCTCCCCGCTCGCAACATCCCCATCACTCAACCCTTCCAACCCCTTCAGCACCCCCCTCATATAACTAACAATCTCCGCCACGCCCCTGAAATCCACCCCTTCATCCGCCTTAAAAATATTTCTCCACACAGCGGTCGCAAGCACCGCATCGCCCTTCACCAAACCCTCATCATAACCCGCCAGTAGCCCTCGCCATTGCATATACATATCTTTGAGGTATTTCTGTCGAACGAAATTTGCTTCAATGTTGTGAATGACGACCATGCGGTCTTCAGCGAGATAGAAGAAGTGGTCGAGGAGATGTTGCTGCCAGGTTGGGGCGTGGGCGGGTTGGAAGCAGCGGAGACGGCAATTGAGGAGGTACATGTGGAGGAAAGTTATTTGGGACCAGGTTGCAAAGGTTGGGGTGAGACCGAGGGCTGTTTGAAGGATTAGTACATCTGTTCTTGGAATACGACAGCAAACAGAGTGGAGGAGACGTATGCTTACTTTCATACCACCATCCTGTACCGACGCCTAGGTCTTCATCATCCTTGGTTTTGGGGACTTCAGCGTTCTTGTCTCGGGCTTGGGGGATAGTATAGTCTGCTTGGCGAGCACATTCTTTGACTAGCTTTTCGCAGACACCGTAGGCTACGTATGTCTCTGTGGTATTGGTTGCGCGCTTGCGGAGTTCTTTTGCGATGGAGCGGGTTGGGGATTCTAGAAAAGCTGCTGTAGCACTCCCTTCCTTCGGAGAACTTTGTGGTGGGATCTCGGCAGCTGGACTGGATTGTTTGGTTTTCTGAAGAGGTTGCAGGGCGATCCTTGAGGTTTTGGGAACTGCCGAATGAGGCCTCGGAGCAGGCTCTTTCTGCTTGGTATTGGCTTGAGCAGCGGAGAGGGAATGTCTATTTGTGAAGGGTCGTGACGGATTGAATGTTTTTGGATATTTTGCTCGTGCATAGTAAGGGGCTTGAGCCTGTCGAAGCTGGCCTACTTCCTGGCGCAGAGCTTGACGACATGCGGTACAAAGAGCTGATGAGGGCATTGCAGCAAAATGCGTTGTGTGCTTCTGTCAAACGCGTTTTGTTGTTCTCAATTGATGGTAAGATGGAACCCACCTGCGATCGTCCCGTCATTGATTTTCCACGAAATAATTATATGGAAGGTATGCCGACAAATCTTCACGCGCCATGGTGACAGAAATCTGCCCCAACCTCAACCACCCTCTGAGCATAGTGAGCTGCTGCCTGACTGCTATTCTTATCACAAATTATTACGTGTCTTTTCTCATCCAGGTGAGTGGTTTGCTACTACGTGGACTGACGACTTGGTTGTAATAATTGAGGTTCATGAGCAGAGCACCAATGAAAAGCGGCAACAACATCAACGCCGCTGCCTCAAGCTCTTTTCTTTTTGTCCTTCTCAATACTCTCAACTTCCTCTTTCTTTCTTTTGCTTTCCCTCCTCATTCATTGATGCCCTCGAATTTTTCTTTCCTCTAGCTATTTTTCGTTTGCCCTGATAGGCCTGGTTCGCTCGCTTAATTGTCAGCTCCTCCGCTGCTGTCCTATCATCGAGATCGGAATCAAGACCTAGACTTGTAATACGTCAAAGGTTGCCTCCCCTACACTTCAAACCTTTCCTCATCCCCCGTCGGCTCGCCATTCGCTTAGATAGCCAACTTCAATAGTCTTGCAAAGTGTACGTCTCAAGTTCTGAGTGCCTACTTAGCGTAATGGTACTGTCATTGCAATTAGCAGTACCGCTGCCATAGATGGCCGAAAGTGGCTTGCCCTACCTAAAAGCCCTTTCTAAGGCTGGAGCAGTCTTTCAAACCGGACCGGCTGTGGTTGTCACTTCTGAGCCTTATCAATACACAAGCCTAAAAGCTGGTCAATTTCGTCTGCTGAGCATATTTCTCGAGCCGGTCACCGGTTTCTTGACCTGCAATCTTGACGTTCGAGATCTTACATCCAGTAGGCGAGCATACAGAGCAATTTCATACTGCTGGGGCAACCATATACCCACTAATCGCTTACTATGTAGCAATGGGCAGTCACTGCTCATCACCAAATCAGCCGCTGAGCTCTTGGAATTTATTGTGCCTCAGAATCCCACGGAGTTCTTTTGGATCGACCAACTTTGCATCAATCAAGCCGACCTCCCGGAAAGGTCAGCACAAGTATCAATAATGGCGCAGATCTATTCGTCCACAAAGCAAGTCATAGCATGGTTAGGACGTGGAGACAAGAGCAGCGAAAGTGCTGTTACCTTTGTGGAGACGCTGTTTGGTGAGATCGAAGACATGGAACGTAAGAACCGCAGTCCTACATTGGTGCCCTTAATGTCCCTATCAGCCAATATACACAACATACCAGTTCAAATGCAGGCATCAAGAAGATGGAAGACCCTTGGTCAGCTTCTAAGCAATCCATGGTTCGAGCGTATGTGGGTGATGCAGGAAGTCATTATGGCATGCGCTGAGACTTCCCACACCGCTGGCGTGGATATCTGCATTCTGCTCTCATTCGAAAAGTGTGCCATCGATTTTAATAAACTAGCCAAGGTTCTTAGCATCCTTAAAAGCGATCATCTAGATTCGAATCTGGTTGAAGGCCAAAGTGAAGTTGATCCATACGGAAATATGATTCTCCCGCCGGGACTATGGGCTATCGAAACGTTTTCGACTTTCCGACAATTGAGGGTTCAAGGCAATGGAGTGCCGCTGAATTTGGCACTGAAAGATGGGTGGCATTTCAAAGCGAGCGACGATAGGGACAAGGTGTATGCCGTGATGGCGTTCGCTGATGAAACTGCTAATACAAGTCTTCCTGATTATGAGTCTACTGTGGAGGATGTTTATCTATCCCGGGCGGCAGCATTGCTTGGGCGTGAAGATGATTACCCTATGCTGCTTCACATGGCTGGTGTTGGATTCCAGCGGTCTTATCCAACACTTCCATCTTGGGTGCCGGACTTCAGTTCCGGGTCAAACATGATAAACCTAAAGTCTGTAATGGCAACAGCCACACGTGGTGGACGCTATGACGCTTCAGGGGCCAATGAAAAAACCGGGATCAGAGTTGACCTTCCTTCACTAGCTCTTCGATTGCAAGCTATACAGATTGACATAATCGAGATTGTTTTCAGGCAGCCTTTATTCTCAGAGAATAATGATCGATGGTACGATAACCTTAAACCCTCGCGATTCTTATTTCCAAGGAAGGAATACCATAAAAAAATGATTCAATGGCTGGAAGATATTGAAAGCTTCCTTGGAAGTCCCCCTCCTATCCTTGGATCAAGTGAACTAAAACCCAAGGAAATTCTTTGGCAAACAATTGTGGAGATTACCCCACCAGCTCGGCTCTCATTGACAGCCCTCGTCTTTCGCAGGCATTCGAATACTGGTACAAGGACCATCGTCTATCCGCCGGCAAGTTCATATCTAGCCTGCTTGACTCATACTTGCACACGCCAGATGTCTATGAGCGGGTACAGCAGTTCGAGGACATGAAAAATGCCTCATTGTTTACTCAACCAGTCTTCGGCACCGCGCAAAAGCGTCTCCTGGGATATGGGCCTGAAGGTTTGTTGCCTGGTGACACAGTGTGCATTATTAAAGGAGCGCTCATACCATTTCTACTTCGGCCAGCCACAGACACAATCAGAAGCGGTGAGCAAAGTGGCAAAAAATGGAGCTTGGTAGGGGGTTGCTTCGTGCATGGTCTTATGTATGGGGAAGGTCTCAGTATGGGTGAGATGGAAGAATTTGTCATCACTTGAGAGGAATTTATGGTCAGAATATGTAAGCTCTTGGAAGGTTTTCTCATGTGAACCTTTTATTACATAAGCCCGGCTCTAATCTATTGTGAAATTTGACCCTGGGTGATGTCCAAGAAGCCCAACGTCTTCACCTGCCAAGCTTCCCTTGCAGCGTTGGAAGCAGAACCGGAAGCAGCCGTAAGATGATAGTTGAGTACAGTAGATTGTCTGATGATAACGTTCATCCTATACTATTCAAATCTAGCAGCTAGACGCCTTGTAAATGCTGCATACGCTAAATGATTCCACCTTCATGCAACTTTTAACAAACATTCAGCAACTACTTGACCACTAAACGCTCCAAAGACTTATCCACAACTGGTAATAGATCATTCAGATTGTTCGGATCTCGCAGCTGCGCTGGAACGTCTTGTCCTTTAGAGGCCAACTTCTGATTGGGATCAGTGCAGTCCCTCCAAGATACATATCAATGAAAACTACTCACCTGCCTAACTACTTCGTATTTTTCCTCCTTCGCAACATATTCTCTGATTACCTCGCCCGAGGCGAACTCGACATAGACTCTGGTATCCCTGATTCTGAGAAGCACATTGTCCAGACGCATGAAGAAGCGGCAAAGTAATAGTAGCCGCTGTGGCATGACCCGAATCTTGCAAGAATAGAGCGTTATACCGTTGTCCGCCATTTCATCCTCGTATAGCATTACCTCATCAAAGAAAAGTATCGGATCAGGGCGCTTCAGAAGTTCTAGAGGTATTGGCTTTGTGGACGGCTCGAAGTTCGATGATGTAAGTTGCACAGTGCCCTTGTAGTCTGTGCTGTATGACCAGTCGAAGGGTTTGACCACCTCCGTTATACCCTCATGCTTCTTTTCTCTATTCCTTCTCAGCATCTTATGTTTCAACAGATTTCGAGCCCGCCGTACCGGGTGCTCTGCCACTCTTTCGAGTGTGCGACCTGGAGCATAGATCCGCCTGTCTTGTCAACTCTGTCCAGCGCATCGTAAGTATTGAAATTGATTCCCCATCCAGATTTGTGTTCAATGGAGACCATGTTGTCCCCAAAGATCATTTCCGGAGGCGCGATACCCAACTTCGCTGTCATTTGTTCAATTGGCTCAGCTTTCAGTATAGGCAGCTTTCGGGTCGTGATTTTGAACCCGTGCTGGCTGATTGAGTTACCAGCATCAGCTGGGGAGGGATATTGGGCGTTGGGAATAGCGCGACCATTCATTGCCATCGTAGCACTTGTGTTCGACATTTCTTAATATCATCCGAAATGAACCCTATGATGTAGCAGTGGTACTATGAATTGGATATAAGGCTGAGCGCTAAAGCGCCAGTTGCCCCGCGAAACAGCCGAGTATTGATTTTCGGGTACCTCCCAAATGCCCGAGCTTAAGTCCAACAGCATTACCAATACTAACATCAGGACGTCGCCATTGCCAGGAATTACGGCATCCGTCATCCCCGAGCTCAGCGACCATGGCCATCAGAGCAGTTGAATCACGCTTCGAGCAGATGTCAGTCAATGACGAGAATGAGCCGCCTGTTAATGGAGGCAGCATATATCATAAATCAAAGGTCAGGTCGAGATGAAACTTCTACAAGATCTTCACTGACAGATCTCAGGGCTCCCTATCTACCGCAATGTCAATATCAGGGCTCGGATCTACAGCTCAATTGACTTCAAACCCAAATCGCACTAATCTCCTCAAGATCGCACTACAGAACAACAACGAAGCCAACGCAAAGACAGCAACGATTACTACGGTGAATGTCGCCTCGCAGGCCTCTCAATGGCGTGGTCCGAGCCAGCAGCCTTCTTCATCACCTACCCACAAAGGCAGCGGCGCCTCATCATCTGGAAAGAGCTCCGATGAGAGCGCAGTGCAACGCCTCTCAAATCCTCCCATGTACGAGCAGCCACAGCCCAAAAACTTCCATCTTGGAATGTTCGAAATCGGAAAGCCTTTAGGGAAAGGCAAGTTCGGGCGGGTATACCTGGCCAAAGAGCGGTCAACAGGCTTCGTTTGTGCGCTGAAAGTCCTCCACAAGAGCGAATTGCAGCAAGGGAAGGTTGAAAAGCAAGTGAGACGGGAGATTGAGATTCACAAGAATCTGCGCCACCCAAACATCCTTCGTTTCTATGGACACTTCCATGATAGCAAAAGAGTATTCCTTATCCTCGAGTTCGCTGGAAAGGGAGAACTGTACAAGCACTTGCGGAAAGAGAACAGATTTCCTGAGTGGAAAGCAGCGCAGTATATTGCGCAAATGGCTGCAGCTCTCAAGTATCTTCACAAGAAACACGTCATGCACCGAGACATTAAGCCCGAGAATATTCTGGTTGGCATACATGGGGAGATCAAGATCTCGGATTTCGGATGGAGCGTGCATGCTCCTAACAATCGACGGAACACAATGTGCGGCACCCTCGACTACCTACCCCCAGAGATGATCAAACCAGGCAGCCAGGAGAACTTCTACAACGAGAAAGTCGACCTGTGGAGTCTAGGCGTTCTGACGTATGAATTCTTGGTTGGCGAGGCGCCATTCGAAGATACGCCAGTGATGACACAAAGAAGAATAGCGAGAGGAGAGATGACGGTACCAAAATTCGTGAGCCCCGAGGCTAAGGACTTGATTGAGAGGGTAGGTCTTTGAGACTCAAAGACATGAATGATGAATGCACATGCTGACTCATTTTCTGAAGTTACTTGTACTCGACCCCGAAAAACGCATTCCCCTCACTGAAGTCCAAAAACACCCCTGGATCCTCAAACATTGCGTTAAAGGTGAACGAGCCACGCAGAGAAGCTCGGGAGAGAGGGACACTAAGCCTGCTGTTCCATCAGCTGCTGCGCAGTCGTGAGAGCAATCGCATTCCACCTATTGATGACAGATTTTCCTCAGCCGCATCTTTCGCTGCCAAATCATCTCGAGGTTCATGAGCAATAAGATCTTGATGTGTAGAGCATGGCGATTGGAGTTGTGGCGTTGTGCATAGCATCGATGCAGCCAGGTGAGAACGGCATAAGGTATCAAGATCAAAACAACTTCATGACCCCATAATGGAAAACGTATACCCGAAAGAAATCATAATCACCGCCCATTCCCTTCTCATACATTCCAAGACCCACAACCCACAATCCCCCACCCCCTCACCCCCTCACCCCCTCTGCGGAACCAGAATACCCTCAAAATACCCCCCCAAATCCAGCACATCCTCCACCTCCCCAATCCACCCCACATACTGATCCGGCCTAACAACAACCACACACCCCCTCTCCCTCTCAACCCCATACCCCCTATACGCCTCCCCATGTCCCTCATGATAGCTCTCATCATCCACAAAAACCTTTCCGTAATCATATCCCTCCCTCTCATCCAACGGATGGAAAATATCATGCAATTCCAATAACTCAATTTCTTTTCGCGGAGCGGAGTGGATCATTAGGACTTCGATTACGGAATCAATTTTTCTATCTAAGGGAGTGAAGCGGTGGATGAATGAGGCGGGGGCGGAGAGGGCGTCCCCGAAGGTTTGGATACGTTGGAATTGGGGGGGAGAGGCGATGTTGCCGGCGAAGAGGATGATGCGGAAGCGGCCGTCGGATTTCAAGAAGTGGGCGAAGGGCCAGGGACGGGCGTCGGCTTGGGATAATACTTGGAAGCTGGGGAAACGCATGCCCATTTTTATGTTTGAGGATAGGTTCTGCTTGCCTACGATTTTTACGAGGGGTGAGGAGGAGGAGGAGGAGGAGCCGTTTGTTTGTTGTGGACCTACGTCCGTGCCATCGCCTTGGTCGGCTGAGTCGCCGGGTTCAGCTACGAGGACGGAAGCGCCGTAGTCGACTGCGAGGCCGGAGGCGAACATGTTTCCTTTTTCGAAAGCGTCTTTGAATTCGGCCATTGAGATGCCGGCCTCGTCTGCGGCGTCCTTCGCTGGCCGGCCAGAAAAAAGGCGCGAGAAGCGGTGGTCGAATGCTATTAAGTCCTGAGCGACACGGCGGCGTTCGGATTGATACGTTTTTAGGACGGAGCGTTGAGCGATGCCGTTGATGACGAGGGCGATTTTCCAGCCGAGGTTGTATGAGTCTTGCATTGAGACGTTCATGCCTTGGCCGGCTTTGGGGGAGTGGGTGTGGACTGCGTCGCCGGCGAGGAAGATGCGGTCTGAGGAGGAGAATTTGTTGCCGACGCGTTGGCCGATTTGGTAGGCGGTCCACCAGTCGCAATAAGTGTAGGTTAGTTTGTAGGGAGACATTATTCGTTGAGCGGCTTGGAGGATTATGGAGGGGGTGATTGTTGAGCGGTCGACTTGGCCGCCGTTTTTGGAGACTTCGGTCAGTTGGATGTAGAGTCGAACGAGCTTGTTTTCTCGAGGAATGACCATTACGCTGCCAGATTCTGCGCTGTGGATTGCACAGCGCATGCGGATGTCAGGGAAATTTGTGATTGGAATGATGTCGAGTACACCTTGAGCCGGTTAATTTTCTAATTCTGTCTGGTAAGGTGCTCTTCGTCTTACCCCAAATGAAGTCAGTCTGCTCGCCTTCCATTGAAAATCCCAGCTGCCGTCTTGTCCAACTGTGAGCTCCATCACACCCAATCATGTACTTGGTACGGATGATTTCGGTAGTGCCATTCTTTCCTCTGCTTTTACGAATCAAATCATCAGTATCATCTTTTGCTAGACTACTCCGAAATAGGCCGTCAGTGACATTGGTGCTATGCTGAAATGGCGTTGCTTCGTCGTCGCTTAGATGTCTGACCTTGATACGAATTGGGTAGGCGTCAAGATCCTCAGCCCTGGAGTGATCAATGTCAAGCTGTTCTGGAAGAACACCCCGCTCAATTTGAATATCCGAATACTCTGCTAATGAATCGAGAAAAAATCTCTCGATGCGTCCCTGATGTAAGACCACCTGTTAGAACCTCGATATGCCCGGTATAGTATCAGGAATTCTATCAGTTCTTATGATTCTACCAGTCTCGTCAGGGTTCTAGACCAATCATCAGCGCTCTCCTACTCATAATTCTACCACCACAAACCCAGAGGCAAATTTCAATCCTACGTTGCTGATGTTAGCGGTGATAAGTCGTCCACGAATCTTACTCTCACATATGATTTGATTCTTTCCAAACCCTATCTGCGAAGCCGAAACTGTCAAAGATTTCCAGACTTCTGCATTGTAGCCCATCAGCTTGACCGTTAAAGACCTTGGTGCCCCTTTTATCGATGATTCTGGCATTAATGCCACATCTTGCTGCCCATGTAGCAGCCATCAGGCCGGCAGGCCCTGCACCAACGATGAGAAGATCACACATTGAGTCCTGTAATTGAACCATCTTGAGCGTAAGAAAATACAATTGACACTATTTCAAGATGTGGAAATCACTTGCAATCGATTGCGAGAAAGAGAATAAGCGAAATGGAACGTCAATAACAACAAGCAACCAGCAAAGGTAGCTCAAAGGGATGATTTCGGAGACATATGCACTCTACGGGGAACCATCTCAGCCCCGCAAGTCCCCGTGGGGCCCTGGAAGTCTGGGGACCTTGGGGTTCTTCTGCCATGATGAGCACCCGAAGTCTGCTGGAGAGGAGGGGTGAGAGGGGCAAGATCCAGAGCATCTAAAAATGCCTTTTCGGCCAATCTTCTCGGCAGGCCGCATTACCGCATGTCCCTGACCACTGCCAAGCCAAGCGCACCCGCTGACTTTCTGCTATGATAAAACGCAACACACTAGCCACACTTCCTCAAGACCGTCCTAAGAATTGACCATCAACAACTAACAACGCGCGAGATGATCTTGGCTATCTCATGCATGCTCGGCCTTCTCGGCCCTACTCGGAGAAGGAGGATATAATATATGCCAAGTGAAACAACATCCAATAATGGGCTGGAGCGTCTTGGTCTGCCAAGGGCGGCGCGTCGGGGAGTGCGTTGGCCTGCAGCGGTGGGACGAACGACCAGCAAAATCTCAGGCGTTCCTGCTTACTGGTCTCTGAAACGACACCCTTTGAACTGATGAAAGAGCAATGGTCCTTCGTTGCCGTGCTCCTCACTCTCAATTCTTCTGAAGCACTTCAAGTGCAGTCCCCTTCTGCATTGCATGCCTTTCAGTCTCCTCTCCTTTACTGCGTTTTTTGCGTACATAACCGCCAGCAGCTCTTGGCTTAATTAGCCAAGTCCACCTCTATTGACACTCAATTGAAACTCCGAATTCTTTCCTCGCGACGCAATGTTTGGCAGATTTCGAGGGAAGCAGGGGCCTGGATCCCAGGGAAACATCCAAGAGCAGGACATTGGTATATCACAGTCAGTTGAGCAAGTGGGAGAAAAGCCTGTGCACCATGGACACCATCCACACATGCCCGTCTTCAATCACAATGGACACAAGGTTACGAGAGGCATCAAGCCTGATGGGGAGAGTGGTCGGGCGTGGATACACCCATGGCACTTTACAAGAATCTGTTTCAGGTCTACAAGCCATGTGTCCATGGTGGTCAATGTCCTCTGGCCTTTCGTACCTGCAGCCATAGTAATGCACTTTGCACGACCCGATCTAAAGATGTGGAACTTCATCCTCAATTACATTGCAATGGTGCCCACGGCGAACCTCATCGGTTTTGCGGGACAAGAGCTCGCTCGCAAGCTTCCAAAAGTCTTTGGTGAGGAGCATCATATTTGATATACATGGGGGCATGATACCATTCAGAAGGAGCATAGACTGAGAACAATATAGGTATTATACTTGAAACCTTCCTTGGCGGCATCGTCGAAATTGTCCTTTTCATGGTCCTCCTCCACAACAGCGTCGATAACAACCTCATTCCCGTCATCCGATCTGCAATTCTGGGCTCTATACTAGCGAATCTGTTACTGTGTCTGGGCTTCTGCTTCTTCGCAGGAGGCTTATTTAGGGAGGAGCAAGAATTCGATGAAGTAGTAAGCGAAGTGGGACATGGCCTGTTACTCATGGCAGGCTTCGGACTTCTTATACCCACAGCGTTCTACGCTTCACTCAGCGGATCCTTTGGTGATGATGTCCTTGAGCCGAGAACTCTTCACATCAGCAGGATCACTTCAGTTGTCCTTCTAATAGCATTTTTCATGTATGGGCCTACAATTTTACACAGATTGGAAAGAATGGCTAATTGGACTCAGTTACGTGTTTTTTCAAATGCGAACCCACCATGGGTTGTATGACTCCGTGCTAGAAGCAGATGAGGAACGTGACAACGACCGACATATAGATCTCAAAAAGGACAAGCTGACGCTCACTGAGTGCGTCGTTGCGCTTGTCATTGCGTTGACCTGTGTATCATTACATGCTGTTTTTCTAGGTGAGTCTTCCAGAAATCTGTCACGATCTGCCTTCACCCAATTACCATTACCGCATCCCGAAACTTATCACCGGAAGTACTAACACCCTCCCTCCACCAGTCGAAGAAATCGAATACATAGTAACCGAACGCGGCGTCTCCGACGCCTTCATGGGTCTCATTCTCGTCCCCCTCGTCGAAAAAGCCGCCGAGCATCTCACCGCCGTCGACGAAGCCTGGGACAATCAAATGAATTTCGCCCTCGCACACATCCTCGGCGCCACCATCCAAACCGCCCTTTTCAACTCTTCCCTCGTCGTGATCGTCGGCTGGGGCCTCAATAAAGCCATGGATCTGAATTTCGAGGTGTTTAATATTGTGGTGCTGATTATGACGATTATTGTTGTGGGAAGCTTTTTGAGGGATCAGAAGAGTAATTATATGGAGGGGAGTTTGTGTATTTTGATCTATGTTATTATTGGTAAGTTACGTGATGCTTCTTTTGCTGAGTAATTTTTGGATGGGGGATGCTAATGGATTGCACAGCTATTGCTAGTTGGTATTACCCCAACCCGCAGTCGGGAACTACGAATACCTCTGAGGGAGGTAATAGTACTGCACAAGCCCGGTGATACGGCAGATGTAGATAGGTTGGCATGGGATATACCTTCAAAAGTCTTGGATGCATAGCGCTGCAGTCAATCATAGAGCGAGGTTGAAACGAGATATTGTAGAATAGCATGGCGCTTTTACATAATGTACTGCTTTTAATAGAGTTTTTTATTTCGGATACCTACTAAATCCCCCTAAATGTCTGGTGAATAGTCTAAGACGATATTAGAAGATATCCTGTTTTCTCTGATATCACACCATTAGAGGGCACAAATGCCCACTTCATGCAGGCTCGCCATGAGTCCGCCTTTCAACCCCAGTATCTTACCAAAGCCTAACCAGAGTGCTGGGTTCCCGTATAGGGGATTCTATCCAGCCTTGAGGGCGTTCTGCAATATTCTGATCTCGACCAGATACCATCCTCCTTGCTCAAGCGCGGGGCGGTCATAGCTTTGCTTGGCCTTATCGAATAGCCTCTTCGTAGAAAATTGCGGGGTTGTGGTTGTATTCCCTCGAAGTGGCAATCTTGAATCGCCCCGAGGTGGCTCCAAACCCGCTTCTCATGGGACAGCATCGGCCAGCAGGACATGTTCGTTCCATCCAGGCAACATTGATCAATCCATCAATTTCCTTTTCCCTCCGTCCCACCCCTCTTCACAAATTCTCCCCAATCCACCTCCACCAACCCTGCACATCCGCCCCCTCAGCCCCCACCACATTCCCTCCCACAACACCAACCTTCACATTACTCTCCTCCATCTGCGCAAACGCAAATTTCCCCTCCCCTCCTTCACCAAGCCATTCCCTCTCCTCCCCTGCACCACTATCGATATCATCCATCCCGATTCCCGAATCTAATAAACCTTTCCCCCGAGAATTCCTGACATTCGTGATTTCATTTTCCAAAGCTGATTTAACCAAGGGTGCGGGCAGCGCAGTGAAAAGATCTAATTTATTTGCTGCGACCAAGACAGGGATTTCAGGCGGCGCGCCCGAGGTTTTTGTATTCGCGCGTTTTTGTAACAGGAGAAGTAGATCGTGGAGGTATTCTGCTGTTTGGCGTAGGGCTTCGTTTCCAGCCGCTCCGGTGGTAGAAGTGCTGGTCGATATATCTGCGGCGTCGACCATGAAGATTATACCTTTGAGGTTCTGGGGCATGATGATGGTGTCGAAGGCGTGGTGGCGGAGTTTGCCATGTCCGGGGGTATCGGCGAGGAGAAATTTTTTGTGGAATTGGGTGGAGGGATCGGCGGCGGAGCGGTATTGGGAGGAGGCGGCGGGGGTGGTGAGGGGGAGGGAGAGTTCGACTGTTAGGGGGGTTTGGGAGGTGCGTGTTGTGGCTGGGAGACCTCTTTCGAACTTAGGGTTGGGGGTTAGGTAGTGCGGGAGGGATGGGGTAGAGAAGGGAGGGGGCTTACGAGTGTGAGGAGGGAAGTTTTTCCGGAACCGCTGGGACCGACGAGGAGGAAGGTGGGGAGGGTGGTGGAGGTTGTGGAGCGGTAGATTACGAAGTGGAGGAAGAGGGGGATGGAGAGGACGAGGAGGATACCGATTGTGAGGGCGAGGGGTGTTGGGGCCATTAGAGAGGCGAGCCAGCTTTGAGAGCTGGTCGACGCCATGGTTTGGAGAGACAGCTGTTCCTTTCGAACGCGATGGAGGATGTTTGTAAGTACTAGCGCCGCTAGGGCTTAACCCTGATCAACCACAGCGTAAGCCAAGACTAGGAAGGGCTCTCCTCACCCCCTAGTCACGGCCCCCCCAAGCGTACAACCCTACAGGGCCAATGTCCCCTAGGAAATAAAGATATAAAACCCCCAGCTCCAAGGACTAACCCTATCCGCCAGGCTTTCTTCAGGGTGCTATCCCTTGGCGCCAAGATTTCATCCTCTCTGTTTAAGATCGACTTCGGCTACACTTTTCAGCATAGCCCCCTCGGAAGACATCCACTTGAGAGCTATCTTGTGCCAAGCTTATACTGAGTCATTCTGCCTCTGGGGTGGACTAGGGTCAGTCATCGAAACGATATGGTTGGTGGGAGTGTACGGTAGGGGGTGAACCCTTCTACGCATTCTTGATCCATGCATTAAAGCGCGTGTCGACTTTATAAGAACAGCACTTGAGGCATGAGTATAAAGTCTAACATCCAAGAACATACTCTATATGATTTATACCTTAACCTTTTTGATAGATCCCATGCCAGCATGGCGATAAGTCATACACTGACTCTTCATAGTCCACTATGAAATCACCACACTTGTAGTCTTCCAGATACCGCCGTTCCCGCCGTGTGCTTCCAGCCCTCTCAGGTGCTCCTGACTGCTGTGTTCGTTGAGAGGTCCGCCATTCGCAGTCACGCTGTAGCTCTGATTATTTGCCGCGCCGTGACCAGTTGGGTAAGAGTCATTCCAACCGATGCCCTCTTCCAGCTCAATCTGGCTTGGACTGGTTTTCCGCATATAACCTCTACTTATATGTGCAGAAGCCTCTGGGACTGAAACCTTCGAAGGGTCACCATTGCGACCGGCTATTAGGCCGGGAAAGCAGTGGTCGATAAAAGGTTTAAAGGTTGGTAATGAGGCGCAGACAACACCGACGGTACATTCGATCATAGACCAGACACCGGCGGGATAGTTGTTATCTGTGGTCATTGATCAGATCAAATCCTCAAGTTCTTTGGAGCAGGATTGCTTACAAGTAGGGTCGGGCGTATTCTGCGCTGCCTTCAAGTAATTGAGCCGCACCATTCCCGTAATAACCACGAAACCGCCAATGGCAAAGACCAACATAAGCGCAATCTTTTGCCTTCTGGGAACCTGTAGCTGGTATAGCATCCTCACAGGAAGAACGTATATGAAAGCATCTTGAAATATGTCCAGCCCGGCGTTTGCGAAGAAGAGAGCGTTGACATTGATGCAAGATCCACTAATACTTGTGTCCAAAGCTTTGCGCACAGGAGTGCATTGGAAGATACTGGCAGTCACAGAAGCGACGGCAGTGGCGGTCACGATGGCTATGCATGCCCAGACAAGCCTTCGAAAAGCCCTTTGCACAGCGATGCGGAGGTATAGGTTTAGGACCGCTACCTTCGTTACCGCTACACAGATGTAATAGATAATTTCGCCAGAGTAGTATAACTTTCATTTTTCGTTAGCATAGAACCTGTCTCGTTCCAGGGTCGAATGCGTTAACCTTAAGTGACGTATTGAAGTCAGTGTTAGGCGGTATATCATAGATATGTTGGCCAAGTCCAAATCTTGTCTCTAAGAAGTAGAGGTTAGTTGATGTATCTAGTACAGCAGGTTGACTTATACACACTTACGACTAATAACACCAACGTCGAATGCAACGGCGAGTACCCATGCCACCAGGATACACCAATCGTCTGCTCCTGACCGACCCTTCACAAATCTCCAACGTATCCAGAATCTAGCGCCGACTACAACTGTAACAAGAAATAACATCGCAGAACCTATCCCAATGATATGGGATACCATAGAATCATGGGGTAGGTTCGGATCGGTAGCTGCGGACGACGGGAAAGTAGACATGATTGAAGACTAGGTGTGCTCTAATTTTGAAGGAGACATACTCTGCAGAAAGGATAGACAAGAAATATATGGAGCTTGGCTTAACACTTGTCATGGGCTTGTCTTAGTCGTCTTCGCCGCCTCGTATGGATTCCCCGGGATACTCCTCTGTGGGATCGAAGTGCACCGAGCTTATTGGCTGCAAGATAGTGGCGACACCCACCAGTAGGCTTCCCCTGCATAGCCTTGGGGATGCAAGGACCCTTTTTGTACACTTAGAGTCAAAATTCCCCTCATGTAGAGGAGATCTCCCGCTGCCAATCTTCTCAAAGCGACGCCTAACTCTTAAAATTGGGGGGAAAGTGACGGTACCAAACAACACTCTTATACTACCTCTGGGGCCGTCACTTTTCCCCCAATACTAAAAAGCATGACACCACTAACTACAATTCTCATCATTGGCTCCGGACCTTTGATAGGCTCGCATGTTGCCCGTCTTTTGGCTTAGCATGGGTTCGAGCACCTGGCCCTCATCTCCCGCTCTACCTCCAATCTAACACGAGATGCCTCCTTCGTCACCTCCGCCGTCCTATCTGCGTCTGTTCACACATATGAGACCGACGTAACCGACCACGCCAGCCTCAGTGCGGCTCTCGGAAAGGCCATATCTGAAATTGGCGTATCCGACATGGTCCTTTACAATGCCGCCCCGCATCAACTTCGGCATGTTCGACATAAATCGCAACCGGATGCACACCCTGCCTTCTTCGTAACGTTAGGGGCAATCACCCATCAACCATTTGCACCTGTCTTCTCCTTGTCTATGGCAAAGGCGGCCCAGGCGAACATGACCATACTATTAGCTGAGGAGAACAAGGACATAGTGCATATGACGCTAGTAACGGTAGGCAGAGAGTGTCAATACAGGCAAAGGTGACCAACTCCCCAAATGTTGCCGCTAAATTTTGGGGATTATATGAACAGAGAAAGGGGAGCTGGGACTTTGAGATAAAGTGCGGATGGTGATTGGGGATACAGGTAGTTTTGTGTCAGTCCATGGAGAGGTGCAATTGAGTACTAGCGCGGCTAGGGCTTAACCATCATCCTTCCAGATATGTAGGTACTTTCTTCTGTACGGAGTACAAACTTGCTTATCCGCGACCGTACTTCTGCAAGCCAAAATCAGACATGCGAAGTGATGGGAATCTCTAATATGGTTTCTTTGCATTCGTACCGCAGAGCCAAAGGTGTGGTATGTCCTTTGTTATGTAATGTTTTAACTTTGGTGACTCTGAGAGTAGGTTTGCGCACCAAAGAAAGTAGTTTTCCCACACACCTGCCCAAGCTGCTTTCACACACACATAAGTAAGGTAGAATGACTTTCAGCAATTAAGTAGCTACAATTCATACTCAATCCCCCTAGACCTGGGACCGCTCAGTCCAACCCTGCCCCGAGTGCCTGGTTACTCTGGGCTCAAGTGAAGGACGTACTCAGCTCCAAGGATCTGAACATACATCAAGGGGACCATATATCCTGGTTGCTCAACCCAGCCCCTTAACCAACCGAACATTCAATACACACATATCACAAATACATATCTCAAATATTACCCAACGATAGAGAGAAGCTCGCCGTGACAATGCCGATCAATAGCTGGATGGGACGAGTTCAAGTGATCAATCAATTTACTTCTCACTCTTCGACCAGCCTCTTTACTGACCATTGATAGGACTACTTGGACGATCGAGCCTATGATGATCGAGTGGAATTCAAGATATACACCTCAGATCTCATGATCAAGTACGTAGAGAAGTTGGAAGCGATGCTGGAGCAAAATGGTGTCCAAGTAGCAACAAAGGGAGAGAATGATCCAGCCCACGACCAGAAAGCAGAAATGTCACAGTCTAAAACGGTCTTAGACAATATCTCAGCTCAAGTGTTTACCCAGCGAACAGGTCTGCCGCCAAGCTACCGAAAGACAATCGCTTTTGAAGACGTCGTCGAGGAACGAAACACGGTCTGCCATGAGACTGGATTTGAATTTGCTCGTCTTCTGTTAACAAGGCAGTTTGAGGACCCAGTCATGGCGCAAAATTTCAACTGCGACCATTGGTCCGCTCTATTACTATGGGTGTCAGGCTATGCTACACTGGAAGACATGGCCGCCGTAGCAAAGGTTATTGCAAATACACCAACTCCAATTCAATAAGGCATGCATAGGAATCTAGTTTGAAGTATTGGTACAATAGAAATTGAAGCCTAAGAAGTCAAGAGTGATCTGATATTGGTCGGCCGATTGAGTCCACGTGGGTTCTGCCAGCTTCGAGTAACTCACCTTTGTCATTGTGTCCCCCAAAACGGGTTTACACAAGCGGCAAGAATCTTTCTGGACTAGGACAAGCCATGTGCGGGACTTTAGGCGAGTTAGGATCGGGACACTCTTAGCTCTGGACGATCGGATGAGTGGTACAGTCACCCTTGGAATTGCATTCTTGCTTACTGTACCGTACAGCACCAAATGATTTATTAGTTTATTAAAATGTACGACTCGTGAATCATATCGTGATTACGTGAACCATGACAGGGGCACGAGGACCAATCACTGCGCAGTGGGACGCCACGATCTATGATGGCGGCTCGAAGCGTGGACATTGATGGCACGGCGTCCGAAATGTTGGTCATATCGCAAAGTCTTGAAGGCTGTTCGATGGGCACTCGGAGCTAAGTGGAGGGATACATCTTCTCCGAGAGAATCCTGGAGGCCTTAAAATGACTCAACTTTAGAGAGGATCGAAAGAGGTGCCGCCGGAAGCAAAATTCACTTGCATCACCCACAGCGCTTCTATACTGTTTCCATGTTGTAGGGCTAATTCGCAAGGTTTGATCATATTACTTTTACCATGGCTTTAATCTCCGCTGTGAACGCGAGCTTCATACTATATGCATCCTTTTGTCTGGTGATGATCCCCTTATTCTCACCTTTCTGAAGCCCATTAGTTGATAAATCAAAGGCTGCCTCATTTCTCATCGGACGGCTCGTATATTTCTGTCTCTTTCATCCCCTAGCGAAGTTTCCTGGACCGTTGCTGGCAAAGTTTGGTGATGGATATTGGTATTATGTTCTTTTCAGTGGTAGAGGTCCTTGGATGAATCATGACTGGCATAAGAAACATGGTCGGTTTCCGAATTATTTCAGTCCCACACAGCATTCACATTCAGCATTATAGGTTCTATTGTTCGGATCGCTCCCAATCATCTAAGCTTCAATGATCATTCCGCCCAAAAGGTTATCTACGGTTTCGGCACAGGAAACGTCCCGTCTATGGCAAAGGATCCCCGTTTCTTCACCCCAGAAGTCGATCGTTCCATGAATATCATTAACGAATGCGACAAGAACGAGCACGCCCGGATGAGAAGAATGCTTAGCTTCGCTTTTAGCATGTCTAACATAATGGCGAATGAAGAAGTTCTCAAACGCCGTACTGATGAATTTCTAGACGTTATCGACGGCACCATAAATACTGAGCGTGGCGAAAAGGGTATCGATATAGTGCAAAAGTTCAACTATGTGACTTTTGAGATCATGGGCGAAATGTCCTTTGGCGATTCATGGGACTTGAGATTGGAAGCCCAGCCCGGTCCGTGCCTGTTTCATTGAATCAATTACTGGTCAACAGGCTAACATTGCTTAAGAGCACCGTTACTACTGGGCCGACGTGATTGTCAATGCGACTTTTATGAACGATGTTATGCGCGCTGTAGTCTGTATTCCTGGCCTTTTCTCCATCCTCGAACAATTCCCGCCTGCCCATAGTAAGAAGACGCTCTATCGACATGCGGAGTACGCAACAGAGCATACAACAGCGTACGTATCTTTACGACCCTAATCATACCCAAGGGGCTGACACACTGGTCCCCAGGCGTCTTAGTATTCAGAGCCAACGCAAAGATTTCATGTACCATATTCTCAATGCTAAAGGACCGGCCGCAACTCCCAAAGAAATCGCCTCGCATTATAATGTGATTATGATGGCTGGCGCCGTCACCACTGCTACCTTCCTATCTGGTGTATTATACTACCTTGGAATCAGTCGCCAGGCATTAGGAAAACTGCAAAACGAAATACGTAGTGTATTTTCGGATATTGATGCTATCGATAGCAAGAGTTTGCTGAGCTGCACATACTTGAATGCCGTCGTTGAAGAAGGGTTGAGAATTTATCCGCCAGCCGGTGCAGCTCATCTAAGTCGAATTGTCCCAAAGGGCGGGTGTGAGATTTCGGGAAGCTTTATTCCAGAAGGTGTAGGTTTATCCATGAGGAATCAGATTCTACTCACGCTGATATCCACTTATAGACCCGCGTTTCGATTCATCCCTGGTCCGTTCTGCGAGACCCGGCCAACTTTCACGAACCTTCGCAGTTCATTCCCGAGCGCTGGATCGAAGCCACACCTGAAGGCCAAAAGGGCGATAAGTTAGACAGAAGTCTACCATTTTCCTATGGGCCGAGAGGATGTTTAGGAAGAAAGTAGGTCCATGCTCTCTATCGCCAATTACTGGAATATCACAGCAAATTGGAAAAGAGCGCTTCTTATACAGCTAACTTATCATGGTCAAGTAGCCTAGCATATCTCGAGATGCGTATGATTTTGGCTAAGTTGTTTTGGGAATATGATTTATGTTGGATGAACACAGACGAAGTGGATTGGGAAAGGAATACTAAAGGGTACACGCTATGGGAGAAGCCAGAGCTCCGGTGCACGTTCAAGAGGAGAACAACTTAAGCCGAATCGAAATGTCTAAGCAACAGTACTCATAGAGTGTATCGGATATACAGTTCCCCGGGAATCCGAGATAGTGCATCAACTAGTCACACGCTGATTCAAGCTCCATATGTTTGCCTTTTCGAATGGGACGCCTAGGACGCCTGGGATACCTAAAACGCGATTAATGCCAGCGGCATTCATGGTAGTGGATTATCAAGCCACCCTGAAGAAATCGCATGTTAGTAACTGCGGCAGATATATTGAAGTGATGAGAAGGGATAGCAAGGCATGCTAGATGCAACAAATAGCTAGACTTAAGACTGCACCGCAACCTGCATAGATCTCGACCAAGCCATAGACTGGGCTATGATGCATTATGGGAGCGAAAGCGAAAGCTGAGACCAGAGTGGATATCTATATGCATGTCAGCTCGACGGTTTGGACTGATATGGTAGGTCTGACATAATCTCTCGCACGCTACCCTTTTCCGGACCTAGCCGCTTTATTCACCTTCTTGCTCGGAGTGTTCTACTTCTGACACAAACTGCAGGTTGTGCTTCCCAATCCTTGTTGACATAGCTACTAAGTGAAAGGTCTTGTACATGTGAAGGATCGATCTGGTACATGACGTTGCAGGTTTGATTGCCTAGCACTGATAGGCCAGCTAGGTTCCAGAGACCCTCGTGCTTTGATGGGAGGCGGTCAGCGACGTGCATAATCTTAGCCTTGTTGGGTAAGACACCGGAGGATACAACGGCCTAGCCTACAGTATTTTGTGCTCGATCCCATAGCATCCAATGGCAAATCATACCCTGCATTTTCACACCCTCTTCTATGCGCAAGTTGTGCTCAGCCTTACGGCTATGGATACATAAGAAGATTGTACGTCAAAGTCAGTGATGCTGGCACACGCAAGACAGGTATGTGTACTGCACGTAAGCATCTTTCACTTTGATCTACCTTGACCAGCTTTTCACCATGACGTGGAAAGTAAGCACTAGTCGAAGGGTCTTAAGGGACCCAGCTTATTCATCTGAAACCTACTGCACTGATCTTAGGTCAGCCAATCCGCCGCTCATCTTTCAACGCCAGTAGAGTACACCTAGATGCGGGCCGACCAAGATACGGGCAAAAAGCCATCTCTTCTGTCAGCATAAGGAAGCTATCGATTGCCTCACGCTCCATGCAAATCGAATCCTTCCCAAATTATGTTCATTAAGCAGCGAGCACAAAAAGCCACCAACACATAAGTCTCAACGCAATGCCTATCGACTTCCACCTTTCACCAGCCGAGGACGGCATCCGCAAAGCCGCCGCCGCTTTCGTCGCTGGTCCACTCAAAGATGCCAGAAAGACTTACATGCAATATCAGCACCATCATGAGCGATTTCAGTCCATGAGGCCCATCTACCATCACGCCGTTGCAGGGGGTTTACTTGTCGGTCAAATCGCACCTCACCTGGGAGGGGCTGGAGGCACTCTGCTCGAGGCAGCAATCTTAGTCGAGGAGCTGTATAGATTCGAGCCGACTGCATCGCTCACAATTTTCTCAACGGGACTGGGTCTGACTCCATTGAATTTGGCTGCGAAGCCAGAACATAAGGAGTTCCTAGCACCATTTCTGAACAAAAAGGGAGAACCCTTGGCGAGTTTAGTATTCTCGGAGCCGGGCGGAGTTGCAAATTATCTGGAAAAAGGCGCCCCGGGATTGAATACAACGGCGACGCTGGAAGGAGATGAGTGGGTACTCAATGGTGAAAAGGTGGGCAGGTTTGACGTGGAGACTAGCGAATTCTTGCTTCTATGCGACTGATGCAAAACACAGATCTGGGCCACCAATAGCGCTGGCTGGGATTTTGAAGGCGCGGATCTTTCATGCGTCGTCTGTAGAACCACAAGCCCCAGCTCGGACGAGCCCGCGGATGCTATCATGATTCTCCTCGTCATACTTGCTGATATCAAACATAACGCCCCGGGTGCATTCAAAGTCCTCCGTCAACTCTCAACCGTTGGCCACACTGCCTGCTCTGGCCCGCACATAAGATACACAAACCTCAGAGTGCCCGCAAAGAACGTTCTCTGCCCACCCGGCACCGGTGCATCTATCGTTTCAGCAACTTTTGACTCTAGCGCCGTTCTAGTCGGCGCTATGAGCGTCGGTATCATGCGCGCTGCTTTCGATGCCGCCTTAGCTTTTGCCAAAGGTGATAATCGCAGAGGAGCATCAGAATTGCTAACAAGACAGGCGGTAGCAGATTTGCTGAGCGGGGTCAAAATGCAGACAGAGGCTTGTAGAACGCTAACTTGGAAGGCGGCACATTGTCTTGAGAATGGACCGGGAGATTATAATGCTAGACGAGAGTTGGCGCTGGCAGCGAAAGTTTATTGCTCGGATCAGTGTACGAAAGCTGTGACGGATGCCATAAGCGCGGTTGGAATGTAGAATATCCCTTCAACTCTCTCCGGGATTCCTGTGAATTTGCTGATATAATAATATAGAAGCGCATACGACGCGGATAAGCCATTTGGGGACTTGATGAACACGGCTATGGTACTGCCTATTTTCGATGGCGGAAATGTCGGAGTCAGACGTCGACATATGCAAGAACTTATGCTGTCGAAGGATTATGACCCCTGGACGTCGACGTATGGCCCATCGAAGTAAGTTAGTATAGTCATAGCGCTGTTTGGTACTAAGGCTGCAGCGAGCTATAGCATGGAGGCAGTAGCTCTTTGTTCACAATGTTATTGGAGGAATCCAAGAGGACAGAAGATAGGTATATCCGGCCATGGTTCCTTTTTGTCCTTTGTTCCTTCATTTTTGGAGTATCGCCGCAGTAAAAAGTTCCTACATCCTCCGGCATCGTCAAGAATTTTGCAATACTTGGGAAATAGGTATATCTCCAAGTATTTGCGGCAGCTTGATCTTGCCTCTTCAAAGTCGTGTCCAACATACTCGTGTCCCGAGTCCTTTGCCATTCTCTATGTTTTCAAGGTCTTGGCTTCGCCTGGGAACCCTCTCCAGCGTATCCCATAGCTTTGTGCACAGGTCGCAGTAGTGGCAATGTTTGTTTGGAAGTCAGAATCCTGTACAGACATGGCGTGACCAACTTGTCGAAATCCAAAGCAGATTAGCAATTCGAATCTGATGGAGTGGTAGTCCGCATACTAAGCGAGCTATTGGCGTATTCATAAAGGTCTGGAAAACCTTGGCGCGGGCGCGCGAAAAAATTAAAACCATCGCTTGTTAATCCCCCCACCAAATTTGCATACAAATCGGAACAACTACTAGACCATCCTTTACAACATCGCCATCGCTTTTTCCCATTTGGGTTTTTTTGAAGCTATACAGAAAACATGCCTGGACCTCTTCCTGCCTCCCTCCGCTCCAAGATCATTCGCCTCCTCCTCCTCCAATGGCGCCCTGATACCATCGCCGAAGAAGTCCATTGCAGCGTCGCCACCGTCTACTCTATACAAGAGAACCTCTTCATCTATGGCTCAGCTTATCGGCCACAATTTCGCCCTAAAGGTGCTCCTCGTAAGATTACTAAAGCAGCAGAGGACTCACTTATAGATTACCTCAACGAGCAGCCATGGGCCTTTCAGAAAGAGTTGATCTGGTTCCTTTGGGAAGAATGGGATATCTATGTGAGCCAGGCGACGGTTTCTCGTCTTATAAGGAGGCGGCGATGGAGTTCCCAGACTGCATCTCGGATGGGTGATGGACAGAATAATGAGTTGAGGATACAATGGGCTGCGGAATGTCTTCATTTACGAGCAGAGCAGATGGTTTTCGTGGATGAGACTCTATTCAATGAGTCGACTGGATGGCGGCACCGAGCTTATGCCCCTATTGGTCAACCTGCGCGATACCATGCTAACATAAGACGAGGTAGTTCTTGGAGTGTCCTTCCTGCATACATGGTGGACGGTTACCTACCTTGTACGGCCGTCCGCGAAGGATATTTCAACGGCGAGTCTTTCCTGCAGTGGATTGAGTCTGACCTACTACCACTCTGCAACGCCTGGCCAGGTCTAAGAAGCGTTATTATTCTAGACAACGCCTCCGCTCACTGCAACCCACGGATTGAAGAGGTCATTCGCGAGGCGGCTTGTGAGGTCAAATACCTGCCACCGTACTCCCCCGATTTCAATCCCATCGAGCTCAGCTTCAGTGTTTTGAAGGCCTGGGTCAGGCAATTTTTTCATCTCATTTGGCCTACATTCGAGGGCACCTTTGGCAATTTTCTACGGTATGCCGTGATAAGGAGTCGATGTGATCGTTTTGCAGTGGAACACTTTCGACATAATAATGGTGGCTACATTTTTGAAGCGGATATACAGGATTACGAGGCAAGGCTTTCAAGGAATGAAATTATGATAGATTTTGACATGGAGAATTGAATTTTTTGTCTATCTATTTGACAACCCCATTAGTACTTGCACCTCTTTCCACTGCGGTTTGAATAGCTTCAAATCCATTCTAAAACTTCGAGCCATTCCTTCTGGCAGACCTGACTTAACCCCAGTGGAATACATGAAAGATGAGGGATCTGACATTGCTTTTAAATCGTCCATTGACCAACACTCCTTCTCGACAATAGCCTGGGCCTCAGCGATTCTCGCCTGAAGCTCTGGTTTTGAGGTCTTGCTAATCTTCCACTGAAAGAACTGATCAAGTATAGTCGCCTCCTCTTCTGATGTCCCAAATGGGCTTGAGCGAGCACCTGTTGATAGAGGAGCAGCTTGAGTAGTCTGAGTTGCTAGAACTACTAGTGGAGCTGGGTCAGCTGGTAGAGCTGGGAATGACGGTGGGATTGGCGGAACTGGGGGAGGAGGTGGAGGTAGTGAGGCTGATGGCCAGTAGGGGTGTTGGTAAGGCATCTGCGTCGACCATGGAGTAGGTGGTTGAGGTGGGTAGGAAGGAAAAGGAGGAGGTTGAGCAGCTTGTTGTCGTGGCCGCGACGTCATCCTTTCTAATGAATCCGCCATGGTTTCTTGTAATCGCATTTCCATTGCCTTCTTATTAAAGTCCATAAATTGACTCATAAAGTCCTTTCCTTCTTCTCGCTCAGCGCGGGCCTCCTGTCGTTCCTCATATACCTTGGTTCTTCGTGAGGTTGACTCACAAGGGCCCTGTTTCTGCCACATCTGATATACATCAGTCGGTGGCCGCTCGATTGAGACCCCAAGATCACCTCTTGCCATGGCCTTACCCCATCTGAGCTGTTGGACACTGTCGATGTCGANGATGGCGGCACCGAGCTTATGCCCCTATTGGTCAACCTGCGCGATACCATGCTAACATAAGACGAGGTAGTTCTTGGAGTGTCCTTCCTGCATACACGGTGGACGGTTACCTACCTTGTACGGCCGTCCGCGAAGGATATTTCAACGGCGAGTCTTTCCTGCAGTGGATTGAGTCTGACCTACTACCACTCTGCAACGCCTGGCCAGGTCCAAGAAGCGTTNCATTGACAATACCATTGGTAGAACCCTCATTATCTCTTGGGTTTTGACGTCGATGCTCAAGTAGCTGAGCAGGAGTCAATTTTTCTTTTAAAACCTGGCCGCTCTTATCTGATCGCTTAGGAGGAGGTGGACATGGTAGTGAGAGGCAGGGACCACGCGTTGGTGTTGAGGGAGGTATAATAGGATCATCCACACTGGCATCATTAGCTTCTTTATTGGCTTCTTCTGCTACTCGACGACGTGGGAGACGTGTTTCTCGACCGGACTTGCGTGGAGTAAAAGGAGGGACGAGCTTTGGATTGGTACTGCGAGTCCCCCTACCGCGGTTGGGCATGATGGTGGAGCAGGTCTGTATAGCNACATCTGAGGAAAGCTCAAAAAGTTGCCGTTTTGCGGGTGGTTTTGGTATAATAGGCAACTGCCTGGTCTCCGCTAAAATTTCAATTTTCAAGTCGATTATTCCACCAAATCTTTGTGACTCCCTGAGTAGAATGTCGAGCACCTTATCCCACTCAGTCTCAGTGAAATCGTCAATGGATTGAGGAATCCTCTTAGCCTTTGTATGGCAGGCCTTGATGATAATAGTTCTATGAGTGAGAACCCATCCTTTCGTCCAACCATCACGTTTTTCAATCTCCTCATTTAGGACCTGCTCATAATCCGCGAGGCTGAACTCTTGTAGCATCGTATCTTTCAGAGAACCTTGCCATTGGAATTTCTTATCAACGCGGAGGGTTGAATGTATCCGTATATTAGGATTGGCCCTTTCGTCCTCCATCACCATGTTTTCAAGATCCGAAGTCGGTAGAGCATCCAACTCCGCCTGATGTTCTCGTTCCTCCCGTCGACGACGTCTTGCCTCAGCTTCACCAAATTGGGCAATCTCAGCTTGCCATTCAGCCTCTTCCTTTGCTAAACGAGCGCGTACTCGAGCAGCCGTCTCAACATCTCGATCCTGAGCTTCATGATAGGATTCCAGAACCTTCGCAGCTAGCCCAGTACGTGGTTGGACTCCAACATCATTGACAATACCATTGGTAGAACCCTCATTATCTCTTGGGTTTTGACGTCGATGCTCAAGTAGCTGAGCAGGAGTCAATTTTTCTTTTAAAACCTGGCCGCTCTTATCTGATCGCTTAGGAGGAGGTGGACATGGTAGTGAGAGGCAGGGACCACGCGTTGGTGTTGAGGGAGGTATAATAGGATCATCCACACTGGCATCATTAGCTTCTTTATTGGCTTCTTCTGCTACTCGACGACGTGGGAGACGTGTTTCTCGACCGGACTTGCGTGGAGTAAAAGGAGGGACGAGCTTTGGATTGGTACTGCGAGTCCCCCTACCGCGGTTGGGCATGATGGTGGAGCAGGTCTGTATAGCTTCAAAAAAACCCAAATGGGAAAAAGCGATGGCGATGTTGTAAAGGATGGTCTAGTAGTTGTTCCGATTTGTATGCAAATTTGGTGGGGGGATTAACAAGCGATGGTTTTAATTTTTTCGCGCGCCCGCGCCAAGGTTTTCCAGACCTTTATGAATACGCCAATAGCCCTAGGCGTCAAGGGATGGGCCGGAAGATCGTTCTTCTGCATACATTCTTCCTGCCCCTCATTCATCAACTGACAGGCTTACTCATATCTATGAGAACGAACAAAGCAGATAATTGGACAGAAGATCCGCTGGGAAGTTTTATCTTTGTATTATCCGAATGATCGTCACATTTGCAAACAGTTGGCGCGGAGCAGTCTTCCCCAGGATCTCAACTTGTCTGCGCGGGTAGCAGAGTGTATACACATTGCTTCAATTCAGCCCCCTGCCCAGTCAGCTTGACGATTTCATCCCTTAAAAACTGGAAATACTCGGCAGCTTTCCCGATATACGGGTAAAGTATCAAGTCATCTGCTTTCTAGTTTACGGATAACAGTTGGGATTCGCTACCGAAAGGCGGTCCTCTAATAGCTTAACATCACCATATTCCGACGCGTTCTTGTATGCGAACCGCAAATGTATCCAGATCCTAACAACAGCATGGGAGAGTGAGGCGAGTGCCGGCGACTCGGTAATGAATCATTTCCCATCCCGCACAATGCCTCGGCTATGAAGCTGGTGGTCGTCCTGACATCCGCTGTACTGGAAAGACTCTGAGAAAGATCTGTCGATGCGGAGTATCCGAGCACTAGGGGACATAGCATTGGACCGGCCTTGTTTGCCGGGCAAGACAGTCAAAGAGTAAGGCTAACTTCACGTCATCCGTCCTAGCTCTTGGCTCTACGATGAGGCCTCCCGTGATCGGTCCGATAACTGCAGTTTTGGGTGACATTGTATGCAGGGAGGGGCTAATCCCACCTCTTGTATCCGAGCTCGGGGACGACATCTGCGGGAACCAAGGACATTTGATTGCGTTGCCCTTCCTTAGTCTGCAAGGCATATCTATCGCGTGCGATGTGCATAAGCACTTCGATCCAAAAGGTCACACTGACTGCCCAGAGCCGCAACGCCCTTTTCCCGCCCTTATTCCCCGGAGGAGGAGATCCTGATACTGTGAACGATTCGAACGTCTTAAAAAGCATATCCTAGGAGCCGTCCTATAAGGTGCAATAGCAATCAATGCTAGTGTTAGGTGTACCCTCAATGCCCCCAGGAGGGCAATTATATGCCAGCTGACTTTCCTCACATGAAAGACTCTGAAAAAGGCCAATAGATGCAATCCTAGAATCAGAGAGGTAGTGAGGATCATAAGGCTATAACAAAGAGCGAACACTTTGTAGATATTCGACAACGCCGGGCTTTGGATGTATGGAATGCCGTCAATACGAACATTCGGTCAATCTTCGAATCGAAGCTGTGGGCGTAGTCAAATAAGGGGTGGTGCCATTCGCCTGCATAAGTCGCACTGTGAGTTGTACTGCATTGTTAGCGCATTTTTCTGTACAAGTTCGCATTGGTTAATATAAGCGATGGTAATTAAATATGGATTTTCAATAGCAATCGCGAGACTGTGTTGCATTTTCATTCTCTGGGACACAACTGGGGTGCACACTGTGATTAGTGCTTGCGGTTCTTGGGGATGGCGGGGGCCGAGACCATCTTAGCGATCGATCTTTTCTCAGAAAAGAAGCCCCCACTATGATTCTTCCAACGCGCTAGAACGTTAGTTAAGGCAACCGTGCGATCTAGGGTACCAATGCGGGCTTCAGCACAGGATGCCAGCACAGATATTGCTATATCCCAGAGTAACAAATGGATGTAGGGTCTCAGCAAGCCACGGCCTAAGTGCGCATCGATTCGTTAGGGCGGCCACTCAATCAGGTAAGGATTTACCACTATTCACCACTAAGGCTCCCACACGATAGAGCCCTAAGTGGGGGCCATCTTCTTGGCTGACCTGCACACCCACAGTCAATCCTCCTCAGAACCGATTCCTATGGACTTCTGCTCAACTAATAACATGTTTCCGCAACAACTCCAAGGATTATGAATTGTTGATACGCCCAAATTGTCCCTTGTCTTCGACCAGCGCCTCCCACATGATGTTCACCACGTTCGGCTTATCAAGCGTTGGGTTACACCACCACTACATCTTGCTTCTCTCATTGGTGCAAGCCAAAGACAATCGTTTTCCCCACGCCGGCATTTGTTAAAGGAGAGCATCGCTAGCGCTCCTCAGCCTTATTGAATGCCAATAGAACATGCCTAGGCCCATGCGCGGGTTCTCCCGAAGGATAAATTGGCCAGGGATCATGTTGGCAAGAATGAGGCTGAGAAATTGCTGAACTGATAAGCTCTCGATGGAACACTAGGAAATCGAAGTCTTCTTGCTTGCTTAAGGATTGTCACTGCCGAACCTGCCTTTTCACGTTCTGAGTTGGCTGCTTTTGAATTGCAAATGGCGCAGGCAGGTATTGCGTTAGCCAAGGTCCCTTTGGCCTCGCCGCAACCCACAGCTCCTCCTCATCCGCGCGATCTAGCCCGAAAACTCTATCAAAGACAACTAACAGCTGAAACATGCGGCTGGGTTGACGGGCAACCCAGTAAATCTCCGAATTCACTGTCAATCCCAATGCTTTACTGACTCACTCTTCCATAGACCAGCCTGAAGAATGCGCTCCGGGGTCCCTTTGTGCTTATAACACAGACTTCACTGCGGCATTCTGCTGCGATTCTAGTTCTTTCCCCTCATCCTGTATCTATGCGACAACATGTTTCGACTCAACCGAAATGGCATATTCGTGTACTTCAGCTTGCCTGGACGATCCAGCGGTCGATAAATGGTATACCATAATCATCATCACCTCGTCGATGCTCACTGACGTTTTTATAGCACCGCAGCGGGCTCAGAGTACTGCGTGACAAAGGTCTTCGAAGCATCCCAAGATGAGCTGGCGTTCGGCTGGGATTGCGCATCAGAGCCTAGCCTGACCCTCTTCATCTACGACCAATTCTACTATGGAGCGCTCGCCTCTGAGGGTGTATTTCCAAGCTCTAGTATGCCCAATTCCGCCGTTGCGAGTTCCGCCTCCAATGTCTTGGACCCTGTCGGGCCTCCCATCTCATCATTGCAAGGGAGCACATCCCAGGGGAGCACATCCACCCTAAGCCCAACTACAACAAGCACGACACCTCTCACAGCAACGGTGACTGCAGCACCAACCCCTGGTCCCAAGAGGGGCCTTTCTAATGGGGCCATAGCTGGGATCGTTGTTGGGATTGTATTGTTTCTTCTCATCGCACTAGGCATGATCCTATTATATCGCTACCTCAAAGGACGCAAGCCGCCGCCACTACCACCTCAGCAGCTCATCCGCGACACAACTACACAACCGACCAGTATGGCAACTGCCCAGCCTGGAAGTCCTACTCTCAGTAATCTGGCCTCCATGCCCTCGAACGCACCTCTGTATTCCCCGGCCATGAATGAAATGAGCCCGGAGGAAACGAAGGTCGGCTCGTATCCAACCTCACATTCAGCATTCGGCGCCCCTCCGCAGTTCTCGTCTCAACATGGTAGGCAGCCGCCACCTTCGCCGAGGACCTAGTCCAGGTCAATGACTCCTGTCCATGCGCCAGATGGGAACTTAGAGTACACCTTTGTATCGAAGTCACCGCAGCAATAACTTTCGAGTCCATTGTTACAATGGTCCAAGCTCAGGAAGAGATGCGATATTGATCGAGTGTGATTCTCTCGAATTTGGCACGGTCTGTAGGCGCCTGGCCCAGGTCCTTGATGCAGTCCTTCCATGGCTATGAATATTCCCAACAACGCTTGATCTTTTTGGTTTTCGGATTCCCGGGGTACTAACTCCTACCTTGCATGAATTTCAGCTTCCCTGCCCCTAATAATTGCCATATACAGCTTCACTTGGGCCAAGTCAGCTACATTCCATACATACTATTTGGCCTTTTGAAGATGGGATATCTTCTCCTCGGGCATCACATCCTTTTGGAAAGCTTTCTGGAGATCAACATGTATCAGCTGATACAACATCAACACGAATACTGCGGGGTTTGAGCTTGGTCCAAACGAACTTCGGGCCTCTGTGAAGTATTGACCAGCTGTTGCTAGGTTTTTGACGAAGTTCTGGGCCTGTTGTCTGTGCGAAGTGCTTGCCTTGCCCTATTGATTTTACTGATATTTATGTTTATGATAGTAATGCTTAAAACCTGACTTTCTAGCCCTACTTACAATACATTTCTCTATTAATGAATCAAGTGGGTAAAATCGTTTATGAACTAACACTACATATGGAGCACTTTATATACAAATGCTTGACCATTTCTGATTTAACTTACATCTCTGCCGTTCTAATTGGATAAGACATTTGGTTCCTGAATGTCTATAGAATAGTTAACTACCTCATTCTCACCCCCTAACAGGCCTCGCTCTCGACCACTGTCAAACCCCGCTGTCGCTTCTCACTCTCGCCTAACACACCTCGCTATCCCACAGTAAGACACCTCACCAGCGCTCACTACTAGATGTTACGGTCGGATAGAAGGCCATATGAATCTTTAGAGGATTTCCACGCCGTCAAATTACGATTTCAATGCATTTATTCGCAAATTGCCAGTCCATCCATAAATAGACTGGATACAACCCCTGAAACCCTCAAAATTAGGGTCTTTCTGGGGTGGACTAGTAAGGTCGGAGTAATATGACTTAGTCATTGCGCGATGGATGGGGGATATGGTGGAGTGGGATTGAGATGGGGGAGGTTGGAGGTAGGTAAGGTACTCAGCATTGATTAGCTTGCTTGCTTGCTTACTTTCCATAGCTACTGCTATTTCGGAGATAAGATTTGAGGCTGGAGGTTGGAGGGTGGAGGTTGGAGGGTGGAGGTTGTGGGCGGAGTCTTTGTTGGGAGTTAGAGATGGATGTAAGATGTAGAGGCTGCAACTGTACAAGGGTGGGGACCTGCCTGGATCACTAAGACAAAAAAAATCGAAGCATTAGCAGAGTTCTCAGGATGGATCAGTCAAGGGGATAAGAGCAGATGCAAGCACAATCGATGTGTAGTACTTGCATGCATTAGTGATGACATCTAAACATTACGCTGCTCGATTGCCTCTCCAAGGCTTCTGACCCGTTTCAACACCGCGTTGCGTACGCTTTAAGAATCCTGTGTATGTGGTATCCTGAAAACACGCTATGCATCCCAAAAATTATGGAGAAATGAATCATAGTCGAACAATAATAACCCCCTAGAAGCCACGGCCGATCCACCACTCGTCATGCATGGATCATCTGCTGCACCTTCGGGTAAACCCTAACCATCCTATCATAGAACTCCGGATGATCTCTTATCAAAACATCCGGATCCCAAGCAGCAGCAACAAAAATAGTGTCGACGCCACTTCCAATGGGCGTCATGAATATCTGGCAGACTTGCAATCCGATCAAGAATGAGAAAGCCATAACGACGGGGGTAAAAGTACCGCCGTCATTGTATCCTGGTTTGGTGAATTGCAGGTAGAGATAGGCGAGGAAAGCGCAGAGGTAGGCTACGAAAGTACTGCCCATTGTGAGTACGGGCCCGATCAGGCAGTCGTTGACAAGGGCGTCTATGCCCCGGTTTTTCATCATCGTCCATGTATCCTTGGCTGCTGGGATGTATGCTTTACCATACAAGGCAATATGGGAGAATGCGTAACGGTTGATGAATCTGTTTTCGATGATTAGCGATCATCTCATAGCAAAGATTTTCACTTTCGAGTCTTACTGAACAGCCCAATCAATAAGCCCAATAACGCAGCCGAGAACACAGAAAGCGATAGAGGCCGCCATGTTGCCGCCCTGAGATTCCTGTTGTTGTGCAATACTGACCGCTTGGCGAACCATATTAATAAGTGCGACGACCAGCGATCCAAAACTGATACTGCCAAATGAGTACGTCAAAGCCCGTCTTGCCGCACCACGAGTAGCACCCGAAGGCATGCCTCCAGGCTTGCCGGCACAGAAGAACCAGGACCCATAAACACCCGCGACAATAGAGTGCATGGTGTTCTTCAACCATTCCGTAATCCAGTACCCAGCGAATGTAACGAAAACAATCAGCCCAATAACCTTAGCAGACGAACAACCACCAGCACCACTACTACCACTGCCAGCAGTACAAGCAGGGTTGGTCCCACCTCCACTAGGCTCATACTTGACATATATAGCCACAAGCGTCAGAGAGAACCAAGCACCAAAAGCCACAGACGAAATGCCTCCGATAGCACTGACAAGGAACACATGACCAAACGATTTCGCCACATCCATAGTCTGCTGAAGCATAACCACACTGAACGGAATCCGCGGAATCCAGGTCACAAAACAGATGATAGCCCAAATACTAAACACCGCAAACACCACCGCAGCCGAATAATAATGCTCCACAAAGTAATATATCGCAGTCCCAATACCAAACACAATATGTAGTATCCCCGTTATCCAGATAAACTGCTTCGTAAAAAGCCTAGCGAGCGTGAAATACCCCCAAGAGAGCACCAAAGCGACACAGAGCACGAAGACGAAGAGGACGATGGTGTTGGTGTTTAGCGAGAATGTATTGCCAGCACCATAGATCCCGCCTCCACTGAATGATTTATTCGAAGAATATCCCTCAAGCGAAATCCCAGAAACAGCAGCAAAACCCAGGAACGTAAGTATAAGCTATCCCAACCGTCAGTCCACTGCGCCCCCAACATCATACAACTCAAACGCACGAGTATACCAGCCCACAAGTCATTAAACTTCGGTTTATCGAGTTTAAATGCCTGATCGAACGTCTGCTTCCCACCTGCACCCATTGGAGGCGCGCCTGTGTTTTGCTGGAAGTCTTGGCCGTAATTGGGAGGAGGTTGTTGGTATTTGGGCTCGTAGGTAGGGCCTGTGGCTGCTTGGGGAGGGTATTGCATTTGTTGCTGAGGGGGCGGCGCGTATTGCATTTCGGTTGGGGGGGCGGCGCCTGAGTTGTAGTAGCTGTCGGAGGCTCCATGATGGGTTGCCATCTTGGGATGGCGAGAGGAAGACGGGATTCAGAGAGGTGGGCGAGGTAAGTAGATGCTGTTTTGAGGAAAATGTTCAATTGAAAGCTGCCAAAGAATAAGGCTGCCTATAACAATACGTGAACAGTGAACGATTGTCAGCACTTCTGCGCTCGTGGTCGTCCGAAGCGCGTGTAGTTTACATGGAATGAGGTCGGTTAATTTCGATCTTGAATTCTTGATATTTACAGTTTACTAGCGGGACTCGTTCTAGAATCTTATCGCCATCCTTGTACGTTCTAGGGATCTGGCCCCCAAAACGCCTCCCGCTTTAAGTCTAATGCTCCTTAATCCGCCCCCCATCGCCATCGTTGCCTGTGACTTCGATAACTACCTTGATCAAGGCACCCAAAACACTGAACCACATTATCCTATTCCGATACAGTATGCATTATCATGGAATCACACGATTCCTAATTTCCAATTCAGTATGCATTATCATAGACATATCCTCTGACCAGTTCAGTAGACATTATAAACAAAGATGCTCTAATAACTTCAATCATTAGCATGCCATTAATCTTGATGCTATCCACATTCGTAGAGTGTTTTGCAACGCCCCTGTCGTTTGGAAGCTAGATAGCAAAACTTCTTTAACTTGCCCAGTGATCATGCATATCGCTATGCAAATGCCTATGGTATCCTTCATTCCACCCTAATTCATATCATCAATCATTCGTAACGCCATGTTCCCACTCAATGGCCATTATTACTCATCCGCCCTGTGTATCCCACTGAGCCATTCCGAGCATATCTTTTCCTTTTTCTTGTCCACAACTCCGCATATGGCCATGGTAGCCTTGCGCGCCCGTGGGGCAATATCAACAGCAGTTCGGCCGTAATCATACAGAAGGTTTAGCATCCAGGTGATCAACCAATATCATAGTGATTATTAAGCCCGTTGGAAAGCTGATCCGGCGGGTTAGGGACGTCCCATACGCGTCCTGGCGACGGTTGGTTCGCCCACTGTTCGCGAGACTGTGGCTGGTCATGGTGAGTGTTATTTAGTGGGATGTTGCCTTGTTTGTAGTTGTTGTAGCTGGAATAACTAGCCGGTGGATGCCCATTCTGCAAGGCCGTCTGACCGTAAGGAACGACCTGACTTTCGTTGTTGTATGTGTTACTACTATTACCATTCGTCTGATATTGATCTGAATAACCATTGGCATGTTCAAGGTTTCGACTTTGCTTAGAGTAGTCGTCAAAGTTATATCGTGGGATCTCCGGACCCGCATTAGAATTGGGATCCCATATCGGCAAACCAGTGGGGGGCTGCGAGTCACCAGTCGGTGTTCCCCGTGCATACTGTTCAAGGGAGCCATTGATGCCGGTAAGAGACCATGCGAAAACAGCGACTTCCCTGATCGAGTTCATGAAGTCCTCCGTTGCAGGGCCCCTGGTCGCAGCGGCATTGACTGGCGCGGCCATCGGATGGCCTGGACCGCCAAGATGTGGCTGGAGATACGGTATTGGATGCTGCTGCCACTGATCTCCCATACGTGGTAAGATAGGATCGCTAGCCCAGGGCGAAGCGAAGATACCATTGGCGTAAGGATGCATTGGCCCCGCCGCGGCAGGGCCGGAGATTTGAGGAATGTAAGGCTTAGCCCGGCGGAGGATGACAACGAGGCCATCAGATGTGCACGAGACGACTGCCTCAAGCTCGATTTGTGAAGCGTTAATTGACCAAGCCCCACCAGAGACTTGGGAATCTTCTGGCGTGGAAATAGATGATGTCCGTGACGGGTGACCCGCTGGTTGGTCAAAGATGACATCGTTGTGGTTTCGACCGTCAGTGCTGTTGCCAGATGATGATCGAGAGTTGGAATCTAGCTGTTCGTTCTGCATATAAGTCTGATCACGTTCGACAGAAGATCTCATTGATGAGTCGCTAGCAATAGCGTTCTCCATCCCGTCATGATCATTGGTTTCGGACAGGTGTACCCCACCGGCCTCATCCTCATCACCACTGCTGTGAGCGTCGCTCATGCGCTCGTCCTGGATTGACCTGTCATTCTGCCGGGGATCTCGGAACCAAAAGCGGAGGTAAGCAATGGAATCATTAGCTTTTGCGCTTTCCAAACATTTAACCGCTTCGCCCAGGCAATTCTCTTGGATGCAATAGTAAAAACTCTTTCCAGTAAGTTCATTGGCAGGAATTCCAAGTATGTCGGCCAAACTATTCGTAGCATACATTATGGTCAATGTCCGCGAAAAACGGTTTAGAAAGAGAGCCGCTCTAGGTTCGTGGTTGAGACTGCGTGAAGGCTTTGAGAATTTCTGAGATATGTATGAAAGCATATGATATCGTGGATCTCGTGGCGAAGATGAAAACAATCGGCGAATGATGGGGGCTTCTTTGGCGCGTTCTGTCCGAGGTTAGACGCTGTACAGGTGTATGCTGTGGGACCATAAGAGTCTCGCATCACTCACTTTCGCTCCTCAGCCCTCGGCGATAAACACTTGTACATCCAACAAGCACATCGTGTACGATGGTGAATACACATTCACATCCTACCCATCGCCCATCTCTATTTTTTATTTGGCAATAGTTGAGCACAGCGGCCTTGTCCAATTGAACACCCCGTCCATGTATAGCCCTAGCAAAGGGAATTTCATCCGGGTGGAAATATTCCCAGCATGATTTGCCGATTACCTCCTGCGGCGTGTATCCTAGAATGTCTTCCACAGACGATGAGACGTACAGTATTCGGGCGTCAAGGGAAAGGTCTGGAAATTGCCAATTAGCAGAGAAAGTATGACGAAATGGTTAAAGTACTGACCATGTATTGTGATGAACGTAGTTTCCATGTTGCACTACTAAGGGGCAAGGCGACGGACTGACTTCGGGGATCGAACCTCCAGAGCTTGAAAGCTTTACATTTGAAAATGGAACCTGGTGGTAGATGGTAGGTGAAAACAAGACCCAACAAAGCTCCGAGGAGGACTTGGAGGAACGCGTGGTGGAATCCAAGGGGTCTGATTCAATGGGGAGGGGTATCCGGACGCAGACAATAGGCTAGTCGTAAGCAAGGTATTCCAGCCAAAGCACTTTTGTATTTGCGTCTGAGGCAATCTCGCGTGGCCGCTGCAAGAAGGCGAGGTGCATCCAATCGTAGCCCTTCGGAATATTTCTCCCCGTCACTCTAATCGTCCCAATTACCTTTCTCAGCAGGTTCCTGACAAATAAGGGTAGTGGTGTCTCTGATTCACTCTCTGCTGCGCCGTTTGAGCCGGTCAAAGGCAAGTGGGTGGGGGAAGTGAGGTCGGTAGGATCTTTTTGGAAATCTTGAAGGCAGACAATCAGCAGCCGACTGAGACAAGGTAATCGACACCGAACGTACGACAACTGTCTTTCCCCACAATCAACGTTCTGTCTCACTTCAACTACTTCCAGCGCTTTTCCCAAGACTGTGCTTCGCCACTTTGTAATATTGCCTTGTGCACCACGTGAAGTATGGACTCCAGAACGGGATTGGCGAGTCGAATTTGAGGAGGAAGGGAGGAAAGTGCGAAATGAGCAATCAATTCACGAAGATTTTGACCAGTCACTTAGGTGGTAAGGTTACGTGCTTGGTGGCGTTCTAGTCAGTACGGTATCGGGTGTTGGATATGCTAGACAGGGAAGAAGGATGGGCCTAGCGAGGCTGTGACCAGACATCCATAGGCAGAGAAGAAACGTATATAGCTTGACGAATGATATCGTGGTAGGTGTGTGTCCAGAGAATTTAGCTGGGGTGAGGAAGGGGCAGCACAGTGGTGAGCGGTCTCAAAAGTACGGCAGGTTTTGTAGACGACAACGGCTTTTACGCTTTGGGGGTGGTTGATTCGCAGATGATTCGCAGATCATGCACGAGCCAAGCCCCAAATTTCTTCTATCTTAGCCGCAAGGAACAGTACTAGAACTAGGTCCCTAGGTAGGCAGTCTACCTCACTTTACGCCTACGCTCCATTGTTTTCACGTGTATACGCCAGCATCCCCTGTATGTACGGAGAATTTGTATTTGGAATACATTATCTGCGCCCTGCGTGTAGCTGCTTAACTATGTACGATATACGACTACCATGCCTGAGGTACAGTGATTGACAGCCAAGCGGTGGGACAATTATGTGCAATTTAGGTTGCTGCATCCTGGGGTGTCATTAGTCGTTTATCGATTTATCGTAGTGATAATTCGTGATGATTCTACTGGTTAACGAAGAGGCTGAAGGCTATGAGCGTCCAGACTCTGTCGCAAACGAGTCCGAAAGAAAAGGGAAGGACAAGGGAGAAGGGAGAAGGGAGAAGGGAAATCGAAGGACGCTGACTGGCTCTCTATTTTCCTCTGACGTACTTTAGTACTATGGCTGCAGCAGGGCTCCAGTAGCATATGACCCATGATCCGGGAAGATGATGCCGGCTCAGTCCCATCGACGATTCGCATTCAACCCTCTGCCCTGAGAACATCTGAGAACATCTTCTCGTACATCCTCGGTCGACAAGTCAATCGACGAGACCTGAACAACTTGCGAGCATTGCGAACGACGCGACCTATATTCAGCAACTCCGTTGCGCGCATACCCAGCTCCCTGGGTATGAGCCAGGCACAAGGACCCTTGTCCGTTCGAACACGATGAGCGCCATGGGTACGGGGTACAGGTACAGGGTACCGTCCTTGATGTAAGTCTGTAGATACAGGACCAGGGTCGTAGTTTACCCGCCACGGGACCAGGCCCCAACGAAGCCACCAACAACGTCTCCGCCACGGTAACAGTCTGTAGACGAGCCACGTCAGAAATGCGTGCGCCAGATGTGTCCAGTCTATGCATCTGTTATTATTACAGTCCCTGGCGAGGTTACAAGTACTGCCGTAGCGAAAAGTTATCTTCATATCCCCATGCGGGCTGGCTGTATCAATTTTCCGATACAGCTCTTCCTTACTGTGGCGTGCTGGGAACTACACCAGGCATCGCGTATCCTCCCTGCTATTGCTTATCCAACCGTTACTCTACTATTTTTTCTACACAGTGGGTTTCCACGGCCGTAATCTCGTTCCGGCTGTTCTTTGGATTCGTGCCGTCCATTCAATACGTACGGTGGAACTCTGAAAAGCTATTGGTAGGATTTCCGTCCACTAGATTGTCGTCACTAGTCCCTGCACTGAGTAATCAATTTGAATCTCCGCTCCTATTACCCAAGGCTCCCTTTCAGATAACATCTTCCACCGTAAACGGGATGCACTTCTTCCTAGCGCACCCCGAAAGTTTAGAGAAGAGTCAGAGTCCGAGAGGTAAGCCGAGCTGAACAATTAAAACGGTCACCGTCGGTTATTGCTCAGGCATCATTGCAGCAATAGGGTAGCATGATTGGAGGGCGCAATACGTCAAACCATCCCCTAGGAGATATCGATTGACATGGTGTAAGATTCGCTATCGAGACCGTCTAACACCAATGGAACCCAAGTTGATTAACACAGCGATACTCGGAGTAGTGAAGCATGCTAATGTCGTCCCATGACCCTTTTCTCAGGCGGCACGTATCATTCTCCGCTAGGCAGTTTCTGCCGCCTTCAGTCTCACGATACATGAGGGTATGCACCATTTGATAAATGGGCTTTATCAATCAACAATCCCCTTTTTGTCCGCCCAACTAGGTACTACGGATTTGCAGACAGCCTCATATTGTAGGAAGACGCCGTCACTCCTCTCCACGCCGTCCGTGGTCCAGAACATGGTCCAATTCGTCCCAGGCATTTTCCAGGTGCCCCTGGCTCGTTCGAAATACCATTTATTGACTGGATTATCCATGCGGCTACGCCAACATACTCCATTAGGGAAGCAATCGCGTACCATGGCCTTGAACAGAATGTCTGCAACGCCACCTGCGCCTTGAGATCTCTTGAGAACGGCAAATTTATCAAGATAGGGAATCATATGATTGGGATCCTCGGCAGAGAGTCCTGGTGGGGTTTCCCAGGTCAAGATAGCACCGCCCTCATATTCTCCTGCTATGATTACCCCAGCGATACGGTCTCTGATCCGTGAGAGGTAGTGAGCGACGTCAAGTTTGCGGTTGAAAGAGTCCTCGATGAGGTAGATCAAACGGGGAAGGTCGATGCGTGGATCCGAGAGGTCAATAGATGGATGGGAAGGTGATGGAGGAGTCCAAGCCGTTTCCAGTGGGTCGGAAACGATGCTAACGGGCATGCCACGCTTGAAGAACGTAGCTGGTGTTAAAGGAACCACGGGGAATGACGTTGCCGCCACTGGATTTGGCGAGCGGTGCGATGGTAGAGAAGAAGAGAATACCGGCTTATCTGTTAGTAGATTGTGGATGAGAGGGTTTCGTTGTCTACGGGTCTGGACCCTAGGTCCCTCACTTGCGAGCGGTGGACGGCTTTGGGAGTTAGCCACAGCCTCGGGTGTCGTTAGAAAAGCTGAAGAGGACGGGGGCAAAAGTGCGAGCGTGTCTCTAAGTAGCTCTAAATTTTTGACGTGGAAGTCCGTATTTGAACGACGAGTATCAGCGCACTCAGCTCTTCGCTCGGCTTCTGATGACTCCTGGGCCTTGATGGTCTGCACAGCCTGCAAATCCCTTTTAATGACCTCGAACTCTTGTTCAAGGTTGATGAATACGTGAGCTCCTTGCGTCCTATCTGTCGCAGGTATGCCTCCAAGAGGATCTAGAATAATGATTCTGTCAATCGATACCTGCTTCTGCAATGTAATGATCCTCTCGGCCACTTCTTGCGGGTCGCCCTTAGCTAGTGCATCGCTTTGGAGGCCAGCAAATTCGCGAGTCAGCGCCAAGACAACATCGTCAGCGACCACGGGTACCAATTTCTGAACCTCCATATCAAAGCCGACAGGCACAATTACTGGAATCATGCCTCTTCGTAGTGGCGCCAGCAGCTGGTCTCGCTGTATAATCCGTATCCTATCCAGTATTTTCAAGGACTCGGAAACTTGATCACTGATGGACGAAATCCCTATGGCGCTGTCGATCCTCCGCGCGCCTGGGCCAATATACGAGTTGATTTTATCGACGATACGATCTGCTTGCCCAATCGCTACTTTAGACCCGTTATTTTGTCCTTGTCCATTGTCAGGGTCGACAACAACAACACAGCTTAACCCTAGCCGCGCCAATTGTGATAGGGTGTGGCCAACCCCTTGCAAAGTCCGGTCATCAACCGACTGAGGCGCTCTAATCTTGATAAGGGCGACATGAAGCGGTTCAGTTGTATCATCCGTAAAACGCGGCTGAGCTGGGGTATGAGAGAAGACCGGCTTTTCTTCGACTGCTCTGATTGGAAGATATAGATTTCCTAGGTTAACACCCACATCTGTCTTCGCTCCTTCTATCGGCGTCTGTAAGATGTTTTTCCGAGGAGAGGCTTTTTGAGGTCCAAAGCGTGAAAGGTACGCTTTTGCCTCGCGCTTAGTGGCAGTAGAGCCGAGTACATCGAGGAATAGGTCCTGTGAATGGAGTCAATCGGGTCGTGGGGTCTCAGGACTGAATTGACTCGGTACCTGACTGATTGTATCTCCATGCTTCCGCTTACTTGCTTCTTCTGTTAGACCTGAAGTATAGTTGGCCTGAGCAGCTTCCAATTGACTAGAGCTTGGTTGTGGACCGGATCTCGTGGTCAGTCGACGGAGCGATGGGAGAGCTCGAATCGAAGGTTCTCGCAGCGTGATCTGTGAGATACAATTAGACATTCGCATCCTAATTGCGTTTGTGAAGCCCAATTGTATCGTGAAGGGCAGGGAAGAAGCTGACTTTACGGCAGGATGATCTGCTGCCTTTTTGTAAGCACCTAGCACAAGTTTTCATGTCTCATCCTCACTAGGAGGACCTAAAGTAAGGTAATTTCGTGAATTGTGCATGGAGTTGGACAGAGACAAATTCTGGTGTGAAGATCGAGTGGGGTATGCGATCTGTGCGTCAAAGTGAGTCTGACGTGCAGCGGAGGGGAAAAAATGGTACATATTCTGTGGATGCGCTAAGAGATCTCTAGCCGAGCCGTTGAGGGCTTAGGGCTCCAGCCCTTAGCTAGCCCCTGGCTCTTGGCTCTTGGCTCTTCGTCAGGAGGTGTTTGCTCTTTAAGAACCTACATATATCGACCCTATTGAGGTCTACTGACGTAGGTAGGTACAGCCGCTGAAAGCTCCGGGCATCTGTAAAGGCTTGAGTCTCCATGAAACCCTCTCAGCGACAGCATGCGAACTGCCGAACGCATACCCAGCATGGACCCGGAGATAGCGGTTCTTCAATACGTCATGTTTAAACGTTCTAATCGTCCTCCACTCTGAAAGCAATCTGCATATGCTTTGTTTGTGGAATTCTACTGTCCCATCTGAACATTCATTCCCTTCTTCTACCGTCACACATCTACTCTATTTTCTATAAAGATGGCACCTCAATTAGTATGGATTGGTTTAGGCAACATGGGCCGCGTACTAGCATGCCTTTCCAAGAATCATGATCTCTCACTAACCATTAGTTAGGGCATGTGCAAAAACCTAGTTGAGAAGGGTGATCTTGATAAACCCCTAATCATCTTTAACCGCACACAAAAGCGAGCCACCGACCTCAATGCGAAGCTGCCCTCAGGCAAATCAGTAGTCGCCTCAAGCCTGGAGGAGGCTGTATCTAAAGGGGACATTATCTTTACTTGCCTAGGCGATGATTCAGCAATCAAGGATACGATAGCTACAGCTGTCAAGGGAAACGTCAAGGGCAAGCTGTTTGTTGACTGTTCTACTGTGCATCCGGACACTACAAACATGTTAGTCAAGAGCATCCAGGCTCAAGGAGCTGAGATGGTGGCATGTCCTGGTATGAACCGAGCTGGTATATTGAATTCGGATAACTCGCTGATGCAGTCCTACAGTCTTTGGTGCCCCCGCAATGGCTGAGAATGGTCAACTTGTTTGTGTTCTTGCTGGTCCTGCAAATGCTGTTAAGGACGTTTTGCCGTACTGCAAGGGCGTAATGGGACGAGCCAATATCGATTACAGCGATCAACCACACGGAAAGGCTACTTTACTTAAGATCATCGGCAATACTTTCATACTAAATATGGTGGAGACATTATCTGAAGGCCACACTCTGGCGGAGAAAAGCGGTTTAGGTAACGACAACTTGCATCAATTCATCGAGACCATGTTCCCAGGACCATATACGGCCTATTCGGGGAGGTTAATGGGTGGGGACTACTACAAGCGTGACGAGGTGGGTTGAAGCTTCACCCTGTTCAGGAGAATAAGCAGTAGATATTGACAATTTCATCTAGCCACTATTCGCCGTGGATTTAGCCCGGAAAGATGCTAGACATGCTCTTAACCTTGCAGAAGCATCCGGCACCAAAATGAAAGACGTAGAGGTTGCGGATAGTCATCTCGCTGCAGTGCAAAAGCACATGGGCTCGAGAGGTGACATTGCCGGAATATATGGAGCTGTACGGCAAGAAGCGGGCCTCAAGTTCGAGAACTAGAGTAGTATATCAATGTTAGATTTAATCTTACACCTAGAGCATCACTAGAAGACCGTTGTCATTTTATGCAGTCCTGTCCTCTGGAAATTAACTTGTCCCAGTCTCTGGAAGGAAACTTATAGTCCATCATGAACGCCTTCTGTGAAGTATTTTGTCACCACAGAATGAGTCAAAATGTTGAGCCTTGAAATATGGCCCAATGCAGTTAGCGTGGGATTCGCCACACAAAATGATATCAAATGCGAAATTTCGCTGCTCTTCATCAACACAGAGAACCACATCGGTACACGACATATTAGAGGTTCAACCAGGGCCACAGTATCTCGAGAGTTTAGTGACAGTATTGACGAACACCCACGAAATGTCAAAGCTAGCCAAGTATGCTTCCCCAAGCCCTGCCCGCACCCCAACTCTACAGGACTCCCACAGCTAAACCCCCCCTCCCAGCCGCCCCGACTGGGCCGACGACGATGAATTCGACGGTGCGTCCCCTCCCCACCTCCCCATTTCCCTCCTCTCACTAACCCTCCCCCCCACAGACCCCAACACCCTCCCCCCCCAAACCATAACCACCAACAAAGACGGCACCAAAACAATAACAACCTACCGCTTCGACGACACCACCTCCAAACGCATCAAAACCACGCGCCGCATAAAAACAACCACCACAACCACAACTGTAAACCCCCGCGTCGCCGCCCGCCGCACCTGGCCCAAATTCGGTCTCGAAAAAAACCACCCCCCGGGGCCTAGCTTTGATACGACATCTGTGGGAGAGAATATTATATTCAGGCCCAGCGTCACATGGAAAAAAGATGGCAAGGAAGGCGAGAAGAAAGATGCAGCAGGAGGAGGGGTGGGGGGGACGGATAAAGAGAAATTGAAGAATATGAAGGTTAAGTGTAGGATCTGTGATGGAGAGCATTTTACAGCCCGGTGCCCGTTTAAGGATACGATGGCGCCGATGGGGGAAGAGGGGGGTGCGGGTGCGGGTGCGGGAGGGGCCCAAGGGGAGGGGAGTGAGGATGGAGGGGGG